>CM068367.1:1346648447-1347060947 GCA_034769895.1 Magicicada septendecula
CACCACTGATATGCAAATCAGCTTAATTAAAAAAATAAAAAATTATATTCGCGGAAATTCGCGGATGCTGAGGTCCATTTAACCCCACCTTCCACCCCCACCCACCCTTGATATGCAAATCAACTTAATTAAAAAAATAAAAAATCAAATTAAAAAATAAAAAATTATATTCGCGGAAATTCGCGGATGCTGTGGTCCATTGGATGCTGCGGAAGAGCGTGGGAAAAAATCTTGGAGCACGGCATCTCTTTGATCTAGTGGTGGTGGGGGAATAACGGTACTTGAGTCAGAACCGGTATTTTCCCCCTACTTACCACTTCTTCCTCTGACAAGCCCAGACCCAGTGTCCGCGCTACGTCCCTAATGCTGTGCACGAATTGGGCAAGACTCTCGCCCCTAGACTGCACCCTGTAGAAGTGTCGGTGTCGTAATTGTTGCATAAGCCTCCCGGGCACAAACGCCTCCAACACCTCCCGGTGGAACTCCGCAACTCCACCTCTACTCCGCATTACGCCAGCCACCCTCTCAGCCATGGGGCCACGACAATACGGATAAACAAGCTCGAGGATAGTACGATCCGACATTCCCGGAAAATCAGCCAACTGAAACACAATCCGAAAGAAACGCAATAGCTTATCCACATCCAGCCCGTCCACTACCGGCAATTGCTGGATGATCTGAAATAGTGGATTGGGCAGCTTGTGATATGAAGCCGCCACCATACCGGAGAAAACCGGGGCACTTCCGGCAGGCTCGCGAAAGCACTCTAGAACTGAGACCTAGGACGCAGGAACTGCCTCCGGCGTGGGTGGTCCACTGCATTGAGACCCCTGCAGGGTCGATGTGACCTGTTCTATTAGGCTTTTGATATCGTGAGCTTGCTCAAGAGTGCCCCATTGATCGTCGAGATTCTGGAGTCGCAGGTTTAAATGATTTAGGCGCTGCCGAATTCGCCGGACGCCCCTGGAGGAACCCGGCCCTCCTCCAAATTGTCAACACATCGGGCTGACTCCTGCAACTCCTCCCACTTCTCTACACACCCTTCCAATTCCCGACCTTTATCCGCGATATCGACATCGAGAGCATGCCGCCCGCGGACAGTGCCTCTCGGAGCTGCTTTCTCAACACAGTAACCGCCCCTTCGGGTTTCTCCCCCGGGCTCGTAACTCAAACTCCAAATCGTCACGAAGAAACAAATCCGGATCCACGACGCTCATCCTCGAGCTTCACGGTCGGCCCACGAAAACACAACACCGACAAGAATAGACAATAAAACGAAACAGAAAAACTTGAGTATTAACTCTTCCTTCAAGCAGACTGCGGGCCCCCTAGCGTTGCGAGGACCCGGCCACTATCCTGAACTGGCTCTCGTCAACACCACACAAGAAGAAACGCAACATTTACACTAACACAAGACATGCTTAACGACACACCTAACATCTATCGCGACATCGCATTTCACAAAGAACAAAATTTACCGACCAACGAACAACAACAAATTCCCAAGACTTATAGCAATGACTTCGGCTCCCGTACCTCGGACGAGACCGACTTCCGATCGGGCCATACCGCATACCTATAAACACCCTCTCTATTATTTGAAAAGTAAAACGCGAAATCCATTTCCAAACACCGCGCCCCAGATCTGCGTTGAAGTCTCTAAAAGAATTCCCCCTAAAATTTCACACCACGTGGCGACATCAAGTTTACAAATAACACAAATAACAACATGCTGACAATTATACCTCCATATAGTTAATAAGACATCAAACATAACAAAACACATGTATATATGTTGACTTCTTGTAAATATTCTAAGTCCATTCTACCCCGAATGTTTTCTGAGTTTGCAAGCCTCGTCACACCCAAAGGACCCACGGGTTTAACCATAGACTCAACCACGCTCTGCTACCAAATGTGACCCCTCTTTATAATTTTATGCTTTATAAAAAAAATTTTTTTTGAAAAAATTAAAAAAAAATTTTTTTTTTTTTTTTTTTGAAGAGGGGCCACTAGTAATTTAAAACTAGGCCAAAAGCCTAGAGAAGCCAAAATGCGCTGGGTCCAGTAAGACGGGGCTTGCAATTAAACTCTCTGGTATAATCAACAATAACAGCATTTATTGAGTAAATTAACATATATCACAATTCCAAGACCCAGTAATCCCCATAATGTCCAAAAGCACATAGTTGTGTATACAAATATATCCCCTTTTGTACACAGTAACATAAAACATAAGTTTGACATAACATATCTATTTAGGTATATATATATTCCCCACGACTTGAAATAATCATGATCATAAGGTAACAATTTTGTTTTTGTTTTTATAATTGCAATTTTTGTGTAAACCGTCTCCGTACATAACTCACAGAAATAACGCATACATAATTCACATAAATACACATATAAATATATACCTCTATTACAAACACCTGTTCAGTATCACAACATAAATAACAAACACCCTATAACGTTAAAGCATTACCACCCGCCTATATACATATTCTCGCCATACATATATCGCCCCATATAATAGAAATAATTAAGAATTAATAGAAATTTCAACCACAATACCTACACAGACATCCGAATATATATACGTATCTCTAGTGCTCCCAAGAATCTGAGTTGGCCAGAATGCTAGATACCACCTTAAAATGCTCTTAAACAGTGCATATAAACTTGGTGAAATTATAATCACAAGTTGTTGGGAAAATCATAATTGACAATAATGGCTCGAAAAGAAAGCAAACTACAATCTTTCCGTGACCTGAACAGGATGTGTGAATATTGTGAGATAATAATTTATAAAATTTTTGTAAGACATCTAGTTTAGCAATAATGATTAAAAATTTACAACAGTTATGTGACATAATACTTTATAACTTTTTCTAAGAAAACTGATTTGGTAATAATAAATTAAAAGAACTTTTATAACTGTGATGTGACATAATACTTTATAACTTTTTCTAAGAAAACTGATTTGGCCCGGTAGCCGACATGTTCCTAAGCATGGAGCCTGCATATATCTGCATGCAAACCTGCGTACACAGGATTAAACAGGGGGCCGGACTGTTACTGAATAAAAAAAACTTACAACCCTTACATGACCCAAAACCTAAATTAAATATGTGATATAACCGCAATTACCAGAGCTAACCTGACAGGAATTATAGCTGAACCCGACCAGCCAGTGGGGTTCATCCTGTCACCAACAGAACCCCCTTACATATCTAAAATTCCGGTCGGCCTTACACTTAATATCAAATATCAGTACATACTATACAAAGTTCCCCCAAAATCCGCACACAATTATGTCCAGTTAAACCGGGGCCCAATTAAAACGTTTAAAAGATGAAAGCAATACCATGGTGTGTCACACATCCCCCACAAGTTTTATTAAGTGTTATCTGCACAATATTGGTGGTGACTATGTAGGTCAAAAAAAAATTAATAAATGGTTTGAAGTCACCTTATTTATATTATGTTGTGGTGCTCGAGTTCAATGTCTAGTGCATGTAGTTTTGGCGTGGCATGCTGATGTCGCTGTTCCCTCCAGCAGGCGAAGTCGAGAGCCTCTGGTAATACGTTCAGGAGCAGATGTTCATGCCTGGGCCAGGGTCCTCGTCTTTGGCGTAGGGACCCTAAGCATACATAGATAACTAGATGGATGTCCCAACACTTATTTTCACAGGATACTGCCACACGCACGCTGGATTGAACCCGTACAGAACAAATTTGAACAGGCCTCCCCCTGACCATTTAAACTCTGTTCGTTTTAATTAAAACATACGTCTTCTCTTTTGACATTTATAATTCACTCACAGACGCTCCCAAAACCAATTTATAATTTTTAATTACTTGATTATGCCTACGTGGGCAGAAAGTTTGACACACTATAACCTGTCCATTTTGTGCACTGGCACGTGGTACTACATTTGAAAACTTATAAGTCAGCCGAAATTACATAATTTTACTGCACTAAAGTGATAGGCAATTACTGTATCTTAATTAAGATATGATTTAATTACATGAGGGTTTAAATAATTTAGAAATCTCTGAAACTGAATACTTCCGGTGTGCGCCACGCGGTGTAAAAAGCTATCAAGTCCCATCCACACTTACAAAACTCAAATTCATTTTTTATTTTATGCAAAGCATTATATATATGCTAAAGTTACTTACCGCAGATCTGTACTAGATTATCTAGCCACCCTACGGTGATAGAATACAATCAAAAGGACTTCACTCTGACGGAGAGAGAGATGCAGCAGTTCACGGAATGGCGATGGGCACAAGACAAAACAAAAATGGTCCTTCAGCACCTTAACGAATCACGCGTTTCCAGGCCGCCACCAGAATGCGTGGCTGGTACCACAGCAAACTAGATTTTACTCCCCGTTAAATACAGATACTGCTAACTGATTTCGCATTAGACTTAAATATTTATTTATATATTTCTTATATCAGCGCCGGCTCTTGGACGAACCGGCACAAGAGGGTGTATTAGGTTATATGTATATGTGGTAATGTCCGCGTACAATTCAAATGTGGTGTGCAGGCTGGGGTTGTAGGCCACTTGCAACTTGAACAGTAAATGGCAGAGCTTACTATACAATCATATGGGAGGACGTGTGCTACTCTTCACAATTACCCTATATTCCCAATATAACCTTGGCGGTTGCAAAGTTTCTGCAACGCTCCACTAGTAGCGTTGTAGTGCAACTTAGTTGTGTCCTGAAATCAACACAGCCTTTCTTATTTATAAGTTGTGTCAGGTTTAGTGACACAACCTCAAATGTTATCTGTTGCTTGAGGTTATAAAATTATAGTAATAATTTTGTATAACTGTGATTACGATAGTTTAATGTCTTTTAATCCCTCTCCCAGCCACTAACCAACTACTGCAACCACCAAAATTTGGAACCACCAGCCGCCACTGCTACATGGTTCTCGTCTTAAACCTAGATGGTTTGAAGTATCACACTAAAATCTTAAATAAAAGTTTCTTCTAGCAGTCAACATATGCAATTTGATATTTGGCCAAGAAAAGAACACTGTGTCTCACTGGTGTCAGCATACCTAGCCATTCAGTTAGGTTTTATGTTTATAGGATAAAGCGTCTTGTTGTTGTCATAAACTTTCAGAAAGTATGCAACCATGCCAGGAAAAAAAACTGCTAACAAACAACACGTGATGTAAGACTTTTTAATTTTCAGTTTTATGTGTAAAAATGTATGTTTGGTTTAGCTAAGGGATACTTTTGCAGCAAATTTGCCATACTTTGTGTCATAAATTTTCTGTATTTAGTATACATAATAAAAAAGAATTAATATTGTCAGCGTTTAAAATTTATAAACTTCTTTAAAGTCTTAAAATGTTTACTTATTAAATAAAAATGAAATCTTTCAATAAGTAATTAATATTAGTGACACAAAGAGTAAAAAACGTTTATACCTATAGGTAGCTACATAAAAGGTACACAAATTACATTCCATCCATAGTTACTAATTAAAAATAGAGTAGAAATTTGTTTCTATAAAAATAAGAAGAGATCAATATGCCCTGCCCTGCCTTCTAAAACTTTTGAAAACTGTTTTCCCTTTAGTAAATAATTATATTTCTAGTCACCTAAATTAATTAGCACTACCAAGAATTATCAAATGATTTTGTCATAAGTTTATTAATATTATCGTTTCTCACATAACTGAATATTTCATCACCCTGAGAAGACGATGCTTTTACTGTAGCTGCAACAACGTGTGCTGAACAGTGTGTTCTAATTACAGTAACTTATTATTATGGATCAAATTATTATTCCGGACAATAACAATGTTTTATGATGGTTTTTCTACTTAATGACAAATGAGGTGCCACTACTACATCTTGAGCTGCCATTTAGTTTACTTCCATGCATGTGTAAGAGAGAAATTTCTCTCTCTTACAACAGCTGGTAAGCATGCTAAAATAGCTTACTGGCATACAAGTGCAGTTCATTATTATTATTATTGTTATTATTATTATTACTATTACTACTATCACATTTTAATTATTTTGCTCTCACAATTTTTATTTGTAGATTTTGATCTCTTCATATTCTTAGTGCCTGATAACCTTCAGTAAATCCAATGACACCAGCTGTAAATTATTACAATCTGTATACTTATAGACACTCCGTTGCCCTGGTCTCAAGAGGTCAAGTACCTCCTTGATAGACGTCTTACCTGGTGAACACACTCCGAGCAAATAGCCTGAATGACTGCCAATTGACTATATAAACTCCGTCCCCTGCTTTGCAGCAATTCTATGACCCGCTGTAACATAACTTTACAAGTTCTCAATTAAGCAAATATGAACTAGAATTATTAATAATGTATGATTGAATTATGAACAGTAATAGTAAGTAAGAAATTGTTATGTATGTAATTATGAATGCTTTAAAAATGAGAATTATGAGATGGTGCGTATAGAACCAGAATGCGTAACAAAAACAATAAGTGGTTAAAGGAAAGTTGTGGCAGAATGTATTAGGGAGATAGCAAGAGGCAGAGGCCGTCGTAGAAAATGGGAACAGACTGTATCCAGAATCAAAATACGTGACATTCTTAAGTCTGTGAAACAAAATGGAACAGGTAGGAGTAAGATATGAAGTGGAGAAGGTGTAAGACTGATACAGTCTGTTAATACTGACAGTCCAGAGGAATCTATAAAGAAAAGGTGAAAAGACCAAAATTATGTAGTTCAGAAGAAAGAAATGATCATAATCATGCTCAGAATGATACATGCGCAGATAATCGTGAAATACTACATGAAATTGGGAATATAATAAATGGGGAATTGAGAATGTAATAATTCAACAAAATTTAGAATTCCTTAATGTGATAAAATATTGATAAAATATTAAAAAACTAATGTAATAGTAATAAGTAAGTATAATAGTCAGTCATGTATCAATAAGTAGTAAGCAAAATTTGTAAATAATAAGTAGTAGTTAGAGTAATAAGATGTGAATGACTGACCACTGACAACTAAAGATAGGAAAGTGAAAGTCGACAATGAGGGGAGACCGTTACTAACCGAGCTATGAAAGTGGGTCAGTGCGGGTAAAAGTAAACAAACCCTTGTTTGAATGACTATAGATATATATATATATATATATATATATATATATATATATATATATATATATATATATTGTAACAAGACCTGTTAACGGGTTACAAATAATTATAAATTCTTTGTATGATACAAAGAAAAGAAAAAAAAAATTTTATGTTTGATTGTTATGGTTAAAATTTAGGATTAATCCTAAATTGGTGTTTTGTTGAAAATTTCAAAATTCTGTGAATTTATTTTGTTTAAATTTACACTTCTGGTAGATCTTAGCTAAATCAGGAGTTAATTAGATTATCTCCTTGCAGCAATCGATTGATGATTTTCAGCGCTGCTCCAATATCTCACTTCTAGTTAAGACTTATCGCCTTCCAGTAAGTCTTGTAGTTAATTAAACCCTTAAATTAAAATGTGAAATAATTTTACAATCCAAATAGTTGAAATAAATTGATTTATTAACAATAATTATATAAAAATCGATGTAGAGCAATTGTTCGACTCCGTCACAGGGATATATCGATAGGTGATTACAGGTTAAAATTTTATATAAGTATTAAAAAAGCTTCTTTCAACGATTATTTTATATAGTCAGAGAAGGGCAGGCCTAGAAAGTATAACATATACAAGAAATAATCTTAATAATTAATATTTAACAAATTGTGAATAATATATAATGTTTAATATATTTGATTTTTCAAACCAATCTGCAGGCTATGAGATCAGTCTAGGAAGGTTGCAGTGCATCATGGGACCATCATGGCGGCTAGCTGAATTGTGGAGGTTAACGCATAACTGGTCGATGGAAATTCTCACAATAAATTCACCTTTAAAATTGTTTTATGGATCTTCGTAATCGTGTATACTGTCTATTATGTTGTTTGAGGTATCCTGGATGAGTGTTCAGTGTTCACGGGTGTTAACTGTTTTCTGTTAGAGGTGTTCACTTTATGTCTGTTCGTGGCTAAGAATCGTTAATATATTGTATAGTGAAATATTAATAGTAAGTAGTTTTAATGGTTTAAATCACTTGTATTATGTGGTGTATTGTTCGTTTTCACCGTTGTCGTAAAGTAATTCATAGTTTTTAAATCGAAAAGTGTTAATTGATGTAACTCCCGTTTTTCACTGATTTTAGGCTTTACCCATTACATTCCGTTATACGGTTTTACAACGCGATTCTGCATCGACCGTTCCATTTGAATGTTAACAAAGAACTAACTTACTTCCTTCATCTTAGGAAATATCTTGCCAAGTTAATATTGGAAAAGTATTGTTAAAATAATTTTCACTTCCCATGTACATAATTCCAAGATACATTATATATGGAATATTTTTAGTTTATTGTTCGCTTTCATGAACTATTAACCATATAAATGGTTTATTTATCTCATTCTGTTTAATTTGATATGTCATAGTCCATATTTGTTGAGATTTTTGTTAAAATTAACATATTTCTGTCTTTTTGGAAATCTAGGCCCAAAAAACCTGTTTCCGTTCTTGTACACAATTACTGCCATTTTAAGTGTTACTAATATAATTATAATAAATTTCAAATGGTCACAAATCCTTCCATTTCCTTAATACTTTATAAATTTAACATTTGAACTGTTTTTTAATGATAATTTATTAATTTACTATTTCTCCTCTGAAATATTTAATTATTACATTTCAAAAATTTTCAATAATTTAAGATATTTTTCTATATTACTCTTTTAAATCATAGAATCATTTACAGTATTTGTTAATTGACCTACCTTACATAAATCTTGTTAGTTTACATGGTTCATTGGTGAATTAACTGGTTTATATTAATTTTTGTGAATTCATTATTTGGCCTAGAGTTTAGTATTTTACATATATGGTTTTTTCAAATAAATTTAATTCTACACCTCCTCTGACTCTTAAAAGTTAACATGACATGAAATAAAATTGTTTACATAATTATTGATATGTGTAGCATCTAATTCATGCTACTGTCACAAAAATAATAATTAACATTAATCAGCAGTCTTCAAAATTAGACATGTTTGCTTAAACTGTTTTGAACATACATTTAACACATTTTATAAATTAATACAGCATCCATACTTAAACATTTTAATTTGTATGTATGCTGTTATATTACTAAAACATCTTACTCTAAACATATAGGTACCTTATTCTATTGGAACTCTTTTAAAAAATGGAGTTCATGGCTTTGAACAATATCAGCCATTTAAACTTCTTATCTCTATTAAACCTTAATCTATTTTCAGTCCTTTCTGATTATACTATTATTATCTAACATCCCCTTGTACAGTAAACATTTCCACCCATACTTTCTTTGTTATTGGCATTTCTATGAATGTCTTGAGATAACAAAGTGACCTTATTTAATGAAATATTGGAAATATTTTCCATTTTAATATTTCATTACTTGTTAATTATAAAATATAAAAGTTATTTTATAGCACATTGTTTAAGTTATAGATACACTACAACTTGAAGTTTATTACATTTAAAAACACTTCCACTAGTACACGTTCACTGTTGGTTCTGACTTATATTTGAGTTTTATTATTCTCAGACCAGACCTTTAGTCATAATGGACTGTGAGGATTTGTTTATTTTTTATCATATAATAACTTTAGTTGGTGCACTTCTTATCATACTACACAATACTTTTGTTTATAAATAATTACAATTTCATAAGGTTTTGGGGTGTTATACTTTCTTTAATGGTATCATTTGGTTTGGGGTTAATGGTAGTTAATAATAGGTTTTTATTGTGGTTCTTCCATCCTATTTCTTCCTTTCTTCTCGTCTTCCTTCTTGTGTTCATTCTTGGGTAAACCAAGGTATTCAGTGTTATCTTGTCCGATGGTTGGTTCGGAGTATCTTCTTTATTATCTGCTTTTAAATTTCTTCTTCCTTCTTGGGTTTGGAGTATCTTCTTTATTATCTGATACTAACTTTACTCTTCTTTCTTGGTTTCGGGGTATCTTGTTTATCACCTGATACTAACTTTACTCTTCTTTCTTCTTCTTGTTTCTTCTTGTGTTTGAAGTATTATATTTATCACCTGCTCCTAATCTCCTGGGTAATCTCCTGATTTTTTAATATGAGTTTCCTTTAATTTATTTTCTTTGACTTTTATGGTTGCATTTTTATTATTTAATTATTGTTTTTCTTTTATAGTGGTTTTTTCCTTTGAAGTATAATTGAATTTCATTTGACATTCTTTGAGTATATGTAATTTAATTATTTTTATGATCTTAAATGAATTAATTATTGGTGGAATATCTGTCATGCTACAATATATATGTAGAGGCATACAAAATGATTTTCCAAATTTTGTTGTACAATTGTGGACAAATAATTTTGGGGGACGATGTAACATAACTTTACAAGTTCTCAATTAAGCAAATATGATATAGAATTATTAATAATGTATGATTGAATTATGAACAGTAATATTAAGTAAGAAATTGTTATGTATGTAAAAAGAAAAAATGTAGAATAAGAAGGGACAGGGTGAGGCCCAGTGCACCGACAGTCTGTCGCCAGCCAAAATAGAAATATAATAGAAGCCTGTACCTTGCATGTCATAAAAACATAAAGTGCTTTGTATGATCAAAACAGCAAAAAATGCGTAAGTCCATTAGAAAGGCAAGGCGATGTCCTTCAAAACACAATGGGATTCACCCCAACATAAAGTATGAAAGTTAGCAAGTAGCGTCGTTTTTAGCAAGTTAAACGGCCATGCGGTAAAACTTCTTGCCCGAACTCATTGACCAATAAGCAGTAGCATCACTAGGAAGCGCGAAAGAATTATGATGTCTGAATGGGTATATTCAAACATACCGGGGAAATTTTCAAAATAGAACCAATGGGAAAGGAATTAGCTATGACGGAAGAGAGGGTATCTCCAAGTAAACTATAAAAAGAGATGTTAAAAAATCAGAGGAGCCTATCAAAGTCTGATGGGGTAGGAGTCTATGTCACTCAGTAAATAACTCCATTAATGTAATTATAACGGCAATGTTACTCCAAACTTATACATAATGTCTAAATTGTAATGATAAAGAGTCGGAAAGAATAATTCGTTCCGTGGGAGGAAAAAACAAATAGATTAGTGCGCGGAAGTACGAGATAAGAAGTATATTTATTATGTGCGCGTAAGTACGAAACAAGAAGATATTTATACTTATGTGCGCATAAATACGGAACAAGAAGTATATTTATATCTATGTGCGCGTCGATTGTATAAACGCGAAACGTATGATACAAAAGTATAGACTACTAATAGTCTAATACATCAAATGTGCTTATTAGTGGAGTGAAGTGTATTGATCAAAGTGGAAACACCAGTCATATCAGAGGAATCCTGCAAAACAAGTAACAGAATTCTATAATAACAATTTATAACCAATTATTTCAAACATAGTAATTAATGTCTACCGAACTTAACTCATCTCATTCTAAAAGGCGTTAGACCCCACAGTTCGTTCAGATCCTAAGCAAAGTAATTTATGTATTATGACATGACAAGAAGAATAATAAGTAGATGTGTAGATATAGCTAAGTCTCTATATAACAAAACGTAATAAATAAATTAAGATATAGTAACCATTGGAATTAAGTAAGAGGCTAATTTACACGCAAATGTTAGTGTGTTAAGAGATTCATAATGGTTGATAGAATATTATGATGTGCCTTAAAATGATATAGATTAAATATTTATGTTGTGTGAGTAAATGTAATATTGCAAACTAGTAATTCAATTTATATGGTGAGCAATTGTAATTCTGAAGATTAGTGAATCAATTAAATTTTGTTTTAATAAGTAATTATAAGTTTGACAAGTGATAAATTAATTGATACCATATAAAGAATGTGTAGTATGGAGTATTAGAATTTTAATCTACATGTCTGTATTATGAAAGAATCAATATAGAGTATTATTAGAATCTGAACGAGAAAGTGTCATTATTTGATAAACCCTGGGATACTCTGCTCTGGCGCCCAACAGTAATTATTGATTTCACAAGTTAAACGAGCAGATATACTTAGTTGTCAGACGCAATCACACTGTAGAATTAAGAATCTTTATATTTAGCACAAAAGTGAAATTAAAACTCTGTATATTAAAAACCCTGAATAAAAAGGGATCACCAAAGCCTTTATACCGCCACCTAGAGAAGCTCATCGTTTCCACCTATGTGGTACCAATGGTTACCTACGAGATTCCTGTATGCGGCTAATTGGCCAAGACCCACAAGCAAAAGCTTCAGTCTATCCTAGACCAAGGATTGCACTGGGCATGCAAAGCCTACTATCTGACATCTAACAAAACCATTAGAGACTCCTTACATGTTCGTTCCCTGAACACCACTATACGGACACTGCCCCAGAAATACTATCACTGCACCGCCCGCTTACAGGGTAATCACCTCATTAGTGCCCTCAGTCACTACCAATCTGTGCCAGGTGATCTTGGACCTGGCCTCGGTGAACACTCACTCTCAATTAAGTAATTAATTGAAGACCCATGGCCGGTAGCAGGCCACACCCTAAATATCCAACATCATCTGTGGTCCCCGTGGCAGGAGCTCTATTTGAAGCTCGGGGCCCAGCACATGAGCGGGCAACGGGCATGCCCTTTGTCTCGCACATCCCTCACCCTGGTATACTTATAACCAGAAATTCATAAGGTTATCTGTACCTGTATACATGTTTTGGAACTCAACAAACTGAAATGACATACGATTATGCGATAGTGTATGATTAGCAATGACAATGGAAAGTGTCGACATTTTAGCTACATGGAAATTGGGCAGTTAGCTCAGTTATTCTGAAATCGGTATCTCCAGGCACAGGACCACACTTGTTCACTGTAACATGTTTATACAGATTAGATACAAATAGTTTTACCTATGTGCAGTGTTTGAGAAACATAGTAATGGTCAATGTTTGTGAGACTAATTGACTTCTGTCTCTGCCTAAACCCATACTGTACATATTATGGTAAACAGAAAATATTGTTTGACTTAATGTGTATGAGTGCTGCTTAACAATAAAGGAACAAGTCTAGACAAGCACAGAATGAGTAACATTATTTAAATTACTGTTAAAACAAAACAAACTATAAGCTAATGACATTCAACTTATCATATGTAAACTATCAATCTATATAATCGCAGCTTATAATAGACTAACAGTAAGGCTGTAACAAATACTTTCAGCCAGAAGGACTTTTCTACAAAAGTGATATACAGCCTTCACATGCAGTAGCGTATACAGAATTTAGCCTGGGGGGGGGGGGGAGTCTGGTTGAGTTGGCTTCATGCAAAATAAGAAACAAATTAATACACTAATCAAGATTACTATATTTAAAGTGGTTGAAAAATGCATGATAACATCCTGAAATCAATTCATTAAAGTAAATAATAGTAACACAATAAAAATATGCATTATTCAAACATTGTTTAGAAGATACTTATTGCCTGAATTGATTTTTCTATATTTAGTATTTCAAACATATGTGCTAATGCTGTGTAATAAACCTATTTATAGACTTAAAAAATAGTTATTACTATATTAGCATACACAGATGAAAAAATAAAACAGCTTAAAGATTAAGAGATTAACCAAATTAGTCAACTTTTATCGACCCTCTGAGGAGGGGTCAGGTCACGTTCACCCCTACCCCAAATACACAGCTGTTCACATGCATTTATGTGTCCATGTGAATTGGGGAGTAAAATGTCCATGCAGAAACAACTTTAATATACACTAGTCTACCTGAAGTGACGACTCAGTAAATGAACATAATATATTGAAATTAAGTTTTTTAAAAACATTATCAGAAGCTATTCTTAAACAGTATAACTAAATTTTCAGTTGCTGTAGTCATATGTTTCATGTACATAATTTAATATAATTTATATGGTTGTTATTTTTTATTTATTAAAGTAAGATGTGACTTCTCATTAATAATAATTTGAGAAGTTTTTTGACAGCTACAGTCTATAGCCCTTCCCAATATTTTGTGTACCTTACCTAGTCTTGTATATTTCTTGTAAATTTCTAATGTAACACATGCAATACTGAAGAATCAATTTATAACTAAAAATATCGGTATGGAGAACCATACATGACTTCCATATTCTAAGATTTATATTTAAAATCATTTTCGAAATGAAACATTACCATAGAAACTACTTCTTTCTACTTACTGCTTCAGCCTTAACCACAGTACTGTGGTCACTAACATATACCACCTCACGTTATCGCACTCGATTTTCACTGATGATGGAAGTCGATGGCATTGCCGAAACGCCTGGTTATGTAGAAAACATTGGACTATGGCCAAATATCCCGGGAAGGAATTTTAACAAAAACTAATTCTTTGTTGCCGATAACGTTGTACACATATATATATAAAAAAAATATGCATAAAATTAATGGCTTGTATAAGTTAATGATTGATCTCCATTAAGTACGGTAGTGCTCAAGTTTCCAAAGTTTTAATATTATGATGTCCGTAATTAAAACATCAGAGCAGGTTTAGTGTGTATGAGGGTACACCATGGACAAAAATTTTCAACATTTTCTATTGAGCGTTGCTTGGAGTAAAGCTGCGAATCTACAGTATACGTTTCACAGAACAAACACGCGGAAAAGAAGGAGCGCTCCGAAGTCACTCATGGACCCTCAGCATCTTGCAGAGGGTTCATTCCCTAAAGACGAAAAGTCTGTCTATGAATCGTTCCTCTGTAAACACGTGCAGTTACACTGCCCAGCGATCCATAGGAAGCAAATCGCTATCCACGCTGGACACTTTTTCGGCTTGCACGCGTTATGTTGGTATGGGTTTCAGCACTTTCCATTTAAAAAGCGTGCAAATGTAAGAAAATAAACATGAATGAGGCCAGAAATAATGCGAATTGTGTGTGTGTGTGTACCCTGCCTTTTTATTGCAGTAGTCATAATAATTAAATGGAAACGTAAACATTACATAACTGAGATATGCTTGCCTGCCACGAACGATATATTTTCTCTCATACATGATTTACATTAAAATGAAAAAATTATAATTTTATTGCCTGGCAACAAAATTATTTTATTTTTACTTCCATATTCCTTAAGGAAATGGAAGTATGGTGATGGCAAAAAAAATCGTGTTCGAGATTATTGCAGATTCTGATTGTACTACACTCAAAACATGAAAAAAGTCGTTTTCCGAAAAGTGTCTGTGTGTGTGTCTGTCTGTGTGTCTATGTGTAGATTTTTTTTCTATGGCAAACGATAACTGCCGCAAATTCAAACAGAATCAAATAATTTTTTGCGTACAGCCCTGATTTGTAGGTACTCTCGACCTATTGTTTTTGGTGAAGATCGGTTGAGGGAAAGGGGTAGTTTACTTGCAACGGTTTTTTTTTATCAAGGGAAATTTTTTTTTTTGGCAAACGATAACAGCCGCAAATTCAAACAGAATTAAATAATGTTTCGCATACAGCCCTGAATTGTAGAGTTCTCAAGACCTATTGTTTTTGGTGAAGATCGGTTAAGGGAAAGGGGTAGTTTACCTGCAACGTTTTTTTAACAAGGGTATTTTCTATGGCAAACGATAACAGCCGCAAATTCAAACATAATCAAATAATTTGTTGCATATATCCCTGAATTGTAGAGGCCTCAAGGACTTTCGATTTTGGTGAAGATCGGTTAAGGGGAAGGGGTAGTTTACCAGCAACATTTTACGTTTTAACAACAGTAAAGTACTTGAAAATTCATTTAAACTTTTTGAAACAATGGTAATTGTTAAAAATAAAATAATTTTGTTGCCAGGCAATAAAATTATAATTTTTTCATTTTAATGTAAATTATGTATGAGTTAATATCTTTATATATACTGTATGTAGTCTCCTCCATGTATAAAATAATATATCGTTCGTGGCAGGTAAGCATATCTCAGTTATGTAATGTTTACGTTTCCATTTTATTATTATGCCTACAGCAATAAAAAGGCAGGTAAGACACACACACAATTCACGTTATTTCTGGCCTCACTCATGTTTATTTTCTTACATTTGCACGCTTTTTAAATGGAAAGTGCCGAAACCCACAACAACATAATGCGTGCAAGCCGAAAAAATGGACATCAATTTGCTTCCTGTGGATCGCTGGGCAGTGTAACTGCACGTGTTTACAGAGGAACGATTCATAGACAGACTTTTCGTCTTTAGGGAATGAACCCTCTGCAAGATGCTGAGGGTCCATGAGTGACTTCGGAGCGCTCCTTCTTTTTCGCGTGTTTGTTCTGTGAAACATACACTGTAGATTCGCAGCTTTACTCTAAGCAACACTCAGTAGGAAATGTTGAAAATTTTTGTCCACAGTGTACCCTCATTCACACTAAACCTGCTCTGATGTTTTAATTACGGACATCATAATATTAAAACTTTGGAAACTTGAGCACTACCGTACTTAATGGAGATCAATCATTAACTTATACAAGCCATTAATTTTATGCATATTTTATATATATATATATATATATATATATATATATGTGTACAACGTTATCGGCAACAAAGAAGTAGTTTTTGTTAAAATTCCTTCCCGGGATATTTGGCCGTAGTCTAATGTTTTCTACAAAACCAGACATTTCGGCAATGCCGTCGACTTCCATCATCAGTGAAAATCGAGTGCGATAACGTGAGGTGGTATACGTTAGTGACCACAGTACTGTGGTTAAGGCTGAAGCAGTAAGTAGAGAGAAGTAGTTTCTATGGTAATATTTAATTTCGAAAATGATTTTAAATATAAATCTTAGAATATGGAAGTCATGTATGGTTCTCCATACCGATATTTAACAATTACCGTTGTTTGAAAAAGTTTAAATGAATTTTCAAGTACTTTACTGTTGTTAAAACGTAAAAGGTTGCAGGTAAACTACCCCTTCCCCTTAACCGATCTTCACCAAAATTAAAATTCCTTGAGATCTCTACAATTCAGGGATGTATGCAAAAAATTATTTGATTCTGTCTGAATTTGCGGCTCTTATCATTTGCCATAGAAAATTACCCTTGATAAAAAAACGTTGCTGGTAAACTACCCCTTCCCCTTAACCGATCTTCACCAAAAACAATAGGTCTTGAGAACTCCATAATTCAGGGCTGTATGCGAAACATTATTTGATTCTGTTTGAATTTGCGGCTGTTATCGTTTGCCAAAAAAAAAAATTACCCTTGATAAAAAAAAAAACTGTTGCAGGTAAACTACCCCTTTCCCTCAACCGATCTTCACCAAAAACAATAGGTCGTGAGTACTCTACAAATCAGGGCTGTACGCAAAAAATTATTTGATTCTGTTTGAATTTGCGGCAGTTATCGTTTGCCATAGAAAAAAATTACAGACACACACACACAGACACTTTTCGAAAAACGATTTTTTTCATGTTTTGAGTGTAGTACAATCAAAATCTGCAATAATCTCGAATACGATTTTTTTTGCCATCGCCATACTTCCATTTCCTTAAGGAATATGGAAGTAATTACAAAGAATTATTTTCACCCTCTCCTGTAGTTGTGCACTCACATATATTTGTCTTCTTGATAATATTATTATTATTAGTAGTAGTAGTAGTAGTAGTAATAGTAGTAGTAGTAGTAGTAGTAGTAGTAGTAGTAGTAGTAGTAGTAGTAGTAGTAGTAGCAGTAGTAGTAGTAGTAGTAGTAGTACTAGTGGTGATAGTAGTAGTAGTAGTAGTAGTATGTTTTCTTCACACAAATAGCTTACAGCTGTTCTTTGTCTTTGGTTTCGGGGGCCTATCAACAACTCTCCTACCTTAGGGGCTATAAGCTGAAACTTCACTCAGCAACCTTCTTTTCCCATCTTCACCACATGCTCTTTCCACTATTTATGGCCTCTTAATTCCATTACCAAATATGTTACCATTTCATCCCGTACATCCTCATTTCTGACCCTGCCCTTGGAGAACCATATCACAGGTCGAAGATAACACATCTCAGTGCATTTAATCCACTTGGATCTTGTCATGAAAGCGTGCATATTTTTGAACCATAAAATGCCAGAATCACCATATCTTTGGGGTTATGGAAACCTGATGGTGCCATCGTATCAGACTACCTGCCTACTACATTAACAACATAACGTACGTTTAATGTTTTAACGAAGTCTTAACCGACAAATTTTTTAATCTCTGATGATGGATTAACATAATCCGAAATGCGTAAGAAGACAAAGAAGACAAAATTAAGCGGTCAGATAGACAGATTAAGGTAAAAATTTTAAATTTTAATTATAATAATTGTGACGCGGATACCAATACAATGACTTTACGTTAACAACCTTCAAAAGGGTCGCCTATTGCTTACTTTCATTGCACCTAAGCAAGTCGTCTATTCATACATATTTAAGGAAATCCCCAACCAACGTGGTACCATCTAGTTTCTTAAAAGCCATTTCATTTAGTCGGCATACAGTGTTCTGTCATCATCGTGTTGTCATGAAGCGTAGAACATTGAAACTACAGAGCGTAATCCAGTGGCAGTGAGTTTTGTTACATCAAATTTTAAGCAGTAAATTGAACAGCAAGATGGATTTTAACAGTGTAGATTCATTGAAAAATTAAATACTGAAGAGATGCCTTAAAAACTGTTCTGAAGACTGAAAGCTTGTGAAAAAATCAACTGACTGTGTAAAGTGTGGAGGAAACATGTACATTAATTATGGGCAAAATGGAAACTTGATCTACAGATGTGGGGTAAAAAACTGTCGAATAGAAAAAAAACATGTATGGGGCACCAGTGTCTTTGGACTGTCACTCGTTCTTCACATCACCTTGCTGTCTGTTTTAATTGCATGGATTTTGAGTGTCTTCTTACTGTCATTGTGAGAGAGACTGGTTTGTCACAACCAATGGCAAGAAAATTAATAAGTTCTTTCAGAGAAATTCTTGTTGTGTGACTGATTGAAAACTCTTGTAAAATCGAGGGTGTAGGCCAAAATGTCGAAGTTGAAAGTGCATTCTGTAGACGGAAACACAATTGTGGGTGACTAAGTAAGATTCGTTGGGTGTTCGGTGGAGTAGACAGATAAAATAAAATGTTTTTTGAAAGTAGTAGATAAAAGAGATTCAGAAAGAGTATTAAATGAAAATGTACCTCAAACAATTTCATGGGGCCATCCTAACTTTCACCTGTTATACCTACAGTCATTGTATTGTGGAACACTAAGCGACCCTTTTAAGGTCTAAATGGGATCATTTATGACTAAAGCAGGTAGTCTGACTAAATGGCCCTGTCAAGTTTCCATAACCCTATCTTTGTACAGTCATATTTGAATGCCCATTAGGATTTTGTCTTGAAGTCAATGGATTAACGAAGAGGAGTTATTTGTAGTTACAAGCCCCCTTTGGGTAGTTTGCCAATAGTCTTATACATAAAATCTGAAAGCAGGCAGTTAGAGTGTTAGTGGTGGTGATATTAGCATACATAGTGAACTATTACTGGCAAATTTCCTACTACCACCGCCTCTCCCCTTGCTTACCATGAATACCCACCTCAATGGAAAAATCCTGGTCTATAACTCTCCTGTGGAAGATCTCTCTATTCTAAAATCACAGCTACATTACTGTTTGAAGATTCTTCATAATCATCTCTGTGAGAGCTTGCAATCTATTAATATTATTTATTAACTAATGTATAATATTATCCTTTGACAAATCTCTAACAGAGCGAAAACTAATTTAGGCCATCATGTAAAAATTTATGATTTTTATCAATAATAATTTGTGATTCCAGTTGATAATATTATACATTAGTTAATAAAGACATGTCATGGACAATAAAATCCAGCATTTTATTTCTTAATTCATGACACTTATCATGACAGCCAACATTGCATCCCATATAGTTGACTTTATAAAATGGGTCCCTGATTTCAGCTTTATACAAGCTGATGAAAATTTGAAATTATGCAAATGAATCACAGCATATTCCCTTTGTGTATAGTCAATTGCAAAGAGTCTCCCAAATCCTGAATGGCCACATGTTTATCTGCAATATTATTAATCACAAATTAATGAATTGATCACCTACCCAGTACTGATACTACTCGTTCTCACAAATTAACTCAATAAGGTAAATATTAGCTCTTTGAAGCGTAGTGGCAGTTTGTATTTTTATACCTTATATGCATAGGTAAGATGACAAATATTAAACTTTGTAAAACCAGTTTAAACATGCTTATTTGACTAAAATGAAATGTCATATACTAGAATAAGTTGATATTTTATGTTTTCGATTTTAGCGAATAAGAAAACTACACACACTGGTTTCAGTTATTATATACCATGAATCACTTAGTAGCAATATGTTACTTGAGGTGGTTAGCACTGCTAACCACCGTGCAGCAATGGATAACATAAAGGTGGTTACCAGCGCTAACCACTGTGCTTCAAAGACAGTACTGGAGACTGGCATCTCTCTTCAACCCCTATACAGATATACGGGTTATTGTCTGTCAGTCTTTATTGGTAACATTTGTTGGTACATAATTAAATAAAGAGTAACTGATGATTGGATTTCATTATTAGCAATTCAATCAATATTAAGTTATGTCAACATTAGGACACATTAGGTCAACAATTATTACTTAGATGTCAATATGTTGTCAGTACATTTATAAGCATTCATTTCAATTGTGTATATATCAGTCATTATTTACTTTTAGTAGCATTCGTGAATAAATAAAAAAACGATAGATTTAAGTGGAAATAATAAGACATCAGTACAATCTCCAACATCTCTCTGTGCATCCTTTCTCTGATAACCATAACCACTTAATATTCTATACATAGGTACCAGTGTGTCTGTTTTATATAATTATACAATTTGTTGTTCAATTAATACAAAAATCTAGAACAACTACAATACTGACAAGTCATCTCAATTAGTCCAAGAAATGACAGGTGGAAAGCAAATAAACTCACCTGCTTAGTTGGCACTAATTGTGAGAGATCTGTTAGCAAATAAAATGTGAGCCTATTGTAACATTTCCCTCATTTGTGAGATCTTGTTTTCCTTGTGTAACTTTTTAATTGTCCAGAGGTTAATGAAAGGGGTGTTCTTTGATGACATTCATGACAATACAAGAGCACATGTAAAGGGAATTCAACAAAAGCAGTTTTACCAGTTTTAAAGATGGTGTTAAAGGCAGACTATTATACTACAGTAAAACGGTTCTAAAGAGATTACTTTAACCTTGAAATTTATTATAGGAATACGCAGCACATACATAGAACATAGAAATTTGATTAAAGTAAATTCACAGACTTTACTGTTAGGCAATTTGTCCATGAAAAATGACAAAAAATTGAATGAAGATGCAAATAAGTATACATGATGTAAATTCTAAAAGCGTAATCACTTAGGGATTGGTACAAGAACACAATGTTGTAGTTTCAGTCATCAGATTACTTGTTCTTTAATAACTCGTGTAAACCTTGGCTACCTATGCCTTACATACAAGCAAAGTAGATGAATTCCTCTAGTACTGATAACTGATGACACTTTACTTGACAATTTCCTGAATTTAATACCAAACAAGAATGTAGTATTTTAATGGTGCCTACCCAACGATAATTGCTATTTGTCATTTAGTATTTCCTTACCATACTGATGTGGATACATACTGGAGTATATATTATTCTACACCTGAAAGACATATAATTTGTACTGCTTAACAATAAAAGGAGTAAGGCTAGGCTGCTCTATGTCACCAAATTTATTTAACATTTATCTTGATGACTTGATTAGGAAGTGGTTAAAAAAACAAGAGGGGTGAATGTCGGTGGAAGAAGAATTGAATGTATAAGGTTTGCTGATGACATGGCTGTTTACCTCTTGTAATCTACTTACCTCTTACAATGTTTGAAGATATATTATGAGTTCTGACAGTTTCTTGTCTCATTTATAATCACAACGGTATACTGAAAATCACAAGTAGGATATTTTATAAAGAAAAGGCCACAATTTTTTATAATTTTATACTATTTTTTATTAGAGAATTTAAACATGGAAATAATATTAATTAATACGTAAATATTTAGAGTCATTATGTAATTGTTTAGTACATTTAAGTATGCAACTCTATAAAACATTTCTTTGCCGTGTTATACACAAGAAAACATCACACTTTATACATTTAAACGTATTTTCCAGTACAATTTTTATTTCGGCAATGCATTAACTTATTCTTATCATCCATACTGACATGTTGGCAAATGTAAGTTTCCTGTCTTTCGAATGTCTGGTGTTGGGACTGGGACAGGTAATTGCTTGCATTTTTTGGGAGGTGGATCACCTCCATGGCTTATAATCCATTGACCTAGAGGCTATTAAAACGGATGTATTTCCATCCATTTTACAATACACATTTTCTTGTCTTCCCTTACTAACTAATCAAAACAATCTCTAACTTTTTTTTGTTAATTCCTTGTCAGTGGATAACTGTTAAAAAATATTTTTTGGAATTCTGTTTGCTTGAATTGTCCCAACTGCAGACATTAATTCTTGTAGTAATTGTAAAAAGTTAAAATGCTTCAAGTATTTGATTATCGTCAAAAGTTCCTCTCTGACTGAATCAATATGCCACCACTTTTTCATTTTATCTACAAAAAATATGATTTGTAATGATTAAAAATTAAGAGAGCACCAATATGACATATTAGAACACAAAACTTAACAAATTACATTTTACATGCAATAGATAAGTGTTTACATAAATATAAGTTAGAATTCAGTTTTGCATGAGGTTAATCCAAATGTCCAGCTGGCTGGACACGAACTTTACAAATATATTTAAGGTAAATTGAGAGTTAAATTATAACGCTTTTTGCATAGAACAATAGTGCAGTGCCCTAACCATTAAAATAATACATTTAAATGACTTTAAAAATTGTAGCCTACATAATAATACTTACAATTTATATCCACACTTACAGCACTTAACAAGGAGATAGTTATTCAGTGGATCCCATCTCACGTAGGCATCTCAGGAAATGAGACAGCGGACACCTTGGCAAAGCGAGGGACAATGCTCTACCACCGCGAAAGTACCCATGACTTCAGCACCCTAAGAAGACTGATGACAAGGAAAACAAACTCTCGCTTCCTGGAAGAAGCAAGAAACATATCGGGAAAAAAAACATGGTCAGGGATTGAACAGTTATGGAATAACAACTGTAGAAAACCCAGGAAGGAAGCAGTCACCAACTTTAGACTGGAAACTGGCCATGACCGTCTCTCAGCGCATCTCTACAAATTAAAAATTTCCACCACAGAAGAATGTGTATTGTGCAGGAGAGAATACTCAAAAATGAACAAAAATCATCTATTGGAGTGTGTGAAGCTGAACCGGGAAATGCAAGAACTCAGAAATTACAGTGGTCTTATTGGGAAGCTCGGTACCAAATGGGTTAAATGTACCAAGGGGGAGCCATTGGAAAACAACAGCAAACAACATTTATATCCACATGGACACTCAATTCGTACAGTAGTAAAGTAACCTTGGTGCTATTAATCTTTCATCCCATGAAGTGATGTTTCAAAGGTTTGTAGAAAAAAGATATAGGCAGATTTAAGAAGTGCTTGTAACTGTGCTATCCTTGACAAAACTAGTAATAAAGAAATGAAGAGAAATGAAAAAATCTAGTGAAGCAGAAGTAAAATTGTATAGAAAAAAAATCAAAATGTGAAATTAAAAGCTACGTTATAAGAAAAATAGAAAATTCTGCAACTACAAAATAAATAAGGGTATGGAAGTCCAAAAATGTACATCAGCTGATGATCAAATAATGATGGCATCAAAGATAATAAAATATTAAAATAGGTAAAAGGAATGTTACGGAAGTAAAATATCAAAAGGTGAAATAACACATAAAAAAATGTATGGCCATAGAATGATAAAGACAGAGTAATAGATAATTCAAACTTATGGTTAGGTTAGGATGTGGCATGGTTTGCTGTTGGTCTTTTGTAATATTTGACTTCTTTTGTCTCTCTCTACATCTTCATTACTCCAACTACTGCGTAGTAATTTCATTTATGCTTTCTGATAAATTTAATTGTACACTGACATTAAGTTTATACAAACAGACTATGCTGTAGCATAGTGCAGATCATACTACCTTCCGTGTTTGTTGAACTGCTCACATACAGCAATCTACCCTGCCTAATGTTTAACCTACATTGGCAAAAGAAGTCCAGAGACCTAAGCTGAAATAGGACATGGCAACAGTACAACTGTTTCTTGGTGACAAACAAAACCTTGAATCTTTGTTCTGGTAGATAAATTATTCCTTGTTTTTTAGTGCTTGATTATGGAATATTCTGGTTTGTCTCCTAGATTTGTCAGTCATCCTTCATCCACTCACATCTTTACTTGTAACTGCTACATATTATTGCTTAGCAGAGTATTGTGAGTGGTACACTAAAAACTCGTTTATCTAAATTTGATGGGACCACTCCCGTTTCGGATAAACGAAATTTTGGATAAATGGATAAACCGAAACTACTATTTAAATAATAATACATGTGTAAGGTCAGTAACCTTATTTAATAATAATAATTTAAAAGTTACTTATAGTGAATATGACACAATAAACTATAAAACGGCACCACAATGTAAACTATAGTTTCTACAGTACTGGAACAGTCATGTTGGTTGTTCGTAGAGTGATCATTCATAGTTTTATGCCTAAGCTTTGAAGCTCGTTTGCTGGCTGCCCGATCTCGAAGTCGTTTCATTGTTAGAAGTTCTGCAGGGGACTTTAACAATATACAGTACTTTATGTTTACAATATATGAACATAATAACTTATGTTTGAAAATCCGAACAAATCGATAATTCGGAGTACCCCTTATCACAATTAGTTCTGAATATTGACTTTCTACTTTATATCACGTGGAATCACTTGTCTATGCTCTTAAATATAGATTATATCGACAGGAAAATGCTTTTGTGTATTTTTAAAATTTATTAAAAATTGTTTTGGATAAACCGGATTTTCAAATAAACGAGTTTTTAGTGTATTTTAATTTTTTTTTATATTGAAAATGTAAAACAAATGATCTTATTTGAACAGCCTTTGTCAGAATTGCTACAGTGTCTAACAGAACTCAAAACACTTAGTAGCCTTTAACACTTTATTATCTTTTGTGTATGGTGAGTTAAAAAAAAAAAATACATTCTAATATTAATTTGATTTTATTATGAAATCAGTACATTTACAAATGTAGATACAGCAATATTTGATATATAATGTTACTAGGGCTAACACTGGTAAACTATGCATGAATCATAACACATTTTATCATTAAAAAAAGGTTACACTTTTCAAACAGTAACTTAGTTTTATAACTTTAAAATATTTTTTTTTTTATATATTCATACAACTATAATATATATACTTTTTATCAATTTAACCTGTTAACCATTCATTCACTTTTACATGAAGTTTTGTTTATGCAACAATAATGAATAATAACTGTGATAATTATTTTAATGCATGGCTTTTGATTATAGGTTATTGATCACATTAATTAAATAAACAGTTATGGTACAATACTAACAGGTATTGATGATGCCCACTGTTTATATACAGATAATAATATTAGTGTATTACATTCTTATTAACGTTAGCAGTTAAAAACCAAGTTGTAAGTGAAAATCACATTTGAGGGAGTTATGTATCTATGGGAAATCATCTACAAAATGAAATAAACTCAGGTATTTATTATGTGCAAGTTAATTACATATATTTAACACTGAACACATCTTATATAATAATAATTCACATTGAGCAAATTTTATCATGTACTGGTACAGTATAACACATTTTATCATGGATTTGTCTAATTATTCATAAAATATTCAGTTTATTAAAATAGACATTGTGTAGAAGTGAATGCAAACATATATTTGAACACTCCACTGTTAAATAGTGGTTGTCGTTATTGACATTATACTACACATTAAAAAGCAAACATCCATGGTTTTCAGAAGTTTTGCCTAAAAAGAATATTCTATTGGTTTGGCAGTTTTCAGAACAGTTGTTTTTTTTTTTAACAGATGCCTGACAAATCGTTACTAGTACTTTGATGTTTAGAATTTGTAGTACTTCACAATGTAGATTCTTTCAATACTCATGTTATTGCGTTATTTGATCTAAGTCACACAATAAAACATATTTATGATAAAACTTATGTTTTAAATGTATTTAATTGGAGTAACACAAAAGTCAAATGTCAGTCTCTTTATGGTGGAATGATTACAACAGGGATATTACTCTAATGAATGACTGAAGTCTAACGTGTATTAAATGAAATTAATTTATCAAAATCACTTTGTGAGAAAACACATTTTTTTATTATATCTATGTTAAGAAAACACAAAGTATAACTCCATAATATGACAAAAACTTAGCTTAAATGCTATAATAAAATATTATATTATTATAATTTTATTATTATTATTATTATTTTTTATTAAATAGTCTGCCATATTTATTAAATAGTCAGGCTGTTCCGATCTGACGATGAGCTGTGAAGCTTGAAGCGCTAATCAGGATAATTTTTATATAGTGGTGTGCAACAGTGATCATTCTGCTTATTAAATAGTAGTTCTTAGAAAATAATTTTGACCTGAAGTATTTCAAAATGCCAGTGCCGTTGATTTTCTAATGGGATATGTTTCTGTAGAACATTATGGCAGACTGTTAATCAGAATACACCTGAGCGTAGCATTGAACTGATCAACTGCCTTTTTTTATACAAGAGGCAATCAACAATTCTTTTTGGTTCAACATGTTCATATTTTTAACAAGTTACAAAAATATTACATAATTTTTTGGTGCCCATTTTTTTTAATATACACATTACACGAAAAGTGTTTTTATAATTTACATTTACATAAAAATAATGTAATTTTAATGCACAACTTTTTTAAAATCATGCAGCAGGCACAGATTTTTAGAAACAATATAAAATTGTGTTACTGTCTCTTCTTTGAATTCAATGTTATCAGACAGAAAATTATTTTAATGATTCATTTCCAGTTACTATTTCAGCTTATGCTTGTTTTACGAACAATGACGCTAAACATATCTTATTGCCAAAATTAAATGCACATATATAATTAAGACAATAATAACAAGAATGCTACTACACTATCCATTATCACAGCGTTATTAAAACTGTTCACTGAATATTGTATTTGTAAAACAGCGATGACAGCATTACAAAAAATCAATTTTTTAAGACACGCTGAACGTTTAACTTCTTCAGTAACATGTCATTATATTATGTGTTGTGTAAATTTTTGTGAAAATGCATAATGAAATAAAATTATTATGGTACATTTGTCATTATTTTATTAGTTACCCGTACTGAACTGCAGAGATAGAAAAAGCTTGTGTGTGTGTGTGTGTGCATGTTTAAAAAAAAAAGACTAATATCATTAGGATGTGCTAATAAAATTTGTAATGACTTCTTCATGACATACAGTCATCATCTTTACATGCTACTTTTTAATTTGATGGTTGTGTTTCATTTAATTATTATTTATTTTTGTATTTAAAATACTGCTTTCTGAATTAATAAAATATTGACGAGACTGTCTCAGATGTCATGAATGTTTAATTAATATAATAAAAACATAACAGAACATGTTTCTTATTTAGAGGCGAGTTCTGGTTTCAAAATAGAAGTTGCAATGATTCAAAAATATTCTTCCAATCTTACCAATCCAAGAAAATTCCATCCAGAATTTAGAACCATGTGTACCATGTATACAGATAAGTATATTTTAATTGTGCATATTATTGTTTATACCCAGGGCTTCATTTAGGGGGGAACATGCCGGAATGGCGTTCCGGAACCTCTTGGATCCAAAAATATATTACCGAAAAAATATATGAATACAAGAAACCTAATTATTACAAAAAATGTACTATTACTTTTTAAATTGTGCCCCTCATCACCCTCATTAACAAAAATAAACATTTGTCAAAATCAAACACCAGCACTAATCTTTATCTTAACAACTATCGTTCAAAAAATGTCCCAATAACCTATGGAGAAAATGAAAAAAAAACTTGCTTCAACTGATGAAAGGTAACTGATTGGGAGCTTCCGAGAATATGTGCATTCCAGATTTTTCTCAAGAGAGTCTTTCTACCTTGAAATATGCTATTGAATAAATAGGAATAACTTCAAGTGAATGTGAGAGGGCTGATTTTTGGCCATCGTACAGCATTGGACACAACGAGTAAGGAAAGGTCAAGAAACAAACAACATGATGACACTATGGAAATTTTTGTTAAATGTCCGAACCACCGAAACCATCACTTATAGTGTTTGATTGAGGCTCTGGGATGACGCCATCATGAGTGACATGTTTTGTGGCTAACCTGATTATGAAGCTCTTTAGAAGTGTCAGTAAATTTTATTACCTTTTTAGATACAAGTTTATACGTATGTTACATATTTTATAAGGATTTAAAAATGTAGACCTCCTTTGTAATAACCTGATGTAAACTTATACGCTAATATAAAATATAAGTATATTTGTGACTGTACAAGTTTTGAATTGATGCATTCTGGCACCTATAATTTTAGAAATCAACCACTGTTTATACCTGTAAACATACAGTTTATGGAATCACTTGTGTTCCACAAAATTGTGTGCTTCATTACTCACAAGGATTTGTTTAGAAGCAAGTAACTTTTTACAAACACTTTGGCAGTAGAAGTAAAAATTTCATGGGACAAGGAACACTGAAAGATTAAAAAATATGTATACCTAAGAATTTGTCAAAGAGAAGAAGGTTAAAAGGTAAAAATCTGTTGTTAAATACTTCCTCTCCCCAAAAGTGTTGGCCTGGCCAACACACATATTAGTTTTAGTTTGCATATTACATTTTTCATTAGTTTTCACACACACACATGCACACACAATAGCATTTATATTTACATGTTTACTGTGCAGTTCAATATGGGAAAATATATATAGTGTATCTGTAGTGTGGGTGAGTGTGAGTGTGTGTGTGTGTGTGTGTGTGTGTGTGTGTGTGCAGGTGTGTGTATATGTGTGTGTCTGTATGTATAACAGTACATCAGTATAGACTCTAAAAATTTATGTGAACTCAATATGTCATTTATCTCATATTTACAAGTAACACACAGAGCACTAAGAAGTATATGCGACTTTTTTGTTGTTTAAAAGTATATACAAATATTTAACAATTGGAATAATAACTTTTCATCTGTTAACTGAATAAAATACACCCTGTTATTATCTAAACAGGGTGTTATTAAAATTAACACCCTGTTGTCATTAATGAAAAATTAGGTCATTTATACAGTCTGAAAACATGCACACATGTATGTGTACACACACACACACACACACACACACACACACACACACACACACACACACACACACACCACACACACCACATACACACATTAAGAAAAGTCATGTAATTTACATTTTATGCATTTAATGTGATTCGTGCATTTAAACGGCTATAGAGTAGTCCGATTGTTGAGTATTACTGGTGTTGGCGGGTCTTGACCAGAGGCTGGAACGTAATCCTAGTTTTAGTTTTTTCAGCGTGTCAATGTCACATTCGGCTTCACTCAGTTCTGAACTCTGACCTGGTGTACCTCTGAATGAAGTCTCTGCTACAGACATTGAAGTTCGCATAGCAGACTTTCCAGGTGATAACCACCTACATTTTAAATGGCTCTGTGTTAACCTTAAAAATACATTATTATCTTATTTTTGCACAAAAGATACATTTATAAAAATATATATAGACCCTCTCTCTCTCTCTCTCTCTCTCTCTCTCTCTCTCTCTCTCTCTCTCTCTCTCTCTCTCTCTCTCTCTCTCTCTCTTCTGCCTTTCTGCTTATTATAATGTACCTCACCAAATTTTCTCTAACAACTGTTTAATATAACTTCCATATTGATGATTGGGAATGGTGATGGAGTGGGGATTGCGCATTCTTTGAACTAGCCATTCGATGCCGATATTTTTAAAAGCTTCTCCCATTGCAGCAGGTCAATGTTGCAAGTTCTTATTTTCTTATTGCATGGCAAGCATGCCACTGTATTAAGTACAAAACATTCCATTTTGAACCATGGAGTTAATAAGTTGTTATTGTTTTAATGGTTTGTTTTATTAAAGCAGACAGTAGATCATACACTCAGTAATTTCTGGTTGTCCATTTTGTATAATATTTACAAGCTAATAAGTATTGTCTGTTGTTAGAGTTTGATATTTTCAGTCTCTAAAGAAAATGATTTTTGTACTTAATTAATATCATTTGTTTGAAAAACATTCTGTTTAAAATCACTTTATAAAATGAGTAGTGAAACTGTAATTAAGACAAATTCCTTAAAATGTGCAGTATCTCATACAGCTTATTTCTCAGTAATTAGATTACAAACCTCAAATTAAAAATACTAAAAAGAGAAAAATTTTCTTCTATTACAAATATTCTAAATATCAAAAACTTGTGTTATAAAAACCAATCTGCCTTAGCCAGCCACACACTGGAACAACATTTTGTTTTGCAACAGAACCGTTTCGACTCTTCATGTTGGAAAGCGTCGCTTTGGGGGAGAAAGGCTTTGAGATGTTGTCTTACGATAAACCAATTTCTCATCAGCTGTTTTTGACCTGTAAAAGTGTGTGGTTCGTGGGTTCATGACAGGCATTAAAGTAGAAGGCATGGACTAGGTAAGTGTATATAAACTCCCCATCTTGGTGGTTAGAATCAAGTGCATGTGCAGTTCAAAACTTTGCCAGCTGTTTTGTTGTGACTCTATCAGTATCAGTATCACCTATATACTATATATAGAGGGGCCTCGCAACACCTCTAGACAATGTTACAGCCGGTGTGTGGCACTTTAAAGATCCTGATAGCAATAGAGTCATCTCCGATGCTTACCGACACAATGCACCAAAAGAGTTCTGTTGTGAACAAAATGTTGCTCCAGTGTGTGGCCGGCTTTAGACTAAATAAATAGTCCCAATAATGGGACACAAGGTTGTTTAGCACAAAGTAGAAGCACTATATTCCCACTATTTGAGCTGTCTACTTTAAGGAAGTTATATTAAACAAATGTGGTTTTAATAACATGTAAATTTAAATGAACAGAGATATTTTTTAATTTTATGATGTAGCTACACTGCTTGTCAATACACGTGTGTTTATTTTATGAATAAGGTAAGGTTATGTTTTTCATGTATTTAGACAGTGGAACATAGTAAGTAGTGCACTGTGCATAGACGGATCTGGGAGCATCATTGAGTTGAACTCACCATCAATTTGTTATATCTAACTTTATTAAAAATAATTAAATTACCAGTTTAGAAATACAAATAAAATGGCATTTCTTGGCTTAACTTTTTAAAAGAATTTCTGGGGAAGACCCTATGCCCAAATGTTGGCATTATATATATATATATATATATATATATATATATACACAAAAACTAGAACCCTAGAATTGCCTATAATTTTAGTTTATTTAGTTTTCTAACAAAAATTTTCATACTTTTTGTACTGCCTCCATAATAATTGATGTTACTCCCAGACTACAGTTTCCTAGATAGTTTTTCTTTCTGAGCACACCAGTGTTTAACATAGATTAGTTTTTATGATGTAATGAGAATGGGGGAGGAAAGACTGGTAAAGCAAATCCAGAGAATCCAGAATGAATCCAGAGAAACAGGTAAAAGAAAGAGAGGATGACCGAGAAAGCTCTGGAAGGATGAAGCCTGCACAGCTGTAGAAAGAAGAGGAGTAAAATGGGAGAAAATAAAGGAGCTCACAGGAGATAGAAAGAAATGGAGGGATATGTGGAAAAAGACGACCTCAGAGGACTCAACTCCAACATAGCTTTACACCGAAAGGTAGAAAAGCTAAGGATTCAGTAAGTAAGTAGTTTTTATGAATACAATATGGCATTAGCTTAGGGATTACAATGCTTTTCAAATATAGTTTGTTAATCTCGTTATTTGAATTAATAGTCTCTGTAACTCCAACTTCATCGTGCTTATTTGCTAACCTGCTAAATGTCATGTTCTGGATGAGGCCTTTCAGTGTTTCCACCATTTTCAAGTCCTAATCACGATTTAGGATGTTGTGATTTAGGACTTGAGAATGGTGGAAACACTGAAAGGCCTTGTCGAGAACATGACATTTTGCAGGTTAGCAAATAAGCACGACGAAGTTAGAGTAAATATAGTTTGAAGAAACTGGTAGGTATGTTTTACTCCCATGAAAAGGACATGTATGCTGTAAAAAAAAAACAATCTAAACATAGCAGGATTAATCACTTGTGAGAAGAAGTATATCAGACACTAGGGAGCAGCCAATGGCATATATTACAATTGTTTGATGCCATGCAGTTTGTTGGGGATCCCATTGTTCAGCTAGCAACTCTTAACAGTTGTTATATGTAACAAAAGTCATATATATGCCAAAACCCATTCAATCTAGATCAAAAATGACTCATAAAATATAATATTTTCTTATGAAACTTGAGTATCATACTAGAGTATTCAGTAGTAAAGAGTGGGTTATGTTAGAAAGGTATCAAGTGTAACGGGACAAACTATTGGAATATTACCAATGTGTATTTGACAACCTGTTAATCTCCAAAAAGCTTTTACTTTTAAAGCCACTACTTCCATAGATCAAAGACAATATGTTAAAAAGTGACCAAGCAAGGTTTTGGAGAGAAACATTATACAGAGCTTCAAAATCTATTCCAACAACAAGGTAAAATCTATTCCGACATTATGGCTGCCTGTGAAGAGGGAGCTTCAAATTTTTGCAATCACCATGTTCTTAATTAAATTTGTGCCATGGTGAGAAAATAGCTACAGATACAAATGCATGTTTCATTAATAACAAAATGGAAAAGATAACATCAAAATTTCCCATAACATGGAAAAGATTCATGGGACGTATGTTGTCATTTAAGTACCGTAGTTAGGTTACTCGTAAAGTACAATATAAGTTTGGTGCTGCAATGTACAGATTTTTGTTACTCACTATCAGTTAAAGTGGGCCATACCATATGTATGTGAATTAATCAGCAGTACATCAAGGTGAATAATAATATATGTACATTTTGCATTAGAAATACAGAGAAGTTGAGCTGCAAAGCATAATCTACTTGCGCATAATAGAATCTACTTGCGTATATAAAAAAACTGAAATAGATTACAGTGTTGGTTAGCATAAAAAATTTTAAGAAAATATTGTGAAATAAATAGAAATACAATTACAATATTTAATCATTCTAAAATTGAATTTGTAGCAGTACATATAAAATATGTCATTATTAAAATAAATAATTTTGTTGTTTGTTGGTGGAAGAATTATCAAGTTCAACACTGTGAATTCTAGAGGGGTATCATATCAAGGAAATGTCTCAAGTATCATTTCTTAAAATTTTATTAGAAAAGGTTGTGCTCATATTAATTCCCACGTTACACTGTCAGCTCAAACACACACACACTTGCTCTCTCCCTAAAACTTATTTTATTTTTATTCTCCCACCCACAGTAAATAAAACGGTTTTGTCTTAAAAAGTTATTACTTATGTTTAACTACAATGCTGTCATGATACTTTTGTTGAATACAAGTATATTTGGAAAATTTACCTTGAACGACCATTCCGTCGTGGCAGCGACTTCTGTTCTGACATGGGAGAGATATCAGATGATGTGCTTGATTGGGCTCCATGATAAATGAAATCTAAAGGTGAAATATTTGTTATAAGTAATCATACTATACTATACTCTTTTCATTTTGTCACAATTTTTGCCAAAAATAAAAAATTATTCAATAGCAGTGTTTTGTTTTATACAATTGTTAAGTATATTTTATAAAATTGTTAACTGAAAATTAAAAAAAATATTAATAATTAATTGTTAATGTTTTATATTATAAAACCTAATAAAGCCAGATAATTAATGGAGACAGAATTTACAGATAGGCTGGCATAAATGCCTGAGACTTGTGGGATTTGTGCTGCCTGAAACATAAAGATCAAGCCATCTCAAGAGTACTAAAATTGAAAAGAAGTTAAGAGATCAATTCTTATCTCCTAAAAGCTTTCAAGACTAGAATTTGGTCACTGTTTATGATTAAAATTTTCAGCTGATTTTGTGGGTCCATAGTCAAACTGTCAATTCTAGTTTTTCAACCAGACATTTCAGCTAAATGTCTGGCTACTGTCTGTTGTACAATCCAATAAACCAAGAATTGACTGTTTCCTTATGCCCAGAAAATTTTAAAACGCACAGATGTAGTCGAAATGCCTAGCAGATTCAAACAAGACAGAAAATGTTTAGACTTAAATGGAGACATTTTTCAAAACAAAAATTAAGAGTTGTATGTTTATTGGGTAAAATGTCCATATGAAGTAAAGCATCTGTGCTTCTTTTCACGTACTGTGTTGGTTTTATATTTGTAACATTATTCAATAGTTAAAGCAATAACTACTTTATTTCAGTTAAAACAATACAGCAATAATTTATTTCAGTTAACGTAGACAAATGAGTTTCTTTAAAAAAGTATTTGTACACATTACATAAAAATTATAATTGAAGACAAATGGCTGAGAACCAAGAAAATACTATTTACTCAGCTGTAAATATAAACTTGGAAATATATTAAAAGAAAGATTATGTGGGAAACTAAATTATGTGAAAAATGTATCTAATGTGATTTATTTCTCTGCTTGTGAGAAGGGAAAGCTTAGCTTGAAAACATGAGTGACAATTACGATTTAGTATTAAGACATCAAACGTACAGTGGTTATACACAATACTCACATAATAATTGTTCACAAAACACAATGTAAAGAACAAATTTTAGGCTTATAACTGTCATCAGGCTTCAAGTATGTAGGCTCCTTAATAAAGAGCACAAGCAGTTGCAAAATCAGTATCAATTAGCGTAAAAATTCAATAATGAAGTAATCAAAATTTATCATTATTGTGAAATACCTGGATGAGATTTTAGACAGTTACTGTGTGGTCTAATGTTTCAACACAATCATATTAATATTGAAGAAGCACATTTATAACCTTATAAACCTGAGCCAAGCATCATACAGACAAGTTTACTTTACAACAATTAAAACTTTGCAACTTACATATATAATAAGTAGATTATGACTAAAATACTTTGTTCATATAGTGAAGACAATTTTGGGAATGTTGGCATGACAAGGTCAGACCCAATTGTTAATAGATTTAAGATGTCTGCTAACTGATTTCGATAAGTTTATGTAAATCACAGAAGACCGAAATGTATGGTATGTGAATGGTAAATATTCTTATAACAGCATACATATACAGGAAAAACATATATATACAGATGCAGGAAAAAGAGAGGCAGGCGTGAACATTTATGCTGGGATTTAACATACTAAGTTTTACAATTTAATTAATTTAATTACAATTTTAATTAATGAAACTGAGGTTTACAGTTTTAAAGTGTGTAAAATTTTATATAACCAAGAAATTGTAAACAATGAAATAGCATAAAATAGCTTACATAAAATATTTAACATTATAAGTAAATGTAAATAGTTACAACTTTACAAGTTACACAGGTAACATGAGCACACACACACACACACACACACACACACACACACACACACACACACACACACACACACACACACACACACACACACACAATTTGACATGTTCTAGAGTTTTACAGTAAACACATATGTAGGAGTGTAGTATGTCATTTGTACATAACATCAAAGCCTTGTTTGAACTCTGATTGGGGACAGATTATACAAATCCAGGTAACAAACAATAATTCACAGGTGCCCTTCTGCTCATGAAAAAGTGCAGGAAAATGGAAGTGTGGTGTAAGTTAACATGTAAACTTAGTGGAAGCGTTTGCTCAGATATCTCAATACTATTGACTGGTTCCATTATGAGTAAATGCCAAACTGAATCTATGGTACTGTTTGCAAATTTAAGTCAATTAACAGGCCTACACTTACAATGAATGATTTCTGCACAAACTCATTGAAAGGGCTAGACACCAACAAAACATGTTGTTTTTATTAAGATGACTTAAAGTCTCATTTATCTCCTATGATATAAGTATATAAATATTCCATAACACGGTACATAGAATATTTGGTATGGTTCGTGCACAGGCATCTGTGAAGCAGTGACATCATGTATACCTATGACAGTACCACTTCATATGCTATGTATATTTTTGCTTTTTTCTGTGTTCTAAAACTTGTTGTTCTGTTAATGCAATATATGGATATGATAAGAAATAATCACGACTTACCAGTTTAAATGATCACAGCATGGTGTTTTATACATAATATTGAATTTTAAATGAGACGCCAATAATTGAAAACCAATGTGTTTCCTAAACAAACATGACTATTTAAAAATTTAACATTTTTTGTGTTGCTTGATTAAATAATGATTATAGGGCTCCTGATAATAAAATCTTAGCTAATGATTCAAATAAAGTACTGAATATTTGCATTAACGTAATAAAGTAATAAAAAACGAAATGCAGTGAACTGTAATAACTTTAGCTATATCTTCAGAAGACTAATTTATACAATTTAATTCTTTTTACTATGTATTATTACTGGTGAGTAGTAATTGGCTCTTCTTCTCTTTTAATAATTTCTTTGAAACTGTAATAACTGAACTAGAAGATTAATTGACTGAGAAGAATTTTCTTTTGTCATTTAAGAGAAGACCATTCTTTCAATTTCGATTCCATTGAATCTTTACTATTACTTAATACACTCACCTATTCATTAGCATTTCATTCAGTGATTACAGGAGGAACATTGAGAGTGGAACACACAAGTTAAAGTTTTATTATTTGTGTATTTTCTTGAATTTGACAGCATATGGTTAGTTCTTTTATAGATGAAAACTACAGTAGGAGATTTAAGAATGGGAAATGCAGTTTTTCTTCCTTTTGGTGCTCAATTTGACTGTAGTATGGTATAATATATGGTATAATTCAACTATCGTCGAATTAGGCACTGAAAGAGTTAAAACACTTTGTTCTAATCGTTCAATAATGCAGTTTTTTGATTGCATTTGTTGCTACATAAGCAACACACACACACACACACACACACACACACACACACAAAATTACATCACATTGCCAGTGTGATCCATTGTAATGGCAGAGCATGGAATTTTAACATATAATCTTAAAATGAAAATTCATATTTGTCATAACACTTTGTATAATAAAAATGAAAACATATTTACAGCAATGGTATATAATATTGGAAGGATGCTGATCACTAGCTAACTAAATGGGACAAAAGCGAGTGCTGGGTACATGTGACGTCACAGCGACACTAGTCTACTGTGCATCAAACTCGTGGTCCCTATCATTTATTCCTACTACTGTGCTCTATAATAACATATGACAGACTTACACAGATATGCCAGTTTTATTTGTCTCATATGCAGAAAGTATTTAACTGATAGAATTAACTGCATAACCTCATTTGATTAAGGCCCTCATGCCTTGATATATATGTATGTGTATAAATCCATTTTAAAATTCTGACACATTAATTCTATTAATTTCTTAACTCAGTGCTCATATAGAGCACTAACATTGCATTTTATAAAATTTAATTCTTTGCTTTATATTCTTTTTGTGGCATTATTTGCAGTGGCGTAGCTAGGCTTTTTGGCGCCCGGGGCAAGGAGTTCGTCGGCCGCCTCGCCTTCGCAATTAAAAGGGGACACAAGAGCAAAAAATGAAGGCCCATCCAGTGAGCAAAGTACTTAATAAATGCAAATGTGTAGATTTGTGTCTGAAAGCACGTTCAGCAAAGGTCTTAAGAATATTTGGTAAGTCAAAATTAAGAAATAATTACCGGTAGTTAGTTTGTATACATTTATTAGTAACAAATGTAGACTATAAAAAATGTAGTAAAATAAAAAAAATGTAACATAAAAATGTTGCAATAAACATGCAAATTCCTTGTAAGTCTAAAGCGCATCGTCAAAACAATATCCTAAAGCAACATAAAGTTAAACAAAGAACTACACTAAAAATAATAACTTACCATTACAGGTTAATTGTTCCGTCTTCTATTAATAAACACTTAATATTTGTTTTTAATATTTAAACAAAACATTTTAAAATGTAACTTTCTTGGTCTTAATTGCTGCAAAGTCGGTTATTAAATCACTATAATCTAAAGACAAAGCAATGTCGTTTTCAGTTGAAAGTATCCCTAGATTTGATACCTTGTCTTGAGATATTGTTGATTGTAGGTACGACTTAATCAATTTAAGTTTACTAAACGATCTTTTGCAAGAACCCACAGACACTGGTAAAGTAAGAAAATTTGTTGCTAGTGTTTTCTAGGCTTCTAATCCCACTGAAGAAATGTCTTGTAGCAGGCACTGAGGTGTAAAGTCCATTTGTTCTCCTCAACGTTTGCCCTTTTTTAATAAAACTATGACGTCTTTTAAGTCACTGAACAATTCTATACTGTTTGGGTCATGTGGATACAGTTTTGCAAGCACTGTGCACTTAATATTGATTTGGGAAAGCTGTTCCTTAAAATGTATATCCTCATAATTTACGTATGCCTCAAATTTACAGATGAGCCCAAAGCGTTTTCTTAACTCTTTTATGTTAGAGAAATGGCTTGAAATTTTAACTGACGGTTTGTCCAAAATTTCTATTATAGAACGTCGCATTTCTTGCTGAGCGGTTAATGCAGAATCGTCTGCATACTCCCCTGTCCAGAAAAAGAACAAGGTCACAAAATTAAAGCTTTCTATTGCATTAATTATTAATCTTTCTATTGCATCTTCCCTTGTATCAATTGTTTCAGTCTGTGTATCCCTCAGTTTCTCCAGTACAGCTGAGTGGATATTACTTTCACCGCATCTGCTTTTGAACTCCACCTGGTATCACAATGTCCTTATAGAGTAATATTTACGAATACAAAGTCTTTAAGAAAACTCTATCTATGAGTGGAACAGGAAAAGAAGGTGAATAGATGTTCTGCTGTCCCAAAAAATATCACTGCCTGAACATTTACATTAGCTGTGTGAACTCCAACCAAGTTAAGTGAATGGTTGTCACAAGGAACAAACACAGCTAGTGGATTGAAATCTAATAATCTCTTCTGAACTCCTGAATGTATATCAGCCATTGTTGACTGATTGTCATACGACTGACCTCTGCAATCACTAAGATTCAATCCATCTCTCTCAAGCTTACTTGTAATAGTGTCTGTAATCCCCTCCGCTGTTTTCGTTTCTAAAGGAATCAAATCTATAAAGGCTTCCTTGATATCAACAGAATTGCGCTTAAATTCAACAAATCTTATAATCTGAGACATTTGTTCTACATCTGCAGGATCTGGTGTTGTGTCAAATATAATACTAAAGTACTTTGCCTTCTTACATGCAATAATAATATATTTGCGCACTTCTTCTTCTAACAGGCGTATTATTTCATTTTGAATAGCTGGCGAAAGATACGATATACACCCAGATTTATGAGAGCCTAAATCCAAAGAGCTCTCATGACAAGGTCAAATTTAGCCAAGTATTTTAGCAAAGCCAGAAAGTTTCCGGGTTTTGGATCGTTAGTAGTTGACTCTCGATGTCCTCTCAGTGCCAGATTTTATTATGCAAGAGTTTGTACTGTGGCAATGACCTGTTCGAGAACTTCTTTCCATGACATAGCTGCTTTACTCATTTGTTCCTAAAGTAGATCATCAATAAGTTCCCCTTTGTTTAAAGAACGTTCCAATTCCTTCCAATCCAAAAACGCAGAGCGATGAGCAGGACTATTTTCATGATCCTGAATATGGGGATTTAACTTTCACCACGATGAAAACCCAATTTTGCTATTTAAATGGCTTCTTTGATAGTTTTTTTGTGGAAATAGAGTGCAACAAAATAAAAATAGAGATTTTTTAGTTGGAGAAAAATACTTCTAAGTGCGCTTTACGTTATCATAATGAGAACACTAATTACGATGTACAGTGGAACTTGGTTATAACGTCATTGAAGGGACCAAAAAAATAATGACGTTATGTCCGAGTGACGTTATAAAAGAGTCGTTATAAAAGACCCTTTTTAATCACTAGTAAGGAAGGAGAAATAAAAAAAAGATCTTTGCATTATTAACATTATTCGTGGTATTTATTCGAAAGTTTACAAACTGCATTTCATTTATACAAACAGCATGAAGAATATTTTAAAAGATCAAAAAGAAAGTACATGTAACTTACATTTAGGCTTACTGTCGAAAGTAATCCGTAATTTTCTTTTGAATGCTCCTTTCTGAAAAATAAATTCTTTCTGTTGTGCTGTGGATATGCTGCGCTGCATTGAACGTGTCGTCAGATGTCTCTCTAAAGCAGTAAAATCGTGAAAGAGTTTCGGCGGCTCTCATTGCTTCCTGTACTGTCGGACAAACGATGTCGGCATCCTCCTCTTGCTCAGCATCTTCTTCAACACTATCTTCTGCTTCTATGTTTTTTACTTCCGCGATAATTTCTGCGTCACTTAACACTTGGAATGTTTCTACTTGGTTATCAACTGATGCATAGGAATCAAGTTCATTTCCAAATTCATTTACGTCGAATTTCTTATCCACTCCGAGAGCGGCAAGTCGTCGTCTTCGTCATCATCGGGTAAATTTTCATGTACGAGTTGTGCTTTACTAAAGCATTTTGCTATCGTCTTCTGTGTTACACTCTTCCAAGAGTCGTCTAGGAATTGTATTGCATCTAAGAGTGAAATTGTGGTAGGTTGCGCCGTGTCCATACAGAAAATAATCTTTTGTCTGTATACAGAAAATAATAATGTATGACTGTAGCCATGGGCGTAGCGCGCGCGCACATATATACGTTTATATGAAATTTAGAGTAAAATATATAATAAATTTTTGACGCTATAACAGAGTAGTACAATATTTAGTGACGTTAAAACCGGGAATTTTTATAATGTTAAAGATATCAGTTTGACCGGACTTATGACAAGATAACGCTACACCCGAGTTGACGTAACAGCCGAGGCCGTAATAACCAAGTTCCACTGTATAAGTATAAATAGACTAATACTGTTTATCACGCGAGGTTTATGACAACGGACAAGCTGGCTGGTTATGCTTCTTTTATGAAAGAAATAGTCATATCAAAGAAACAAGTTGTTTGTAGTTTTATAAACTGATAACAATTTTTTCTAGTCTGTGCTCACTTTGCCACCCTCCTGGCTATGCTGCCCGGGGCGGCTGCCCCCTTGGCCCCCCCCTAGCTATGCCTCTGATTATTTGTAGCCTAAATCTAAGAAACCTTCCAGCTCCCATATCACTCATGACTTAAGCACTAGAATGTTACTATATTATTCCAGGATATCATCATTAATTGCAACTTTACAGCAGTTCTGTAGTTTAGTTGGTGGGTTAATAAACACTTTATAAGTTTTAAAGAAATAGGACATGAGTTGTTGGTTTCCAGCATAGGATGAAAATTTCATATGTTGATGTTTTACAAGTTAATATACTTTAATGTTAACTTGTAGCTTTAATATTTTATACTTTATTTTTTACTTTTTTTTGACTAAGGTTTTGTTGTATATAGTTACCTAACTTGCTTGGTAAAAAATAATTTTTTGATAATATTTGTTTTGAATAAACTAATAAAATCATTATGAGCAAAAATGAGACAAATGAGCAACTCTTCCTGAGGATAGGAAACAGGGATATATTTAGGAACATTAACACACTGAGAAATGAGAGATCAATGCATTGGTCATCTATACAGGCATTCTTCACTCATAGTGAATATTAGAGAAGGAAATTGAATGGAGAACTGGACAGAGACATTTAAGATTCAGTGTACTAATCATATAATTAATTAATTATTCCCAGACATCTATTTTAGTTTGCCAAGGTTTATAAAGGATGGGAAAAGATGACGGGAATGACAGGGTTTATAGGTTCACGAAGGAAACAAGTATACCTACCAATCTACAGAGTGAAAGAAGGCTTGTTTTAACTTTCAATCCTTTGCACCCTGGTCAAGGTGTTGAAATGTGGTTTCTTAGATTTATAGTACTTCTAGTTTGTAAGTTGAACGGCTATTGTTGATTAAAGTAGCCAAACTGTTGCTTTACTTCTGCAAACATTCGTGATGGCAAATATCTGTGATCATATGAACAGTGTCAACCCATTGTTTTCATAAGTTAACCGAAGTTAACTGAATTCATTTAAGGGTTTGTTATTTAATCACTGTTTAAATAAATTTACTATTAAGAAAACAGATAAAATTACTTATATTTAGTATGTAATATCTAAGACATTTTAAACTACCACTGACTATGCTTTCCTTTTGCTGCTTCCAGTTGGTTAGAAGATTCAGTGCGACTGGATGTCAGTTGCTCTGTATCCGATTCTGACTCATCTGTTTCTGCGTCAGTTTTTCTGCTGCTTCGTCTTCGTGCTCTTCTTATTTTAGATGTCTGGAAAGTAACAAAAGAAATGACATTTTTTAAACACATATATTCTTTATAAACTAAATCCTGTTTTTAAATTAAATATTAAATGTTATTTAATATGGTGGTAAGATCTGTAACTAAATGGAACTGCATTTTCTAAAAGAAAAAAAAAAATACATCATTATGTTAACTATTATAAAGGATATAAACTGTTATAAAAGAAAAAAAAAATTGTTCACTTTTGATTGTTTCATAGCTGATATGAAGCATTTTGCACATAATCGTAAACCTAATCTTGTGCCCAATAAATGCATGAAAAGGTAATTAAATTGTTTTGTACAAAATAGTAAATTGCTTCATAGGTAATGCTAGTAGTTAGTATTGTTTTATATATAAAATAAGAAGACTCTAACACTGTAATCTTAAATAAGAGAGAAATACTAATGGGCAGCCCATAGCAACAGGGAAACGTAAAGTGCATTAAAATTTATAACAAAATAAATTATTCAAATGTTAAAGCTTTTGCAAGTAGGTTAGGTACTGTAGTTCTGAAAGAAAAACTATTTTGTGGACAGAAATTTGCAAAATAGTGATTAAATAAACAGTGATTATATTTTAGTGATTAAATCTGAACTAAAATATTCAGTTAAACAGATTGTTATTTTTCAATGTAAGAATTAGTTGTGGTTATTTTTCCAAACAAATTATTTTTGAAAACATAGATTTAAAATGATATGAAATAATAATACAAATTATTAAAACACGGTTAATTTTAATTTTAATATTAACATTAATTACTATTAAGTTGTCTTCATAAACATGACAAAATTTTAACAAGAACTGTGATCCCTTAGGCTTAACAATTTTTAACATTTGATCAAAAGAACAATGTTTTAATCTCAAGTCAAGTCGTACTCTGTGAAGAGAGTATTTTTATGTATGTTTTTAAGAAAGTTAATGACAAAAATTGCTCACACATAGGAACCATTTAAAATATCTTTAAATATCTCCAATAGTCTACTTGTGACAAATGAAGGTATTCTTTGCATATTTTGGGTTAAAATATTGTCATCTAACAATGACTTTTAGCAAGGAGTCACATGGAAATTTGTAAGCAAGTCATATTGTTTTGATCTGCACTTATCAAGTGAGATGTTTAGTTTCAAAACCAGATACATCCAAAAAATGAAAATTTTCAGCAGATCTAAAAAACTTTATTGTCAGAGAGCTGGTTTTGTAACTAATGAACAATTTCAACTCCAGTTTTAATAAGGATGTATCTGTTTTCAAAACTTGTGAAGCAGATAGGGACAAGAAGGTAATAAAGTACAGGAAAATGCAAAAAAATGTGAATGTGAAAAAAGTGCATGTATCTGGTTTTGAAACTAGATGACTCAAATGTTCTACATGTTAAAAAATTGTTGGTGGTAGTGTCCTTTAATAATTTCAAAAGTTGTCAGAATTTGATATTATTTTTTATTTTATTTCATTATTGGTACCATTGTGCAACTCACCAACTATCTCCTGTAACCCTTTAATAGGAAACACTGATTTTTATAGGCATGCTAAAGTAATGTTTCATTGTTCTTTAAACCAAACACTGAAATTAAAATGTTGTACTTAATGATCAAAGGTTTATCAATGATCAGTTAATAAGTATAGACAGAATTTTTACATGATTTGTGTGGATGTTCCTACAATGTCTATTGCCGTCGTCAAGACAGTTGTTATGACACCAAACATACAACTGTCATCTGTCACAGTTTATAACAACTCAAGACGAATTGTCATGATAATGGCAATAATTATTGTCAAAACGTCAACACAAATGATATCAAAATTGTGTCTGTCAGCGGTTGATTTCTAAAATTATAGGTGCCGGAATGCAACGCATCGATTCAAAAGTTGTACAGACACAAATATACTTATATTTTAAATTTAAGTATAAAATATACTTATGTAGATACACTTATACTAGATCCAAACCAACATGTGCTCAAAATTCTTCCAATTTTTAACAATTCAGTTTCCAGAAAACACGCACACACTCGCACACACTCTGCTGTTTTTTTGGCGAAGCATGGTATAAAACATATAACTTATCAATGAAAGTTTTAAAGCTGTTAATTCCAGAAACTGACTTTACTGCATCAGATACTGAAATTTTAGGTCTATGATTAGTACAGTGCCTTACAATAAGAGACGGAAATTTTTCTCTGAATAAAGTTCCAACACCCTTCTTGTTTCCAATTATCACAGCAGCACCATCGCATGTCAAGCTTATTAAATTATTACTTAAAAATTAGTCTGTCATCCTGTAGGAGTGATGCCAGTCAATCATACAGTCAAATATGCCTCTAGCGGCAACACCGTCAAGTTCAACCAAATCTAAGAACATTTTAATTGGGCCATCCATAGGAGTTTGAGGTATACAAAATCAAATGTATACAATCAAACTAGACTTATTAAAAAGACAAATATGTGCAGTTTTGTAGTGGGGCTGATGAAAGGCACAATGTAAAAAGTAGTAGCAAAATTTTGTAATAATTAGGTTTTCTTTCCATATATTTTTTTCAGTAATTTATTTTTGGATCTAAGAGGTTCGTGAATGCTGTTCCGGTGCGTTTCCCCTGAAATCAAGCCCTGGTGTGTGTACTCATTGACCGATTCTCCCTAAACCTTTCATCATTTATTCATTGACAGTCGCTACTAATTACTAATTTTATGAGGTTGTATTTAATACTTTTTATTATTATTCTTCATTTATAATGATTTAAAAAATAAATCTTAAGTAACAGGAAATTAAAAGAAAACAGAGCAGGTGTAAGGCCTTCTGTTGAAGCAAACTGATTAAAACATAATATGAGTACACCGTTTACATTATTGTATACATTTCATATAGCTTACATGAAAAATATTATTTTAACTATTTTATACTGTAAACGTATTCATTTGAAATGCAAATTCATTTAATTATTGTTTAATACACTGCTTACCATATCAGATCTTTGAAATTCCTTACCATATTGCAATTTAATAAACATATAGTTATATTTAATAGTGCTACTTTAACATCCTACTAAGTTGGTTACATTCTAATTTGTAAGGCCATATCCAGTTGTTTTTTTTAAATTTAAAAAATATTGTAAAGTATAACTGCACTAAAGATTTTTTTTAAACACACCCACCCGAATGTCTTATATTTTGTTCATATTTTATATTAAAATTCTTATAAAACATGAAATATATTAAAATTCATATTAAAAATATTAAACATATCATTATTTTTTTTATAATGTTATAGAGAAAGAAAGTACATAGAAATATTAAAACAAATATGTTAATGTAAGTACAGGTTCAAACTTAAATAAATTTAATAAAAATATATTGCTCTGTAGTTGTCACATTTCATTCAGCATACCTCTTCATTTTGGCTCTTGTCATCTACCTGGGATTTTAATAAAACCTAGTCATTTGATATACATCCAATCAATATCAATGTAATTCCTAAGAGCAGTGCTGGATTTAAGATTTTTGAGGCCCTAGGCCAAGTTTTCTGAGCTTTAGAAAACTTTATCCCCCCCCTGGCTAATTTTTGTAGCTTACATTTGTAGGCTCCACTAGCCATGTGAATGTTTATCTTCATATTCATGATAAATACATTTAGTGTACGGATTCAATTCTATGTTCATAAACTTTGGGCATTAATAATTATCAATGAAACAACACGCTGCCCACCACACAAAGCTAAAAGCCTTCTTTAGATTCAAAACAAAATAAAAACAACCTCAAATCGCAAATTGTTCTGTCACAATGCAGATAAACAATGATAACAAACAAGGGTGGTACCACAGTCATGTAAATTCAGGGGGGGAGCAATATAGGGGACGTTCAAAATTCACATGTGCAGATTACTTTTCAAGGATCTTAAAAATAAGCACGCAATATTTAAATAAGAACTTTCTTCCATTTGTATTATTAACAAAAATTGATTATTTCATTTCAAAAAATTAAATTTACTTTAATTAAGTAAATCAAAGTGCCTCCTACTTTTATAAAAATACTTCTGCTAAAATCTGTAGCTTGTGGCCCCTCTGAGCCACCCGCCTAGTGGTAAATCCGGCACTGCCTAAGAGTGTATATTTTTATTGAATGTTGTATGTTGCAATTAAAATAAAAAATTAAGAATAATAAATTTAATTAAAAAAAATACATTTTACATTTCAATACAATTATTTCATAACATATATAAAAAGAAAAAATTTTACTAAGAAACTTTGTACATGACATTAAGAAATTTTGTAAAATTTACACAATTGATAGGCTCTTAATAAACTTAAAGAGATTGGATTAAATTTTATAAAATTTTTTATATGCACTTATGCATTTAAGAGATTCTATTAAAAGTTATTACATCAAATATTTGTAACCACTGAGCTGTTAAAAGTTTGCAAAATCTTGCATGTCTTGATGAAATGATCAATATAATTAGTTGTCTTTTCTCTGACTGTCTTTGATGCAGAACTAAAAAGCATTTAATATATTTCTCTTGTAGTGCATTATGAATGCATTATAAAAACTTGTCTGTACATGAATTTAATGTTTTTCTAGTACTTAAACGTACATGAAAATAAAATAAATATTTTGTAAACAATAGTTTATAATGGTCATACAAATTTTCCAGTTATTTGTATACATCAGAGAGGAAGAGAGAGAGAGAGAGAGAGAGAGAGAGAGAGAGAGAGAGAGAGAGAGAGAGAGAGAGAGAGAGAGAGAGAGTGTGTGTGTGAGAGAGTAACATATCTCTGTCTTTTGTAACATGTGTAACATGTATGGGCTCTGTCTGTCTGTCTGTCCTCTCTCTCTCTCTCTCTCTCTCTCTCTCTCTCTCTCTCTCTCTCTAACACACACACACACACACACGTTAATCATTTGTAGAGAACACGGTTATAAAAATCGGTTCCATACTCCAGGAGGTGGTGGTGAAGCACATCCCTCAGTCATTGCCTGTTCATGGTACATGAAACTATGCAGTAATGTATTGTTTGGATCTGACAGCTGAAATGTGGCATATGGTGAAATGTCTTCTGATGTTTCTGAAAACAGAATACTACAATTTAGTAGAAGTTTAATCAATGGCGGCTGGTGTCATGGTTGCAGCGTTGCACAACCACCAATATAGAATAACTAAACTACAAAATAATATACGAAAACATTAAGCAGCTAAAAGTATCATAAATTTCAACGGAGAGCATATTAGATCCTACGCGGTATTGCTCGCGTACAATTCAAATGTGGCATGCAGGCTGGTGGTTGTAGGCCGTTTGCAACTTCAACAACAGTATATGGCAAAGGTTAATACAACAACAACAAACGTATGGAAGGACGTGCACTACTCTTCACAACTGCCCTATGTTCCCAATGTTAGCTAGGCGGTTGCAAAGTTTCTGCAATGCTCCACTAGTAGTGCTATAGCACAACTTTGTGTCATGAAATCAGCACAGCCTCTTAATTTATAAGTTTTGTCAGGTTTAGTGTTTATGTTGGTTCAAGGTAAACGTTATTCATTGTTTGAGGTTTTAAAATTATAGTTATAATTTTGTAATTATGGTGTTATAACTGTGATTATGATAGTTTAATGTCTTTTAACCGATTTCCCATCCACTCAACTAACAACTGCAACCACCAAAATTTGGAACCACCAGCTGCCACTGAGTTTAATTAATATTATAATTTTGTACAACAATATCATTGACTTAGAAACGTGATGCACATGTCTGACAAGTAAACGTAACAGTGTAACTATATTCTGTTTTAAATAATATGCTCACAATTAATTTTTAATTTTTGAGTGCAAATAAAGCGTAAATTATGATATAGAAATAAATCTTGATATTTGCGGAAAATGTATTCCTTTAGTTTCTCCTTCAGTTATATGTTTAAGAAACACTTATCCCCTAACCATTTGTTTTCTCTTTTGCATAAAGTGTTTCTCCCTTATAGTTGATCCTCATTAGTCATTTTCAAGCTTTAGTATTAGGTATTTGTGTTCATAAAAGAATTTTCACCATTCAGCAAAAACTATATTTCAGTAGATACATCCTGCTACTTGTTCAACCTTTGCCGCAGTAAAGTGGCATTATTTGCACCAAAATCCTCTCAAGGCTATTTCTGAGCATATCGATATATTAAAAATTCATGATCATTAATAAAAGTTGTCTTATTTCAACTTACCTTCTTCATCTAGAAATCACATCTCTCTGTTATTCTGCTTTTGAGCAGGTATTGGTAAGCTCACATTTCAATAGTTTACAGTTTAACATATTACCTCTGTATTATGGTTTACACCCCTCTAGAGTTTTCACAAATTTCTCTTTACTCTACAATCTCTTACCATGTCATCCCAAGTGTATTCCTAACATGGCAATTTTTATTCTGTAATCCGTGTTCAGGTCTCTAAAAAAAGTAATGAGAGAATTCATAGGCTTCCTTAAATTTTGGTAGAGGACTTTACATTGATAACGGGTTTACTAATGTTGAATTTTCTCACAGAATGAATGAAAATGGAACACATGATAAGTGCAGTCCTTCTAGTGTTGTTAACGCCATTATAAAAAGTATAGATTGTTGGAAATAAAACAATAAAAGTGCCTGTAGTCCTGAAGTGGTGAGACCATTGTAATTCGCTTATGCTGACAGTAAAACACATTGATGACAAACTGTCTATCAGTGTAATACTTGCAACATAAGTGTGTGAAAAGAATGTTTTTTTTTTTTTTTTAACACGGTATACAATTTAATTCAGAATAGGTAACATATCTGTCAGAGACTGTAAAAATTACCAATTCAAAATGAAAACTGCTTTCTGTAAAATCATATATTCTGACACTTTACTGGCTCTACAGAATTTGTAATCTATAACCTAACCTATTTCACTGGCTACATAATTCTAAAATAGACACAAATATAGTAAACATAAATATGATTAATTATATTATTATTTTAATGTCTTTTGAGACACCATTTAGGGTTTATGGAATTGGTTACAATTTTTAAAAGGGCATATACCATGAGACAACAAATGGGTTTTCAATGATAAGACCCCAAATTGGGTCTCATGATCTGCTAATTTTTAGCACATCATAAATATTAAATTTGGGTCTTATCCATTATCAGTCCACCAACAGATAACATGTAATTTATGTTACTTATTTGTGTAAACGTATTATATAAAGAACTTGTTTATGTGAGGTTAATATAGGTGATTATAAGTTTTGTAATGCTGTAGACCAACATGTGATATCCTCTTAGCTGTGATCACAGTGAGCAGAAACAACTTGTTAAAACAGCATTGTGATCTAAAGCTTTGATGTCTGTGACACATGAGTGAGGTTTTTAGTAACCTGCAAATTGATAGGTGGCCAAAGGCCCCATAGAGGTCTGTCACATATGTATGTATGGGTTTCACATAAACAAAATAAATATCATGTTTACTGTGCATGGAATGTCCATTGTTGCAGACATGAGGGTTATATAAAATTCACTTGCTTTGTAAATAACATATATCATCTTCAGTAGTTCACATACTGCCTGCTAGATAAAAAAAAACTATGAAAAAATACAACAATAGCATAAACTTCCTAGACCTCTTCATCAAAAAATTTGAACACACACACAAATTCAGTATTTACAGAAAACCCACTACAACTGACACACTAATACACAACTCCTACAATCACCCAATACAACACAAACTAGTTGCATTCAGAACTATGATACATAGACTTAACAACATCCCACTAGATGAAAAAGACTACAAAGATGAACTAAACACTATAAAATATCTAGCAGAATCCAATGGATACTGCAGGACAATAGTCAATAAACTCTTACACAAAACACAAAACAAACAACAGACAAAGACAGAAAACCAAAAATTCTTAACACTAACATACATCAATAACCACACTGAAAAAATAACCCACAAATTCAAAAAAGCAGGATAGACGATCGCATACAAAACTACAAACAAGACAGAACACACGCTATCAAAACACACACACACAAAGCACAAAACAAATTCAATCTACCTGGTGTTTACAAACTAAGTTGCTCAGATTGCAACAAATTCTATATAGGCCAGACAGGATGTAGCTTCAAACAAAGATACATTGAACACACAAAGGTACTACACTCCACTACTGAATCTACCTTTGCAAACCGCCTCATTGAAGCAAACCTCAAATACAAAAACATTAACATTAACATGGATATTCTACACATACACACAAACAGCCAAAAACTAGACACTCTTGAACAATTAGAAATACAAACTCACAAAAACACATAAAAACGACATCCTAAACAAACAGACACAATTCATATCACAAGCATTATTCGATGTGGGTATTCCCCACACACACACAACATCGATCCTTCAAAAGTCAACACCATCACCAAGAACAAGATAGACAGCGCTCTCATTGGCAGCCTCTGATGAAGCTTATAATAAGCAAAAACCGGTTCAGGCTATAAGGTAAAACTTTTACGTTTTTACCCATAAAAAACTTTGTGGAGTCAGTAGTGATTTAATTATATTTAGTTATCAACAGACTCGTCATGGACAACAAAATCCAAGAAAAAAATCATTACTTACTACCAGGCTAATCACAAATGTCATGTAATCGATGTAGGTGAAAATAGCAAACTTAAGCATACAGAATAATAAAGAAAAACAGGGTGAGGTATATCACACTGTGTTTACTAAAAATGACAGTTTTCCATTGATAGATGGATAACAGAGAATACAAGCATGCATGCCAATAAGGAAAACAAACTACAATGCACCATATCTTTGTTTGCGACAATGTTTTTCTTTAGTGGACACAAAAAGGATAAGACCCTTAAATGTAACTAAAAATTTGTTATATTTTCTGCGGCAACTATACGGAGTGACTTTAAGAAGAAATATTAAGAGAATATTAAGGAAACATATTAAGGATATTAAGAAAAAACTGGATCGCTCATTATATTGTCTTTATGAGCCTTTAAACTCTGCACGTTCAAATACGATATCACCGGCAAACGTCGATTTAAACTAAAATTTATAGCTTTGTCGGCAACAGTATGTATTCGCTTAGTTATTTCTACGTATCTAAGGCGCTTTATTCTAGCTTCGGAATGTTTGCTTTTACTCATACTGTTTGCTAAAAGAGCTGCTAAAAATTACCATCAAATTTCCTGTACACACTACTTTACAGCATGATGTCACCCTGGCTCTGACTCATCCATTACTTTTATAATAGATAAAAGATTATCACTAAAGTTCTGTTCTAAATGACACCTGTACGAGCCAGACAACATAACCGAAAAGACAAACATTTTCAATGTTAAAAATATTTAAACAGAATTATCACTGTTACACACCACTATAGAAAAATTATTCCGATTAGCGCTTTCAAGCTTCTCAGCTCATCGTCAGATCGGAATTCTACCACGGATGGTAGTGTCACGCCACCATGAACCAAGTGTCCGAACCTGCGGTTCCTCTCGTACTGAGCAGGATTACTATTGTAACGACACTGTCATCAGTAGGGTAAAACTAACCTGTCTCACGACGGTCTAACGTGAGAACGTAAGAATTCTGATCTGACGATGAGCTGAGAAGCTTGAAAGTGCTAATCGGAATAATTTTTCTATAGTGGTGTGCAACAGTGATAATTCTGTTTGTGATTATAACCACTGACAGAACTTTCTTCATTAAAAATATTTAAGAAAAATTGATTATGGGAATACAAAAGGCAAGATGGTTGAAGACAAATCAGTGGAAGCAGCTATGACACAAGTAACAATGTGGTAAAAGTAGTGTTCATTAAAATAATACAGAAAGAGAAATGTGTTAATTTTTTGTGACTATGTGCGTACATGTGATCTATACATATGTTACCTGGTATTTTATCTGAATTGGCCTGCAGAGCTACTTTGTGAATTGTTGCATAATATCTCTCCCTCTGCACTTCAGCATTTTGTTGATTATCTAGCTGCTCCTTCAAAGGCCTTTCTTGTCCTAAACAGTAAAAAGAATAACACTGCCAATATACACCTAAATTTCAAATACTGATGTATCCAGGACATAAACACTTAAAATAAGTTTTGCACTTTTATTATTACTTTAATTTCTGTAGTAGCACAATTTCTAATCGTTCAACAATACTAGTTGTCACGTGTAATAAACATTATGCTTTTAAATAGTACAGAATTATTGTAAATTGTAAACTGTTACAGAAGTACTGTGCAATATTGTAAATTCAGTGTTTATCTTTATATCCGTTTTTATAAGTGTGTTTTACAAGTAAAAAAAGTTGAAACAAAAAGCTATGTATGTATACTTTACTTTTAGTAATTTCATTCATAGACTTGTAGTGAGAGAGTTCACAGTGAAAGTGTTCCAATTGCTAAACAATAATAAAACAAATTTTTATTAATTTATTAAACACAAATATATAATTAATCAACAAACCTGTCAACTAATCAAATATGTGTTGAAAGAACAACAGGTCCCACTAGATAGGTTAAGTGTCCTAGCAGTGTCTACTTTTAAGAAAGGAATGACTTGTATAACGATAGGTGAATATGTTTGGTTGATACTGGATACATAATATATGCAAAAATCATAAACCACTGTCTGCAAACTGTTTCTGAAAGAACAAAACGGTTTCAGGAAGAGCACATCTTGTACAGACAAATGCTTTCATTATTACACAAATCACTGAGAAAATTGTGAGTTAAATAAAGAAACACATGTAGCTATTGTTTACTTTGAGAAGGCTAGACAGAAATTTGCTGTGGCAAGTATTAGTAGAACAGGGACACCCACAATAACTTATAAGAACTATACAAGGCCTATATAATGGGAGAAGAATAATTGTAGGGTATCTCAACAAATACCTGTCAATCAAGGTGTTAGGCAAGGTTGCAGTATATCACCTACACTTTTTAACATTTATATTGATGACCTAATAAGGAAATGGAAACTTCTAGTGAACCCTGGTGTTAAAATATTATGAGACAGATATTATATATAATATAAACTTTCACTATGAACTTACTTTGGTTATTATTTCCCAAACGTTTCCACGTGTTGTACGTCTTCTTCAGTGGGAGTAAATACTAAATGTCTTCACAGAGTAACGGTTATGGACTATATTCAGTATTTGCTCCCACTGAAGAAGACGTACAACACGTTGAAACGTTTGGGAAATAATAACCAAAGTAAGTTCATAGTGAAAGTTTATATTATATATAATATTTAAAAAAGTGAACGAAGAGGATGTGCCTACAAGATAATTATGAGACAGATATTTGAATATGCTGTTGTTAGATGACGCCTTGGTTGAAATTTAGAATACAGAATTTGTTTTACAAAAATCTGTTTTAAGCTTCATCAGACTAGCAAGCAATACAATATGAACATTTCCAGTACAAAAACAAAGGTAATGGCATTTAGGGGAAAGGAGCGAATATGAACAAAAATAATGATTAATGGTCAAGTTGTAAAACAGGTGAGCCATTTTAACTATTTGAGAAATGATATTGGCTATGATAAGAAATATGATATTGATGTTAAGTTAGGTTAAGTTCCAGATGATCTGTGGGACAATCAACCATATTTTTAGAAACAAGGTACCTCAAGATACAAAATTTAAGTTTTACAAAGTTATGGCAGCCTCTGTACTGTCCTATGTGTTTGTGTCATGGATAACAACCAAGAAACAAGAAAGTAAAATACAGGCCTCAGAAATGACATTCTTAATAGGAGTTAAAAGGTGTTGTAAACTTGACCTTACAAAGAATGAGGCCATAAGAGAAGAATTAAAAGTTTTTAACTTAAAAGCTAGATTAAAAGATTATAAGCAATGGTGGAAAGAGCACTTAGAAAGAGTGTCAGATTCAAGAGTCACCAAACAATTCAACAATTCTGGAAATATAACCTTATAGCCACACAGGTGTGTGGGTAGACCCAGGAAGGGATGGCTTGAAGATCTTTGAAGGCAGAACAGGTGGCAACCTTGTCTATGCCAATGATGTGAAGATGATGAGATAAACACACACACACACACACACACACACACACACACACACACACACACACACACACACACACACACACACACACACACACACACACACACACACACACACACACACACACACACACACACACACACACACACACACACACACACACACACACACACACACACACACACACACACACACACACACACACACACACACACACACACACACACACACAAGATCTACACATATACGCAATCTACACATAATCTAGTCTCAGGATTACATTCTTATGTAAGACATACTATTTATTTCTTATACTTCTTATTTTTATAAAAAGAATACTAGCTGTTACCCACAGCTTTGCACGCAAATATTTGAGTTTTAATAAGTATTTTAATATAATTTTTATTGTCTATGTCTATATGGGGTTCTGTCAGCTTGTATAACGATTTTGTACTCATTAGTCAAATTCTCTCCTAAGCTGTTTTCAACACTTGTACTATTTTAACTTGTACTAAATTATTATGTTGGTGCAACAGCCTTTGGAGATTTAAAAGTACCCATTTATAAAGACTTTGGAGATGTTTATAAAGTACCTGTTAAATCAAAAACGCTAAATTCTTTATTTTAAGTGTTACTGTGTTAGAAACATTGTATAACACATTAAACGTTATGTTTTTCTCAACCATGGCTTTTATTTATCTCAGCAGTAATCTAAAAACCAAAAACCGTTGTCACCTAACCTAACAAATGAAAACAACACGTAATTTCGAATTACATTAAGTAATGGGACAATTTGCAATTAGTACACTTCTTCTTTTCCACATCATAATATATCGATACAATCGCATATTATATAAAACATCGAAAGTGTACTGCAGGAATGGATAAATGTACAGTTCCGATACCGCTAAATAGGTTCTGTTTATTTACTTGTTATATACATACAAGTAACTCAATCCTGTTGTGTTAGGTCCCTACCCTATTAGCTGGTATATTTTATAAATTCCCTTATACCGTCTACATTATTGCTTTATTGCCTTTACCACAGAACTACACCATTTAATGTTATATTAAACTATACAGCGTACTTGGTGTGTTATATGCAAACTCAGATAGAATTTCTTCTATTCCTTTTGTTAGAGTCCATATTTTACAATTCTGGAGCTTGGAGGAGAAAGGGTGAATCAAAAATATCTATTTTTTCTATGGAATCCTATTTTCTGAGATGTTAAGAACACAGTAATACCAGAAATATCACGTCTATATTCACCCTTAGTATTGAAATGTATTAACTGCATAAAACCAGCCAAGAGCTTAGTGCTGTAATATTGGAGGAGTAAGGGGGAATATACTGCACGGTGCCACACGTCGGCATGATCTTTTTCTTACATTTGCCATTTCTCCACCGCGCTTAGTCATAGTTACACTTGTCCTGACATGTCTATGAAAAGTTTGGTCAGTATTAATATTCTTCTCTTATAGTTTGATAGTGTCTTTTCATTTGCACATGCGATTCATATTGTTTCATCATACCTAAGATCACTGGACTAGTCACTGTTTTAGTAAGGCTCATTTATGAAATCTTATACAACTTTTGCACCTTATCAAATTTCAATATCTGTAGTATTATTTGTGTTTAGGCTGTGTTCTGTACAAAGTTTTGAGCTTATATAGATGCTTATATTGTCCAAATGTTATAGACGAATACAGTGCACCAATGACAGAAAGGAGAAGCATGTGATCTGGTAGTTGCAATTGGACTGCAACACCTATAATATGGCTATGGCAATGGCAATGGGAAAACTGAAAGGAACACTTTGTACATTACCTCATGCTATGTTAACATGGCTGTTGCAGTTCACGAGCAACACCCATACCTGAGCAGGAAACTTGAATCAGCAGCCAATGCTACCAACAATTCAATAATATTCTGATGTTTAATTTAAACAATGACAATGAACGCGTGTTTTGCATGCTTGTAAATTAACATTTTGTCATTAAATTATTGGTTTAATTTTCTTGAAAAATTTAGATGTTATGTAATACTTCAACAAGTCTACTAGCCGGCACTGGCAGAACATAAATTCTCTTTCCTTGGAAACATACTTACTAGTTCTCCGGCAGAGTATGAATGCTGAAGCAGCTCCAAGGAGAGTCATCATGGCTACCAGCAGGGGTAACAGGAAGCGAGCGTCTGTGTAGAATGGTCGTACCATTTGCCCTCTGCGTACCAACTCTGGTGGTGGCAGCTCTGTATCAATCCAGACACAAGTAACATAATCCAGTGAAAAAGGAACAGGCAATAGTAAATAACTTCAGGTGAAACTTTAGAGTCTCTTAAGACCTTTAATGTAGTTTAGAGGCAGGACGATGTAAATTGAACACTCAGGTCTCGACACACAGTAGGCAAACATCTCGTTGCGAGACTAACAAAATTTTCATTTATTTCGCACATGCGCAAAACAGTCTTGTACAATGTTTTATAGCATGAACATCGGCTGCAACAAGACTGGTGAGAACAATTTAAGCATGTGTGTGACAGAGAGGAAAATAATATGGAAGTGAGACAGTGAAAGTTACAACGGCATCTCCCCCCTCTTCTCTCTAGATAAGTTAGCCATACTTGAAAGTGGGGGTAATTCATGCATTGCATTGGCGCAGATGACTGTTCAGGAACTACAGTCGGGCCTATAGCTAAAATGTAGATCCTCTCCAAAAAAGGCACAGAGGCCTTTTTCTATATATTGGTTAATTATATCCTGCATAAAAATGTACATCTATATTAAGAACACGCCTGAATGCAATAACGGAGACCACACTTTCAGAGGCCCAGAATGGTTTCAGGAAGGGCAGATCATGTTTAGATTGTATATTTACAATAGCCCAGCATATTGAAAAGGGTAGAGAGTATTAATTGCTCACATACATAGCTTTCATCAACTTTGAGAAGGTGTTTGACAGGGTGAATCAGAGCAAACTATGGGGAATAATGGCAAGGAAAGAGACCCAACAACATCTAAATAGAGCTGTACAGAATCTTTGTGTGGAGAATAAAATCTTAATTGAAGCAGGGAAACCGAGAACAGCTCCTGGAGTTGGCCTGATCAATTGTGGAGTATGACAAGGGTGTCCATTATCACCTTCTCTTTTTAATGTAAATACTGACAATATCGTACAAAACTGGGAGGTGTGTCTTCAAGAGCATTTTATGATTGATCACTCTGCAATTGACATTTTGTTGTTTGCAGACAATCAGGCTATTCTGCCGGACTCTGAAAACAGATTGCAGATGGGTATACATTTGTTAAATCGAATCTGCAAAGACTCTGGATTATAAATATCTACACTTAAGACCAAGGTCTTCATTGAACTGATCCCACATGGACAAAAATTTTCATAGGTGATACTGTCCGCAATTTTAGAATACCTAGGCTATAGCGTGTCTTATAATACAAGCAACGATATTGTGAATAAGTTGCATAAGTTCAACCTCATGTGCGGGACCATTAGGCGAACCCTTAAGTCAGCAAGTAAAGAAATACGCCTAAAATTCTACAAGGTGATGGCCCTACCCACACTTCTTTATGGATCTGAAAATTGCACTTTAACAAAACGCCAGACCAGTCACATCCAAGCGGCTGAAATGAGATTTCTCGGGTACGTGGCAGGGTATACTCTCCATGATCATAGAAGAAAACAGATAAACGGCAGGAACTGAATATTATAAGTATACTCGACACGATTGCCCCATATCAGCTGAATTGGTGGGAACATCTTTGCCAAATGGATGACTGCTGCATCCCCAAACAACTGTGGAACTATAAGCCAAAGGGATGGAGGAGGCATGGGACGACCGAGGAAGTGCTGGAGTGACCAGATATAATCTCTGACTGTTTGAGACTGGAACAAATCATCCTTGGTTTAATCTTTGCAGATGATGACAATAATGATGATAAAAATGTTCCTCAGTAGTTCACAAAGGCACAAGAATCCACAAAGTTTTAACTAAAGAATTAAACAAACATTATTGTTATATAATTTAATAATTAATTTTTCATGGCACTTTCTTTATGACAGTTTATTCTGTTCCATTAAACAGAAGTTTAACACTATCTTTTTGAGACAGAAGCAGTTAATATCTGCTGCAATTATATTATAGTGATTAGTGAGAATAGTCATATAATATTGATATTATATGAATATGACCCATGTAAATTTATCATAAAACATTGGTTGGTATTACATATAAATTAATTCTAAACAATATACAACAATTCTTACTATAACAATTAATCAAGTTGACATATAAACTAATTTAATTTATTGAAAATACTGAAATTTTAGTAACAAGTTAAGAAATGTATTACTATGTTTTTAAAGTTTAATTAAATGCTGTGATTAGGGAATATGGGACATACTGATCTGAAACATTCACAGACTTAAATCCAATCTCAAAGAACCTGGCAAATTTGTTACGAATAAATTTATTTCACAAATCAATTTTGCTTAAATAATAAAATATACTACCCTTATTTAAATTTAGAATGTTTTTTTTTTCAACCTGCAACTATATAGTTCGGTTTATCATATAGATTGCTGACACACATTTTTGAGTTATGTTACAGAAAGTATATGTTTTGAAGTTATTTTAAAGTTCCATTGTCATTTCACCCTATAGTGAATTTCACGTACTGTACTTTCAACTTTATGCATACGAGATTTTCAGGGACTTGTGTCCTTTTACATTGAATGGTTTGTGCAAACACAACTGTCCTGCTAAGGGGTATCAAGAATTGTCAGTGCTAACAGTATTATCCCTCGTTTATTATTTATTATAAATACAAATTTATAGTACAGTATCGATGGCTTAGGGGTAATTCAGCTGTAAATATTACCAAGTGAATTATTTTTATACTTGCAGTTTGTTAGATATGTAGGCATATGTGTAGAGAAAACAAAAGAGATTATAACACACACACACACACACACACACACACACACACACACACACACACACACACACACACACACACACACACACACACACACACACACACACACACACACACACACACACACACACACCATGTCCTTCATAATTGTGAGGGACCATTGTAATACAATTGTGTTTTATGTTAGTTGACATTAATATTGCGCGTGAACAATTTTTATTTGATTTGTTGTAAGAGACTATCTTATTGATTACAAACTGTTTAATTGTGATAATTAAAGCTGGTGATAGTGACTTATTTTGTTTTCTACTGTAGCCTACCATACGACGATCAGTAGACCGTCTAACAATATTAATAATAATATAACATAATACAAGAATAATTGAGCAAATATGAATGTATAATATAATCTTAACGATTTTTATGAATACGATTTGTATTTGATATATAAATGCCCAATAGGATATAGTATTCATTCAACACTGACCTCCATTTTTCGTTAGAGTGAAAAACTGGAAGTCGCCAATTGACGATCCTGCAATGTTATGAGCTTCCACTTGTAACTGATATTCTGATGATGGCAACAGACCCGATATTGTGAACCTTCTCTGCGGTTTGAGGCTGTTCGACACTGAGAAAATGAAATAAAGTTAAAAAAGAGACATTTTTATAAATGAAAGTTTGCAGTAATTTGTTACAACATTACCTAGAATCCATTCGCTGCTGCTTATCGGACGATACCTGATTACGAAATACATGAGAGGGCATCCGTTGTCAGGCCAGACATGCAGTCTTAGAAGGAGTGATGTCGAGTTGGGCGAGAGAAGCGCCGACGTCGAAGGAACGCCAGGAAACTGTCCTTGTGTTCGAACTGATAGAGTGGGACTTGGGGGCGAACTGCCGAGGCGGTTGTGAGACGTTAGGAATATATGGTACGTACTGCCACACAGCAAGCCCTGAATCCAGAAAATAGAATAGACGTTAGTATACATACAGAACTGGAGTACCAGACTAAGGAAATGTATTGTAAACGCTGTTAAGTAATTTTTGGTTAAAATTACTTCCAGTGCTGTTTGGCCATGGCCCAAAGTTTATTACAAAACCAGACGTTTCGGCAGTGCCATCGGCTGCCATCTTCAGAGAAATCAAGTAACGCTAACGTGAGGTGGTATACGTTAGTGACCACAGTACTGTGGTTAAGACTGGAGAAGTCCCGTGAACTTACTACTTATAAATTTCCTAAGTGCCACGATATGGTAATAAATCAACCACCAGCCAATCAGAAAGAAGAACGTGTATCCGCCTTGCCGTAAAGTACTTGATGACAGGCTTTCACCCCACCGATTCATCCGCAGGAGCCCCTCCCGAAGCCGAAGCAGCCAGTATTGCAGCCCCAAACTCAGAAACAGCCTAAAGTACAGGCTAAGCCGCAACCAAAGGCACCACCGGCACGGCGCGCGCACTCTCCGGCTCCACCTCCAGCCCCTACAAAGGCACAAAAACGAACCGCGTCGCCTTCCGTAGCAGAGACAAGCCCTGTTGCCAATATCTCGGTATTGGAGCCGGAGAATCAACCCTCCACCTCCGCGGAACCACCAACTCCCGCCTCTGAACCAGAGGTAGCCTCGCCACCACTGCCAACTCCGCGATATCCGCGAGCAGGCAAAACTAAACCTAAAACAATAGGGATAACCACCCCGGATACTCGGCCCCGAGCTCCTGCCTGCCCACAACCCAAGAAAAGTCTTGCTTCCCGGTACAAGTCCTACGAAGCGCTACAGCGTACTTTTCCTGTCGTTACTTCTAACTCGACTGCCCCTGGTCCTGTAGCTTCCACCAACAAGACCCGATCTGCCGTTAAGCCTGGTCGCTCTTACGCGGCCTCAGTTTCCAGGCAAATCGCCCAGTCCGTCACATCCGATGACGCACAGTTCGTTCGCGACTTTCTGTCCGGCTACGACCTCAAGAAAGTCGCATCCACCTTCAGGTCCATCCGAGACCGCCTGGAAACTGCTGACCCAACTGAGAGGTTTATGCTCTTGGTGGAAGCTTGCAATGTCATAGGTCTTCTATGAACCGAGCCCTTAGACGAGATCTCTCACTCGTAGCCAGGAATGCTAACTCCATCGGTTCCAAGCATTCCGACCTTCTGGAATTCCTGGCTCGGTTCAAACCCGACGCACTTCTCCTCACAGAAACCCACCTGACCCCGGCGAACGGGTTTCGATTAGCAAATTACGTGGTCTATCGGGATGACCGAGTTGGCCGACAAGGAGGCGGCACGGCGATCGCGGTGAGGACCTCAATAGGTCATCATCGTGTCGTTTTGCCGCAGCGCACTAACCTAGAGGCCACCGCCATTGAGGTCCACGGAGCTCTTGGCGGCGTCCTCGTGGTTTCAGCATACAAGCCCCCACAAGCTGAACTCCTTGTCGGCGACCTGGACGTCATCTTCGATTCCCACCGAAGGGTAATTTTGGCCGGCGATCTGAATTGCAAGCATCGCGTTTGGAATAGTCGCTTGACTACTCCGAACGGGAGGCGCTTGCTCAGTTATGTTGAATCGCGCCGGGCGATGATATTTTGCCCAGCGCAACCCACGTTCTTTCCGACACTACCTAACGCGGCTCCCGATGTTCTGGATATTGCGGTGACCCAAGGAATTGTCTGTCCGGTCGAGATATTCTCACTTACGGAGCTGACATCCGACCACAACCCTATCTCGGTCCACGTCGCTACCCAGCACGTCTATGCACGTTCTGACAAGAAGAAGGTTATCGATTGTGACCGCTACGGCCCGACTCTGTGCCGTAGATTGCCGCCAGCGGGCCCACTCGATTCCGTTCGCCTCCTAGACGAAGGAGTAGCGGGAGTCGAAGAGGCAGTCATCTCGGCTATAGGCGTGTCTTCACGTACGCGAGCTGGTTTCACGCTTGACTACCAACGTATCCCTGAGGAAGTCTCGCTTCTCGCTCGCGAGAGGAATTACTTCCGGAAACGTTGGCAGAGGACCCGTGATCCGGCCGATAAGGCAGCATACAATCGGCTCACCGGACGACTGTGTGGCAGTCTGAAGGCGTTCCGACGTAACTGTTGGGAACTCGCTGTGGCCCGAACGGGGGATGCGGACCCGCAAAGTCACCCGTATAGAATACCTACCGCGATGACGGGACGGAGGCGACGACCTCCTATTCCCGCCATCGTTGGGCCGTTCAGACGACTCCTGGGTCGCCCGGAGGAGAAGGCCGAGTACTTGGGCTTGTGTTTCGAGCGACAGTTCGCTCCCAACCCGCCCATGGACTGGGGGACTTCGACGAACAAGTCGAGATGGTTGTGGAAGACTTTCTGTCTCTTCCGATCACGGCGGAGCCCGAACCCATCTCTTTGGAAGAGGTCTCAGATCGGCTCGCTAAACTTCAGCCAAGAAAAGCTCCAGGCCCGGACGGCGTCACGAACACCGCTCTACGACTTCTCCCCGAGCCTGGAGTTCAATTCTTGACTGATTTGTTCAACGCGTGTCTCATACAGGTCTACTTTCCCAAGAAATGGCGAAAGGCGACGGTCATCGTGATCCCGAAGCAGGGAAAGGATGCTTCCCGCCCCGACAACCTCCGGCCTATCAGCCTACTCTCCGCTACGTCCAAGGTTTTGGGCGCCTCGTACAGCGTCATGTACGAGAACATCTAACCAACTTTGACGTGATGGTCCCCGAACAGTTCGGCTTCCGTGTGGGGAATTCGACCACTCATCAACTGATGAGAATGGTGGAATACATCACGGACGCCGGGTGTCGGAGTTGGCTGTTTCTTAGATGTTGAAAAAGCCTTCGACAGCGTATGGCATGATGGCCTATTATTTAATCTTAGGGAAGTCCAGCTCCCGGACTGCTACCTCCATCTGGTTGCTAGTTTTCTGACGGACAGGACCTTCTGCGTGAGAGTTGGAGATTCAATCTCTTCCGAGAGACGAATCACAGCCGGCGTCCCTCAAGGTAGTGTTCTTGGCCCCCTTCTGTTCTCACTCTACGTCAACGACGTGCCGAGACACCCTGGAGTCCAGGTGGCCCTCTTTGCGGACGACACGGCCGTATTTAGAAAGACACGTCATGTAGAAAGAGCCGTCTTACGACTGCAGCGCCAGCTCGACACGCTCGGGGACTGGACTGAAAATTGGAGAGTGCAACTCAACGCTACCAAGAGTGTAGCTGTCGAATTCTCGAAGCGACGGAAGCACCCTGTTAGGCAGTTACTTATCGGCAGATCGTACTTGGGCTGGTCCAACGAGGTCAAGTACCTCGGATTACACCTCGACCGTCGGCTCACCTGGCGTACCCACGCTCAGACAGTTCTTAAGCGAGCATCCGCTCGTCTGAGCTTACTGTTTCCACTCCTGATCAGCTCAGCCATGACCAGGAAATTAGGCAAGATGATCGTCGGCGCGTATTTGCTGCCGGTCATCACCTACGCTTGCCCGGTTTGGGGTTACCTCGCCGCAATGCATAAAAAGAAGTTGCAAAGCGTCCTCGACAGGGGTCTTCGGCTAGCGGCCAAAGTCCCCCGTCGCTTCTCATCACGCCTTCTAAGGAGAGGACTTGGCGTCCGCTCCTTAGGCGAAACATTCAGGCGGCTTGCAAGTAAATTTTATGCACGTGCGGCGAGGTTCCCAGACAATCTTCTTGTCGCTGGGCTGGGCAGGTACCGTATACGTCCAGGTGATTCGTGGAAACGCCCTCGGTGTACACTGCGCTAGTGTAGGCTAGCACAACAGCCGAGAATCGGCCTGCTATAGAGCACACGCCCTCCTTAGGCAGGGCCACGAGGCAGGAGCTCCAGAAGGTAGTTCGGAACTCAGATACCGAGCGGTTCGTCTCTGAGACGCACAACCGCACAGCCCAGACCAGCACCGATTCATAGCGATCGCAGGATGTTTTTGGATTTTGACGGACTCCATATGAAGGCTAGGGAAATACCCACTCACTGCCGACAAAAGCTTCGTCTCATCGAAGAGGATCCGATGGTCGGCATTGGCGAGCGTGTGCTCCGCTACGGCAGACTTCTCCGGCTGCCTCAATCGACAGTAGCGGGTATGTTCACCCAGACGAGTGCGGACACTACGCTTCGTGGTTCTGATATAAACCTGGCCGCATGAGCAGGGAACTCCGTAGACTCCACACGACGACAGCGGGTCTCTGACGTCCTTCGCCGGCCTCAAGAACTCATAGATTTTTCTTATCGGTTGAATATCGGTTTTACGCCGTGCTGGCTGTTAAGTAAGTTCTGCAATTGCTCATGTTGTTACGTAGGCAGCGAGGTTTAGTGAGGTCGATTAAATAGACACCATAGAGAGTAAAACAACAGCTCGTTTTTTTATCACTCTTCATCATTTCTTTCTAAAAAAAATAATAATATGTTAAGGTAAAGTCGTATTTCAGATCCTAAACTACGGTCCTACCCAGTGGCGAAACTGGGAACTGCTCCGGGGGGAGGGGGAGATGAGACTAGCTTGAAGGCTGGGCTCCCTGCTTTCCTCACGAAGAATGAGAAATTTATGTTTCTTTCCGTATAAGTTTATAAATAGATAATTATAAATTCTTTACGACTCAAAGTTTTTAACGTTTTTTGGTGCGTGCGTAATTATATTTATAATTGTGCAGATACCTAAGTTACTTACCAAATGGTGAGTGCTTGTCATTATTAAGAAAACTATAGCTTTATTTTATTAATATAAAAACACTACAGTATGGTTTTTACTTCTACACTTATTAATATTTAATTTAAAATTTATACTATACCTTATTGTGATCCGTCTTCCGATCTTGTAGTTATTATTTCACTACATGTTTCGGGAATAAATTCCCATCTTCAGGTAAAATTTTTTCGATCCTCCTATGTATAGGAATCGTCGCCGAAAATATTACATATACATACACACACAAACAAATAACACAACCACAACTGTTACAAATAACATAATTAAAACCGTAAACACACAAATATCGAAGACAGTGCGCACTGCCCGACGTCACATTTCAACTGGACTGATTACAAAGTTCGCCGTTTATCTTCAATATGGTGTCATACAGCGTATTTGATTTAAACGAAAGCTGGTCGTTAAGCAAGCATTCTCTATGAATTTTGGATGCTCTGTCAGTTTTAAATTCCTCTAACGCATCCACAAAACAACCCGCCGAAAATTCACCAGGTTACCCAGAAAATAACAATAACTAAAACCCGTAACAAGAAACAAAAACAAATAGTACCAATATCTTCTGATTGTGCAAGTCTTGATCCTCTAGACAATCAGCTTCAACCGCTAAAAAACTTACTTACGAGTGAAAATAATCCATATATTCTAAACTACAATCAGCTCAAGACATTTATCGAAAGAGCTAAGGGAAAATCTGACTTGCATGAATTAACACTTGAATTCACTGAGAACATCCCAGCATTAATTTCCTTACTCAAAGCCACTTACCAGCGTCTTACGGAAAGGAAAATCAAAAGCAATTTTACGAGAATTATAAACAAACTTTCAATAGGCATCAATAAGGAATCTGAAAGTGACGCATCGTTTTCAAGTGGTAATGAAACTACTCCCCTCCCCCACTTCAATTCTACAAAAAATCAACACTGCTTCCCACACCTCATGAAACACCCTATCTTACAATGGAATATCAACGGGTACTACCCACAAAAAGAAAACTTGGAACTGATCATCAAAAAAGTTTCTCCTGACGTTATCTGCCTACAGGAAACCAATTTTAAAGAGAGTTACCATGAAAAAATAAAAAAATTACTCAGCTACTTTCAAAAACAGAACCAACTCTCAACACGCTAGTGGTGGAGTCGCCATATACGTTAGCAGCAAAGTCAGCAAAACAAACGTCACAATAAACACTGATATTGAGGCGGTAGCTGTGTCTGTATTACTCCCTATCGGTTTGTTGACGATTTGTAATGTTTATTTACCAAACTGGTACAATTTCTCTGATAATGACATAATGGGTATTGTAAATCAACTACCCAAAACTTTTCTGATAGTAGGGGATTTTAATAGTCATAGCGTTATCTGGGGTTCTTACAAAACAGATAAGCGCGGAAGGGTCATCGAGAAAATATACAAAACACAAACCTTGTAATATTGAATAAGAATCATTATACTCACTTAAATATGTCGTACAACAAATTTAGCTCGATTGACCTCGCACTTTGCAGCCCTTCCATAGCCCATCTACTCAGCTGGACAGTCTCTTGTGGTCTCTATGGCAGTGATCACTTTCCGATTTTCTTGGAAATGCATCATAGAGGCCCTAGCATAATACCCCAGCGTAAATGGAAATTCAGTAAACCCAATTGGGAAAAATACCGAAACATAATCACCGAGCACTTAAGCGCTCTTTGTGCACACGAACCAGAAAATATAACAGTTAACAAAACAGTTGAGATAATTACTAACTTAATACTGACTGCTGCTAATCAGAGTATTCCAAAAACCGCCAATAAGTGTACCAAGTCTCGAGTTCTGTGGTGGAATGAAGAATGTAAGGTGGTCCATTGTTTAATGCGTGAAACTTGTAATACTTACAGAAGGCATCCAACTTATGATAACCAGATAAAATACAAGCGATATAGAGCGAAGGCTCGTAGAACCTTCAAACAATGCAAGAGGGCGGCGTGGATTTCATATGTTTAATCTATCACCAATCACACACCGACCACCGATGTGTGGAAGAAACTTAAGAATATAAAAGGCCTCACAGTATCGAACGGGACTAAAGTACTAATTGCAGAAGACGGGACGGTAATTTCACAACCGGAAGACATTGCTAATACATTAGCTGCAAAGTTTGTTAAAATCTCTTGCGACACCAACTACGACCCAGTTTTCAAGAAATCAAAAAAACATTTAACATTTCGATAAATAAAATCACGAAAACAAGCGCAGTTACGGATCTCAGAATTAATCACCTTATTTCTCTAAAGGAGCTAAAAAATGTTCTGTCGAAATGTAGAAATTCTAGTCCAGGGCCAGACGGTATCCATAACATCTTTCTTAAAAATCTTCCTGAAGCAGCACTGACATTCCTTATACGTTTGTTCAATAATATATGATGTTCCGGAACATTCCCTGATAAATGGAGGGAAGCGATAGTTATCCTATTCCCTAAGCCAAATAAAGATCATTGTAAACCTGAAAACTATCGTCCAATTGCTCTTACCTGTACTTTATGTAAGTTAATGAAAAAAATTATTAACAGAAAATTACAATGGTACTTGGAGAGTATTAAGTTCTTATCAGCGCATCAGAGCGGTTTCGAAAAGCTCGATCTAGTTTAGATCACTTAATAAATATTGAAACAAATGTCTGCGAGGACTTTTTAAATAACGAACATCTTGTTGCCGTCTGCTTAGATCTGGAAAAAGCTTATGAACTGGTATGGAAGGACCGAATTGTATACATTATGAAAAACGTTGGAGTTACGGGATATTTGCTTAACTTTGTAATAAACTTCTTACAGCACAGAGAGATCCGGGTAAGAGTGAATGGCATATTATCAGATAAATATAAAATCTCAAACGGAGCGCCACAGGGTTCTCCGCTTAGTGTCACTCTCTATTTAATTGCCACTAACGAAATTTCTTCTGTAATATCAAAGCCCATCCAAAAATGTCTTTTCGCAGACGATTTAACGCTTTTGTGCATAGGAATCAACATCCAGTCCACTACGGACTTCATTCAGGAAACACTCAATAAATTAATTAACTGGGCGCAAAACACGGGTTTAAAATTTTCAGAATCAAAATCTGAATATATAATTTTTTCTCGCATCAGAAGACTACATTCATGAAATATAAAGTTGTTACTTGGAACCAAAGAAATTAGACGATCAAATCAAATCAAAATATTAGGTCTTACGTTCGACCAGCGACTCACATGGGGTACTCACATAAGGACATTAAAAGGTGAATGTTCAAGGAGAATGAACCTTATTAAATCAATCGCATCATGAAACTGGGGTGCCAGCAAAGACGTAATCATGAACACCTACAAAGCCTTTATAAGGTCAAGAATTGATTACGGAGCAATAATATATGACTCAGCTAAACAAACCATTTTAAAATCTCTGGAGACTATACATACATCCGCCCTACGCCTGGCCCTAGGAGCGTTTAGAACTAGCCCGATTAACAGCATTCTAGCCGAGTCTCATGAATATCCGCTTAGAATAAGAAGAATAAAACTCTGTCTGTCATTTGCCACAAGAGCAGCTTCAAATCCTGATAACCCTGTAAGACTTAATGTGTTCTCAAATAGGAACAGCGACAAATTTGCTAAACGCTCAGCCCTACCCAAACAATTTTATGAACGTATTAATATCTACCTACGCACATTAAACACTCATTTTCCTTTTGTTTTCACCCAGCAACATCCACCAGAGCCTCCTTGGTGTCGTAACCCTCTCAAATTTGATAACATAATCTCAGAATCCCCAAAAGCTACTACAACTCCGTACATTTTCTTGTCTAAGTTCTACGAAAAACTTGATAAATACACAGAGTACACTCATGTGTTCACGGATGGTTCTCGCACAGACGGAAACAATCGATGTGCAGTAATATTATCTGGACATGAATACTTATTCAGGTTGAACAGGGTCTGCTCGGTTTTTTCTGCCAAGCATATGCAATTCGTTCAGCACTGGAAATAATAAAAGATTCCATGGGCTCCAAGTATATTATCTTCTCAGATTCTCGAAGTGTTTTAGATAGTCTGCAGCAGGAGGACAGCAAAGAACCCATTATTCAAGACATACGTAACATAACCCTTGATATCTCAACTAGACAGTGCAAGGAAATTATTTTCAGTTGGATACCATCGCACAGCGGAATTAAGGGCAACGAGATGGCTGATGGGGCTGCGAAAACTGCTACGTCGAGTCAATATCATCCTCACAAACTATCCCACAACGACCTTAAGATATATCTGCATTTAAAACTTCTGGAGCACTGGAATGATGAATGGCTTAAGTCACCACCCGCCAAGCTATTCCGAGTGAGGAAAAATATTTACGAGCAGCATTCACTTGCTACAGACTCCAGGAGAAATCAAATGGTCATAACATGACTCCGCATCGGCCACACGCTACTGACTCACAAGTACATTTTCACAAGAGAGCCTCCTGCGAGATGTAATCGCTGTGGCACGGTTTTATCAGCTTTCCATCTTGTTTCAGAGTGCCCTGCTCTTCAGCATCTACGTAGAAAATTTAATATCCCTGCAGATGTGCGAAAAACTTTTAAATGACAAGACTGCAGCCGCCAACATACTTCTCCTCTTAAAGGAGATTAAGTTGTTAACAGGTACGAACTAAGAAAATTATAAGAACCTTAAAAATTGTGTAATTAAGTTAATGGACTGATATGTTATTATGACTTATTGTTATATAGTTGTTATATTTTGTTACTTAGTGTTATATTTATTATATGTATACTTAGTTATATTTATTTATGTGCATGATGTGTATTTACATTGCTTGTGTTGTGGGGGGTTAATATTTCTCATTTTATTTTGCATCAGTTAATCTAATATTGTTATTTGTTAAATATTTTTATCTATCTCATTTGTTTACACTATTTGGTATTTAAACAAATATTTACTATATGTTAATACATCTGTTTAAGAATCTGTACAAATCGTTTTTGTGGTCGCTAATGACCGTTGCTGTTGCAGCGACCTTGTAAATAAATAAAATAAAGAAAAGAGCGCAAGAGCAAAATAAACGTGCGTTTGGCACCTCATGATACTAGCCAGGCAGGTTTTTTTTTTATTAAAAATTTGCAAAACAGTGTATCCCAATTTAATTTGTACACTTGAGAATTATTTATTTGCAGTTTTGGAAGATACATTTTTCAAACATTTCCAGAGGAGGGACCCGAACCCCCCTCTGTAAATGGGGGGCCCACACCACATGTTCAGCCTAGGGGCCCCTGTAACTCTAAATCCGCCTCTGTTGCGCACATACATACGCTCCTCTAATTACTTTATTTGCTTGACTATTCAATTGATTGTCTGGTGTTTATGACCTTATACGACGCACACTGAATGACTGCACAATATTATTGTGAGGTAAACTTTAATCAGATAGAAAAATCGTTCAATCATAGGCGAGTGTCGTCCATTTCCATCATAATGAATTATTATAACTTCAAGGTCAAACCGAAAAAGGTCAGAAGATTTTAGGTATCATTGTTGTGACAGAGGATCGCAAATTAGACAAACAGATGAGAAACAGACACCCCTCCACACACAAAGTCGATACCTTAAGCTCGTGACTTGTAGTTCGCCGGGACAGCGCCAACTCCTGCAGATCTGAATGAGACCGTCTATAGTTCAGCGTGAATCCTGTCAGTGGGGACCCGCCGTAGTCGTCCCCTGGTTTCCAGTGCAACAGTATACTGCTGCTTGTGGCACTGGTTACATAGAGCACGGGCGCGCCTGGTGGCACTGTAACAGACAAGCAACACTAGATTACCATGTTGTTTGAAACTGTAAACACGCCACGCGGGTGTAAATTAAGCGTTATTTGTTGTTAGACATACCGCAAAGTGTTACACGTTTCTGACTGCCGAATGGGAGAAGAAACAGGAAAAACTGGAGCCTTGTAACGGATGGGACTGAATACACGTGCCTACGAGCCTCTGTGGCCTCCTGTGCGTATGTGTCTCTTGACCTACGTGGGAGTAGCAATGCCGGATTTAAGATTTTTTTGGCCCTAGGCCACGTTTTCTGAGCGCTCCCCCGGTTGTGATTTTGAAGTAATATATATAATGCAGATTGATGTCAAATTTAAAACCAGTATTCTACTATAAAAAGCGCGCTTTCATTAACAAACTTTTTCAATATATTAAGAACCATGTAAAAAATTGAGCAAATTAATTTATTTTTTAAGTAGAGTAACTTAATAAGCTTATTCAGAAATTTAACATAAAAAATGTTGGTTTATTGAAGGTTTCCATCTGAAGATGAGCCGAGAGGCTTGAAAGCGCTCATGGAAGTGTAAGTGAGTATTAGTGGTAACAATACAAGGTTAGCAAAAATTAGACTTAACCACTAAATTGTATTTATCGTTTAAATTTATTTTTTATTATCTAGGTATAACACATTGATAACAAACAAGCATGGAACCACGGTCGTGTAAATTCTGGGGCAATATAGCGGACGTTCAAAATTCGCATGCGCAGATTAGTTTTCAAGGATGCCAAAGTCTTAAAAATAAGTGCGCAATATTTCAATAAGAACTGTCTTCCATTTGTATTATTAACAAAAATTGGTCATTTAATTTAAAAAAATCATACATAAATAAATCAAAGTGCCTCCTACTATTATAAAAATACTTCTGTTGAAACAAAAAACCTGTATCTTTCGGCCCCCTCTAAGCCCGCGGCCTAGGGCCTAGTGGTAAATCCGGAACTGGGGAGTAGACATGTGGACTGGAATGGTATCTGTTACTTTTGTTTTCAGTATTACATTTATTTGTAGATAGTGAAGCTCATAAAAAGGTTTAAGAATAATGAAGCCATGTCCAAACGCATGGAACTTCAACGAAATGTCACAAACAACCAGGCATCTTGTTAAGCATATTAATATATTATAACAGGACCAAATATCAATAATTTGGAGTTATATGTTAAGGGTATACGATATTGATGTTTAAATAAATTTGAATAGTTGAAATTCCACTCATATGTTATAGCGATCATAGTAATGCATTGTACAAGGCGCACACGCGGCGGCGGTTACATAATCAACTCAGTGTGTAACGAATACGACCACACCCAAACTTTCAATTACTAATATTTCGGAAACCAGTAAATTCAGGCGAAACCCATTATAGCCAAAATGTTTGCCGAAATACTAATAATAGGGTGTGCGAATTTTATGCAAGATAATTAAATAATAACAGAGTTAATTAATTTTATGTTAATAACTTGCGTAATAATTGAGCTACATAAAAGAGCTTTTGATATGTTATAGTTATAAGAATTTACAACAAATTGTATATTTTAGAATTAGCACAAATTGGCTTGCAGCCAAGATAATTGCAACATAAAAGTGCCACAGGAAATCCGGAACGACAATTCAGTTCCGTTGTGTTAAGAATACTAATAATAATATAAATTCTCCGTCTGTGGGAAAGTAGTTTCGTTCTCACGGGCTGAGGTGATTCGAATTTTGTGTAGTAGGGAGAGTGTGTCAGCCAATCAAATCATTCGAAGAAATTGGAACCAACGCAGAGTTTTGGGGCTGATTAAACACTCTACTGCCAGTATTCAAGAAGAACAGACGTATATCTTCGATCGTCTCAAACAATAGTTTTGTGAAGACTCATTTGAAGACTCTACGTGGTCAACACGCATAATTACGATCATCATAAAACAGATCAACTGTAACGACTCGTAATTACAGCGTCCAGTCAAGATACTCTTCCACTTCAACAAACAAGCGTATTGTGGACTACATTAACTGTGGGCGTACGCACGCAAGAGATCTACAAGACTACAAGACATTACTTCAAGAATACGACAGAGAGGCCGTCTAAACCATTAGCGAATCAGCTGACAAGCAGAGCTACAACTCGAAACGACATACACACACGCTGACGTGGAACGTGAATCGACGAGGGACGTGAAGCAGTTCTCGCAGAAAGCTACAGACGTAAAAACTTCATCAAATAGCAGGAGAGCAGAGTGTTGCTGATTTCCGAGCTCACCGCCAAAACCCAGGACGCTCAAGTAGATCACTATCTCTAGCCGATTGGACAAGGACAGCGAGGGACATCCGGAGCATCTCTACAATCCACTTCAGAATCAGGAAAGTCAAAATCAAGTTATTTATTTTTCAACAGCTCAATTTTTCTTTCTTTTTTAATTAAAATCAATGTAATATAAATCATTCAGATGCCAGAAATCAAAGACTCTAGTTAAATAAGAATTATTCACGTGTGATAATCTGTATAGCCAGTATAAGTAATTAATAAGCATTAGTTAAGAATTAATAGTAGATAAAACAAAAAGCGCTATAAATCTTAACAAAGAATTAAATAATTTGCTCATACTGCAGTATACATGAGTCAGATCACTAGTAAATAAAGGGACGTGAACTAGATTGTCACGCCTAGTTTATTTTGAATATTTTCAAGTAACTTTAGAGTTTTTATTTCATTAGAATCAAAATTTTAAAGACATTGAAATTAAATTGAATTAAAGTAAATTGATTAATTAAATTTTCAATTAAAAAAAACTCTTTAAAAATAACGAGTTCAACTTCCGAAAATTATTAATCACGCAGAAAACATTATTCAAGATTTATTTATTGTTTAGTTTGTAAGAATACTTGATCATATAAGCATTTCATTCTTGTGTGACATTGGAGTAATAAACACCGTTTTATTACTCCACATTGTATTTTTATTGCTGTACTACTGAGCCTACCAACCTCACAAAACTCTTCACTTTTAAAATAACTTATTTAGTGTGCTGTTGTTATACACCTGAGTTTACATACTTGCGAAATCAAATCCAAAATCCACACGCCTTAGTCGGAAGAAAACCGCAAGATCGGACAGCAGGTAGGTGCTCATACATTCGCACAACACAACAACACGCAGATAGAAGTAAAGTTATAAAATGTCGCCCTGAACGTGGTGCCCGAAATTCAATTTAAATCATAACGATCTTGAAACGCCACATTTATAATATTGTTATAAAATGGCGCTCCAATATCGTGGGGTTCGATAAAATTAAATTCAAATTAAATTTAATTTACGTTAAAACAAAGTTTGCTGTTTTAACTTTTAAAACAGCTGGCGTCCAACTCGAACAATCCCCACAGAAAAGTTTTGTGATTGGTAGTGGTACAGCAGTGAAGTGTATTTGAAATTGTTGTGTAAAAATGGATATGGAAAAAATACTTAAACAAATGCAGCAAATGAACGCGGAATTAACTGCTAATATGAACGCGAAGTTTGAACAGATAACAGCCAATGCTGAAATAAATAACGCGGAAATAACGGCGAAAATAGACGCGCAAAAGGTCAGTTTAACCGAAGCATTAGAACATAGTAACGCGGATATAAATGCCGAAATAAAACAAAGTAATAAAGAAACGACCGCGAAAATCGATGAAAGTGTACAGAAATTAGATGCTAAAGTCACGGAAATCGGAGAAAAAGTGCATACAGTAGAAACGAAAATAAACGAACGGTTCAAGGTTTTTGAGACCACCATCCAGAAATCGTTTATCGAACAAGTTACGCGTATAGAGGGCCGATTCAAAGAACACATCAGTAGGTGTGAAAAACAGACCGCTGAGGTTGCGAAAAAAGTTGACTCGCTCGAGATAAGAATTCAAGCCGACGTGACGGAAACACAACGGCGTGTTGACAAGCTTGATGCCTCAATAGTAGAAACGCGATCAAATATAGATTCTAATAAAGAAAGTGTATTGCAAGCACTTAATGACGAGACTTTGAAGGTACGACAGGAAGTACGTTGGAGATCCGTTCCTAATATCCTAGTACAGGGACCAGCCGATGAAAAGAATCGTGTATATTTTACAGGGGAAAATAATGAAAACCCAATAGAATTTTTGTTAGCCTGTGAAAATGAGATGGCGAGGGTAGGTTCGAGACTCGAAGATCAAGATAAAATACAATGGGTAGTAAACGCGATGCGTGATTCTGCGCGCAAATGGTATAATATTGTACGTGATAAAGTAACTACATACGCGGAATTCAAACAGAAGTTCGAAAGCCGGTATTGGAATTCTCACACACAAAGACTGTTACGGAACGAGTTAGAATACGGACGTTATGACAGAAAATTAGGTATAACGCCCGAAAATTATATCATCCAGCAGGTCGAGCGCGCAAAGCATTTAACCCCAGCATTTTCAGAGATCGACATTGTCACTAAACTAGCCTATCATTTCAACCACAATATACGGGTAGCTGTGTTTACACAAGGTATACGCACAGTTGACGAGTTGCTCATTTTAGTGTCGCAAAGCGAGACAGTTTTTGATTTAGGTGGTTGGCGTTATAACCAAGATTTTCGCCGAAATAACGACGGTCAAATTACCCGGGTACAATACCATCCTCAACCTGATCAGAGACCAAGTACGAGTTCTACTCCACCCCAGACACCGTCAAAACCGCCAAATAAGACCTTTGAATGTAAAGGTAAACCAAATGTCGGTAGACAGAAGATGCAAAGTAAAGGCAACGATGGGACCCCGATCAGAACTATACAGACAATCGAAATATCGAAAAGCGATACGACTGCGAAAGACAGCGATACACAAAGTGTTAAGGACACTAGTGAAAAATCAAAAAGCCATCAATCTGCAAAAAACGTGCCGAAATGCGCCTTCAGGAAGGACGCGCTATAAACCCGGCAAAAATACGTAGATGTAAGCATGTTAGAAACAAGGACCATATATTGTGTGAAAAGTGTACTTTTGATTATGTAATTTATATGCCTGTTAATAATGTGTTCCCACCGGACGTCAGGGATCCGTTGCTGCAATCCGGTGCCGCACAACAAAGGCCAGTGAGCGCGGCGTGTCCGGTATTGCATGCCTTTGTAAACGGTGTTCCCACAAAAATTTTGTTGGACACCGGCAGCGTTGTTTCCGGCGTAAGTGAAAGATTCCTACGTGCGAACAAAAAGCATTTTCGTACAGCCCCGTCACTTCCAATAAATCAATTCTATATATGTACCGCTACAGATACCAAAGAAAAAATTGACACGCAGTACTGTCTCACAATTATGGTAGAAAAAGTGCAATTTGAGGTGTGCGTAGTAGGTATAAAAAATTTGATATGTGATGTGTTATTGGGGGTGGACGTATTAGAGCAAATACGCGCGGAGAGTAACACTAGTGAACACCTATTAAAATGTAACATTAACAACATTAGTTACACCTTCAAATTGAACACACACACACACACACACACACACACACACACACACACACACACACACACACACACACACACACACACACACACACACACACACACACACAAAACCACGGTGACCCAATTAAAATTACGCGGCCACCAAAACAGATAATTAATTACGAAAACGATGAACAGGGGGAAACAACCTTAGATTCCAAAACTGAACGGAGATTGTCGTCGCTGCAAGAAGAGTTCAGCGATATCTTCAGTGTAAAAATCAATTTGTGAAAGACAGGATAGTTGCGAAAGGGCGTAAAAGGGCGCGGAGGTTTAATACAACTCATAAATTAACCAACTTTGTAGTAGGAGAGAAAGTGCTTCTCAAGCCAAACCCCGTGGGACGGAGAGACATAAATGTCGCCGCAAAGTTTTTTCGGTTATACAACGGACCGTACCTCTTAGCTGAGCAACTAGCACCTCACACCTTCATCGTTACGACGCTCGACCGAACAAAAACGGTAGGAAAATATCATGCGAGCTCTTTAAGAAAATATTATGAGTAAGATGAAATTCCAAGGCGCGTCGGTACAAAAAAAAATACGACTTTTTTAATATAATATATAGGGTTAATAATAATTTAAATAATAATAATTAGTATTAAAATAAATTAAATGTATGTTATATAATATTAATAATAATTGTAAATAAGTTATGTATGAACGATAGTTCGTTAGTAGCGCGGTAGTAAACAAACGCGTACGGGACAGGAAGCACTCGCCGCACAATGCGTATCGCTCAGCTGTTAGAATGTAGGTCAAGTAATTAGCGTCGCGCGGTTCTTTGATATCACTGTAAACAAACTCAGCACATTCCGGGAGCGCGTGCGTTCAGCTGTTGCCTGGCGCTTATCTGACATTCTTAGTTAAACACTGCAATTAACTACTAGCCTTACTACAAACATTTACTGCACAATGATTTACATGCACAATAATGTTATTGATTTTGTTCAATTAGAATTAAGTTATATATATAAAGAACATTGACACCAATGTATGTGTCCATAGATAATTAATACAATGTATAGTAGCAAGCATAATCAATTCAATGTACATTTAAAATAATGAAAAAAAAAATAATAATTGTATATACTACACTAATTTTTTTTTTTAAAGCGGGTGGAGGAGTATATAACAGGACCAAATATCAATAATTTGGAGTTATATGTTAAGGGTATACGATATTGATGTTTAAATAAATTTGAATAGTTGAAATTCCACTCATATGTTATAGCGATCATAGTAAATGCATTGTACAAGGCGCACACGCGGCGGCGGTTACATAATCAACTCAGTGTGTAACGAATACGACCACACCCAAACTTTCAATTACTAATATTTCGGAAACCAGTAAATTCAGGCGAAACCCATTATAGCCAAAATGTTTGCCGAAATACTAATAATAGGGTGTGCGAATTTTATGCAAGATAATTAAATAATAACAGAGTTAATTAATTTTATGTTAATAACTTGCGTAATAATTGAGCTACATAAAAGAGCTTTTGATATGTTATAGTTATAAGAATTTACAACAAATTGTATATTTTAGAATTAGCACAAATTGGCTTGCAGCCAAGATAATTGCAACATAAAAGTGCCACAGGAAATCCGGAACGACAATTCAGTTCCGTTGTGTTAAGAATACTAATAATAATATAAATTCTCCGTCTGTGGGAAAGTAGTTTCGTTCTCACGGGCTGAGGTGATTCGAATTTTGTGTAGTAGGGAGAGTGTGTCAGCCAATCAAATCATTCGAAGAAATTGGAACCAACGCAGAGTTTTGGGGCTGATTAAACACTCTACTGCCAGTATTCAAGAAGAACAGACGTATATCTTCGATCGTCTCAAACAATAGTTTTGTGAAGACTCATTTGAAGACTCTACGTGGTCAACACGCATAATTACGATCATCATAAAACAGATCAACTGTAACGACTCGTAATTACAGCGTCCAGTCAAGATACTCTTCCACTTCAACAAACAAGCGTATTGTGGACTACATTAACTGTGGGCGTACGCACGCAAGAGATCTACAAGACTACAAGACATTACTTCAAGAATACGACAGAGAGGCCGTCTAAACCATTAGCGAATCAGCTGACAAGCAGAGCTACAACTCGAAACGACATACACACACGCTGACGTGGAACGTGAATCGACGAGGGACGTGAAGCAGTTCTCGCAGAAAGCTACAGACGTAAAAACTTCATCAAATAGCAGGAGAGCAGAGTGTTGCTGATTTCCGAGCTCACCGCCAAAACCCAGGACGCTCAAGTAGATCACTATCTCTAGCCGATTGGACAAGGACAGCGAGGGACATCCGGAGCATCTCTACAATCCACTTCAGAATCAGGAAAGTCAAAATCAAGTTATTTATTTTTCAACAGCTCAATTTTTCTTTCTTTTTTAATTAAAATCAATGTAATATAAATCATTCAGATGCCAGAAATCAAAGACTCTAGTTAAATAAGAATTATTCACGTGTGATAATCTGTATAGCCAGTATAAGTAATTAATAAGCATTAGTTAAGAATTAATAGTAGATAAAACAAAAAGCGCTATAAATCTTAACAAAGAATTAAATAATTTGCTCATACTGCAGTATACATGAGTCAGATCACTAGTAAATAAAGGGACGTGAACTAGATTGTCACGCCTAGTTTATTTTGAATATTTTCAAGTAACTTTAGAGTTTTTATTTCATTAGAATCAAAATTTTAAAGACATTTAAATTAAATTGAATTAAAGTAAATTGATTAATTAAATTTTCAATTAAAATAAACTCTTTAAAAATAACGAGCTCAACTTCCGAAAATTATTAATCACGCAGAAAACATTATTCAAGATTTATTTATTGTTTAGTTTGTAAGAATACTTGATCATATAAGCATTTCATTCTTGTGTGACATTGGAGTAATAAACACCGTTTTATTACTCCACATTGTATTTTTATTGCTGTACTACTGAGCCTACCAACCTCACAAAACTCTTCACTTTTAAAATAACTTATTTAGTGTGCTGTTGTTATACACCTGAGTTTACATACTTGCGAAATCAAATCCAAAATCCACACGCCTTAGTCGGAAGAAAACCGCAAGATCGGACAGCAGGTAGGTGCTCATACATTCGCACAACACAACAACACGCAGATAGAAGTAAAGTTATAATATGTATCCATTATCTGGTGGATATAGGTATCTATCAGTTGGCAATTATACATTTGAACGTGTCCAACAATTTTCTAACTTAGGTTTACAAATTACTCAGACCATCTCTTGCAGCAATGAAATAAGGCCCCGCATCATACGTGGCAACAGGTGTTATTTACTCCTATGAAAAGCTTTGCAAATCCAGGATGTTAAGCAAACAACTTATGTTGACTATACGCAAAAGTGTTAGACGACCGGTAGTAAAATACGGATGCGAAGCCTGGAGCACAGACGAGCAATATCTAAGAATATTTGAGCGAAAAGTCTTGCGGAAAATCTTTAATCCACTACAATCTGAAGGTGGCTATTGGAGGATTCGAATGAACCATGAACTGGACCAACTGATTTAGGGTGCCGAAATGGTCCGGTTTATTAAGAGTACGAGCGTTGAGTGGCTGGGTCACGTTAAGCGAATGGATGACAGAAGAATGGATAAGAGAACTGGAGATTGGAGATCGGTAGGAAGAATTAGGTTGGCAGATCCAGAAAGAAATAGTTGGATGACGTGGAGGATGATTTGAGATGGACGAACAAGAAGGGATGGAGACGGATGTATAATGAGAGGGGGGAATGAACAGGCTAAAACCCACGTTGGGTTGTAACGCCAGGAAAGCATATTCATAAAATAATATTGATAAAATAATAAGCATATTGATAAAATAATATTCATAGTAGGCTACAAACGCAATTTTTTTTAACGCGAGTTATTTGTTGTCAGCTCTAGATTTCTTTTTATTGATTCATATTTTTTTAAAAATTGTATTTGAACTCACATCCCCTACAACATACAACAGTAATATACAGCGTACAATATGAGGTATATAAGTACAGTGTAAGTAATATAATACAATATACCATTTACAGTTATGCTGTGGAGTGTAGGCCTACTCTACAATATACCATGATAATGCAGTGAGTAATGTTTTTAATAAATAATCACGATAATTTTTAACAAAGACAAGTTTTCTAACGTTTAAAGGGAAAGAAAAACTGACATCCAAATTACTTAAAAAGTTTCAACTTTCTTGTCAATGAAAAAAGAATAAATATATTCTACTGAAGTGTCAAAAATATTAATTATAATAATACGTGGCGTTATGAGCAGCAAACAAAACACACACACACACACACACACACACACACACACACACACACACACATACTACATAAATTTCGAAATTAAAAGGACTCAGGCAAACAACCAGAGGCTGGGAAAGTTTACGACATGTTTAGGTGTTGAGTTCCTTAACATATAAAGGTCCATCAGCAACATCGAGAGGATGAGATCGCAAGATCACAGGTGTCCACACTATCCAAGAAATGCAGACTATCAAGCAAATTCTAGTAAAAATAAAACACACACACACACACACACACACACACACACACACACACACACACACACACACAGAAAAATGTACACAGTCATAGCCCCACACACAGACGTAGACACATAGACACACACAAAATACTTTGTAATTATGTATGTACATATGTATGTTTTTTTGTATATTGTAAGCATTATATAATACGTAAAATTATGTGTACATTTATACAAATAATAATAAATCTACTTTTCTGAGCAAGTTACATTTATGTGTGGTATAGCCACGAACATCATTGAGTCCCGCAAGAATGCCAAAAAGAATAATGAAATGTATCGCCGAGCATCGAAAATGATTAAGACTAAATTCAGAAGTCTTGGAAAGGTGATGAGCACTAGGTTCATAGTTTGTTAATGGACTGACGGGCAGGAGTGGCCAACTGGTTTGCACCTATGTATAAAACACGATTATTAACTTATTAAAATAAAAATTATATTAGAACATGGATTATAAAAAGTTTATTTAAATATAAAAGTATATAAATTTAAATATTTTAATATGTTTATATTTAAAATATTGAAGTATAAAAACGTATACAATATTTCAAGTAAAGTCATTTTTACGTTTGATATTATTACGACAAATACGGAACGCTCTCGAAAAGGCGAGAGTGTCGTTCTGAACGCTTCTCGACTAGCCCAGCACCTGTGGCAAGGCCGTCCACTCACGTAGCACAAAAATACCTTCCAGACTGTTAGAGAGCACTTGTAAATACGAAAATTATGCTGGCACGCCGCCAAAGGAATGGAAAGTTATTCGTTGTTCTGGAACCTCTGCGTGACCTATATAAGCAACAGCGGCTGGCTTTGTCAGTTAGTTACAGTGGGCGACAACTTTAGTGCGGATCGAGTGGTTGTTGAGGATTAGTGGAAAGTGATTATTGTGTTATAATTAGTGCGAACTTTATTACTTGATATTATTATTGCATGTGGATAAATTTAACTTGAATTATTGTACGAAAGTACCTTGTTGATTACAAATTGTTATTTGTGATTAATTTAATCTGGTAGTTAGTTACTTCATTAGTGTCTGTATTTGTTTCCACTGTACAACAAAATACACAGGTGTGATCGTCGTAAAAATATGCGTTTGTATAGTTTAAATTATCATTGTTAGAAGTTTGGAATATTTCTTAGATTCAAGTTAAATAATATTACAAAACATTTTTACTATTATATGACGTAATATTATGTCTAGTTATATTAAAATATTATATTACGTAATATTGTATCGTCTGATGGTGTCTATTTTACAGACTGCTTAGTTTTATATGCATAGATTGTTTGATATTTAATATAGGAAATAAAGGCACAAACCTTGTACGACTAAAGAATAGTGTATGGTGTCGGAGCCTACGCTGTTTTCGACGTGACACGTGTAGTTACTGGAGTCGGTCCTCTGTAACGCGGATATGACCAGCTCTCCTGTGTCCAATATCTGCATGTTGTGACTCCCCGTCGTCTGAAATGTGCGGTCGTTCCTCAGCCAGTCGCGACGAGACGAGCCGACCGAGTGACAAGGCAGGGTCACCGAACTCCGCCACGGTCTCTGTATCGTCCCGCCAAACGATATGATCCTCGCCGGCACTGTAAACAATAGGATATGTACAAGCAGGATCTGAATATTATGAGTAGGTATGCTCGACAGGATTGTCAGTATCGGCTGAATTGGTGGGAACATCTTTTGTCGAATGGATGTCTGCCGCATCCCCAAAAAACTATTGAACTATAAGCCGAGGGGACAGAGAGGTGTGGGACGTCCGAGAAAGCTCTGAAGTCATCAGCTCTAGACTTTGCCTGTTTGAGACCGAAACAAACCATCCTTGGTTTAATCCTTGAAGAAGAAGAAGAAGAAGAAGAAGAAGAAGAAGATGATGATGATGGAATGTACAGGATGCTCTGTTTGATAATGGATCGTAATTGATCTAAAGTGGACTACAAAAAAGCTGACAGTTCTTGTAAAACAAACTTGATAGCTTCATATTGGCCGATAAAACACCACAATGTGGCGGTAGATAATCTTAACATGATCTACAAATGAAGCGCACATTCAACGTTTAAAACATTCTCAAGCAGGTGTCTTGAGTATTGCAATCTGTAAGCATGAAAGCAAGCGACAATGATATGACGTACTCATACTTACTATCAACTGATATGAGACGTACTGGATGTGTATTAACACTACAAACGCAGTGGGTTGTAGAAGGAAGTGGATGGTATTAGTCCTTTAGTAAGTGTCTGGATGGTATAGTTTTCAAAAATATTTATTTAAGACAATTTGTCATTTAAATACTTAAAACTGGTTATCAACGGAGGCGGCAGCATTAACAGGGTGTGGTGGGGTAACTGGTGGCGTGGTCACACCAGTTACAATACACATAATCCCTATGACGATTCTGTGACGTAGCGGGTAAATGCCGCCATCAAATAAGCACTGCCCCATACTGCCTTGTATGGAAAGGGATTGGATTCCTAAAGGCTAGGAGACGGATATTCTGATATAAAACCACGGGCAGACCGGGCTCTAAGCTGTAGTGGAGCAGCCATGTCTAGGGGAAGAACAGGCCAAAATCAAAGCTTCTGGGTCTCCAGGTTGGGGGTTGGGGGCTGAGCCGACTACCCTGTCCTGTAGGAAGATTACAGTTGCAAATAGCTCAAGGAATGTAACTGGACTCACGTAAGAAGAATGGACGAAAGAAGAATAGCTAAGAGAATTTGCAAATTGTAGACTGTTAGGAAGAATAATTAGAGGTAGACCCAGAAAGAGATGGTTGGATGACGTGGAGGATGATTTCAGATTTATGAACGTAAGGGGATGTAGACGGATGTGTAATGAAAGGGCAGAATGGAAGAAAGTCATTGAGCCGGCTAAAACCCACTCTGGGTTGTAACGCCAGGAAAAAGATAGGAAGGAAGGTCATTAACAAGAAAATACCTTAGAGAATACTGAAAAAAGACAAAGAATTCACCAGAGGGGTCATAAGATATGTTTAAAAGCAAGAAAAAAATTGGGCAAATTACAGTGGAATCGGCACTCACCTATAGCTCTGAAATGTTAAGGTCTGAATACTGGTTTGAAACAAAGACTGACAGCAATAGTGGATTACACAGAAGAAAAAGAAGTCTTAAGATTAGACGTATGTACGAACTGTTATGGCTTACAGAGAGAGACCTTGGTAGAAAGAATTGAGGAGGACTGTAGGTTTCAGCATGTACTTAGAATGCCAGAAGGTAGATGGTCAAAAAACAAATACTCTAGTGGAAACTTCCAAGACGAAGGAAAAAGAAATTAGAATTTGTTTTGGAATGAATGAATTAGGAATGTTATGGAAAAACAACACTGGGAAAATACAGGAGTTTCGAGAAGAGAAACAGGTACTCAAATAGCTACTTTAAAGGATTAATACTTGTTATTGTTAATATACTTACCTTACCACTCACACGCGCGTGCGCGCGCGCAAACACACACACAGTACTACATTATTTGTTGTATATGTTTTCTATAATGTGTGTAAAAACCAGTATTTTGTTTGCACTATAACTCTTGTGTGGTTAGAAATGAAGGATGTAGCGTTTAGAAACTTATTAATAATGGTTACAGATAATAAATACCGGGACTTTTAGTACTTGTCTTTTGAGAGAGATTATTATCCCCGCTTTCGCTTCGAATAAAAAGTATAATCTATGTTCGACATTTTGAATCAGTGATGACTTCTACTTACGAACTTTCTAATTTGTTACCGGCTCAGTTACCTTGACCAATGATGTAGTTTAACTGCACATTTATGCTGAATTAATAAATAAATTTACCTTTCAATAATCCGCCGTGTGACTTCTTATAGAACTCTTCTATAACGCGTTTCGGAGACTATGCTCCATCTTCGTTATAGAAGAGTTCTATAAGAAGTCACTAGGCGCATTATTGAAAGGTAAATTAATTTATTAATTCGGTTAAGTGACTTGGATGCCAGATTCAACATGAATATTAAATTTATACTGATGTTTTTTCGGCTCTTGTAGCAGAAATTTACACAACTTTACTTTTCTTGTTACAAGATCCAGTTAAAAATACCAAGGTACTCTTTTACTCTTTGCTGACTAATCACTTTGCATTTTGGATAACTGCTGAAAATATCGGAGAAATACTTACGCGATGAAGCTACATAGTTATTCAAGATAACGACTAGATAAAAGTCGATACAATTAGAATAACAGAAATAAGGCGTTACTCGCCACTATTCGATATGCAATCCGAATGTCTGTCTGAGCTGACGAATAATATTGGTCCACGAATTACAACTAAAAGTTACAAACAAAAATAACAAACGAAAGAAAAACTCCCAGAAATTACAAACGAAAGTGAAGATTAATTTGTAACTAAACATGCTTAAAATACCCCAATAAAGATACAAATTACCATCGGTTGGAGGAAAAGTAACCTTAAAACAGCATTTCGAAGAAGAATTAGAAGAAGAAAAAGAAAAATAACAAAATGAAAAAGAATATGCGAGAAAACACAAAAAGTTACGGAAACAACAAATATACTTATGATTAAACAAAAATTCTGGAAGGTTAACCAGATCTTAATTGTTCAGAAGCAATTCGGGCACCTCTAGCGTTAGGCACTTGTGCGACAACTCTCGAACTCTGTCCTTCACCAACTCTTGTAGACGCAGTCACCCAGAACTGGTACTCGGCATGCGGCTGTAAGCCTTTTGGTTCGTAGTTGGTGTGTTGACTGGGTAACGTTCGTTTACCATGGTTAAGTTCTTCCCGGCCATCTACAACTCTGAAAGCAAAGGTAACACAACTTTGTTAAATCATAATGTTTTAATGAGCAGTGTTTGCTGAAAATCTGTAATACTTTAAAACATAGCAGTTTCTGTATTAACACTAAAGTAGTTAGTAATTAAAGAAGCCAACTAACATCGTTTCATGAATCCATTGAGCAGTATCTCTAAGACACGTTTCGATGTTCCACACAATTATTTGGGGGGGGGGTAAATATGTCAGACAAATTTGTTGAAATATTAAAAATATGCTGTCAAAAGAATTACCGTAAACGGAAATGACTATAAAAACAACACATTAATAATAACAAAAAAAATAACAAAAACAAAAAAAACAACAACAATAATAATAATAAAAATAATAATAATAATAATCCAATTTAATTTTATAATAATAATCCGACTCCTGCTGTGCAGGATTAAAAAATTCCCTCACAAGTAGGCATAATTCCACCTCGGAACTGCTCCTCGGGTTACCTCGAGATGGTGCCTCTGTTAAGACTGTGGGGCCAATCCATTTTCCATACTCTCTGTGACTTTAGATTATATTGAATCTTATTTTCTGTTCTTCTCCTTTAGCACAGCTTCAGCGTAGGCTGTGATACCGTCCCAGCGGTCCTCACTGGCAAGCATCGTTCTCCCGATGTTAACCGGGGTTGTTTCATTTATCTCGATTACAAGACATCGCCTGTGTGCCATCCACATGTTACACCTAAAACAGTGTGGTAAGCGTCATTCACAGGCGAGACACGAAGGTGGCAGATTGGGTTCAGCACTTTTATTATTATTATTCCAGCGGTACAAAGTTTACACATTTTCCGGAACCAAAGATTACAGAAGTGATTGAATTCTCATCTTCCACTGCTGCTTGTCGACCCAAAGATCTTCTTCAATTTCTTGTTCCCTCAATATAGTCAAAATTTCTTCTATCCAGGTGATAGGTGGTCTTCCTCTTTTCCTTCTTCCTGATGGGGTCCATTCCATAACTCTCCTTGGCAATCTTACCTGTACTATTCTTTTTGTGTGTCCACAACATTGTGATTTTTTGTTTGGATAAAATCAACAATTGAATTTACCATATTCATTGTGTCCTTAATGATTTCATTTCTAATTTTCTCACGTCTGGACGCTCTTGCCGAACGTCTCCAAAAGTCCACCTCTGCTGTCCCTAACTTTGTTCTCGTGTGTTTATTAGTAGTCCAAACCTCTGAGCCGTAAGTCATGATACTTCTAACAATGGTTTTAAATATTTTGGTTTTAGTTTCTGCTGTAATTTGCTTATCCCACAGGATCCCATTTAATGTAGATATAGTAATATTTTCCAAATTAATTCTGGTTTGTATTTCTTTGTCTTGCTTTCCGCTGGCCATAATTTTTACCCCTAAATACTTGTATTCTTATTATGTTTAATACTTTTGTGTTTATTTAGTTTCTATACTTGTGTGTTTATTAGTAGTGCAAACTTTTCCCGTTTTATAAAAATAAGCATTAAAGTAGCCATATTTAGTGAGTAATTGTGTGAGGTAGTGATTAACTTCTTCATACCCGCGTTCTGCCCACTCTGCAACGTTTGTGATCAGCCTCGGAGTTCCTCTTCCCTTGATCTCAATGCTCGATCACACTTGCCAGCGGCGCATAGTGAGCTCTCTTGCCTTTGCAACCGCCACTTTCTTGCCTACTTTTGCTTTTGTTGTGTATATGTACTTTCTTTCAGGAGGTCAATAGGCACAAAAACAGCTGATTCCGATACTGTGTGGTAATGTTAGAGCTCTACGTCTCTGTACTGCGGCCATTCTCTTCCTTGCTGAAGTGCGTCAGCCCAAATCTCGCTGTCATATAGGTGGATGGAATTCGCGATTGACGCGAAAAGTTGTCAACAGCTTACTTGCTGTTCGACCTCCTACATTTGCCGTGCATCTACTGAGTGTTGCAGCGAGACCGTTTCAGCTTTATAGAATACGGACTCTATCTGTTCCTAGTATCTAACTTGTCTGAGACCTTTGTATACAACTTTACACCTACTAGTAGGTACTTCACAAGCTACTTGGTACAAACAGTTTCTGATCCAACCTGTACCTCGATGTTTGTAGGGATCCAGCGTTTAGTGAGCACACTTATTTTCGTCTTCTGTGTAGCCAAGTTGAGATTGTAGTTCTCCAACCGAGTGGATACTCGACTCATAACTTGGTTGAGTCTTCTCTGTACATCTTCAATATCACGTACAACCACCACTACCGCTATATCGTCTACACAGCAGACGAGAAAGGCGTTATTAGTCACTTCCGTGCAGATGTTCCACAGGTCAGACCTCAAAATGGAGCTTCAGCAGCCATAACTGTGATCTTAATTATGTAAGGCCATTCTGTAGTGTCGCAGATCAACTCTCTATCAGTCAGGTAACTCTTGACTATCCGCATGACTTACTGCGGTACTCTAAAGGTGTGATGGAGGATGTAGAGCATATCACACCATCTAGCAGAATTGAAGACATTTTTCGTCCAGCGTTGCCAACATAACGTGTAGTGATGGAAAAAAAAAAATTTTAATTCCTCGATCAAGTGGCACGTTCCCACACTCGAGTCGACGGACACAAGCCCAGGTCGTAAATAATGACGAATTAGGGACACGTCAAACCCGACGCCAGTGCGAAGACAAAGAAAAAACGTCTGAGTACAGCACACAATAAGAAGTTGAGGGCGTCGCTGACAGCTCGCAGTTTGTTACAATGTACAGCACCTAGCAATCGAAAACAAAGACTTCGTCCAGCTGCCGAATTACGCGGAAACGAGATGGAACGCCTGCTGTGGAGGTGAAGTGTAACGAGCACAAATATGAAAGGCTTCACTCTGATACAAAGGAGTAAAGAGCAATTTTAACGGACAAATAAACAATAGACGTAACTCAGTGAATACTGCCAGTGCACCCTGCACAGCGTGAAAACAAACCTTTGACAGTTTACTGAGATTTACGACTGGAAAGCGTAGAGATCTACGAGAAACGACTCCAACGAAGGGTTGATAATCGGCGGAACGAACAACGAATAACTTGAACAATTAACCAGGGCTCTGCATTCTGTTAACAAAAGATCGGTCAGAACCTTGACAAAGTCTAAACAAAGGATGACAGACAGCCAGGAAATCGCTCTAGTTTCTTAGAATCCGTACCACGTTCGTCACATGGAATACTCCGGGGATGACGACGACCAACCAGCGTCAAGCATCTTCTAAAAGAGCTCGTGGAGAGAGTAAGAAGGGTTCGGACGACGAATCGGGAAACAGAGGATGAGATCTGCAGAAGAGTAGGAATTTGTACAACCAATCACGAATCCGAGAGGGCGTAGGAATCCAGAATTTAGACTTATGGGTAAGATGTTTCAATAAAACTGTTTTGCGAAGACGCGGAGCGGCAGTCGATAGTCGAGAGTCGATAGTCTATAGTCTACAGTCTACAAGTGAATCGGTCATAAGTTAATAAGTCAGTACGTACGACAGTCAGACGGTTGGTTATAGCCGGAACGGTAATACATTCAGTGATAGAAACAGTTTGCGCTACCTACCGAACTTCCAATTCGGTGAACTCATAAGTGAACTTAGACGTACGACTTAGTCTCACTACACACACAAGTCTGTTCGACAATCGTATATGTTCTGGTAAACTATAGTGCGCACGGGACTTGAAACTACAACCGACGCGAACATAATAACGCAAGTAATTAACATTCCAAAGTATAACAGTGAGTGACATTTCAAACACTCTCACATTACAATGAATCGCCACATTGAACAATTAACTGAATGAACTATATCGAACAATTAAGCACACAGTACACATTACATCCAGATAGACGGAACAGTTAATCATGTACACGAACACGGCAAACTCTCAGAATAATTCAGCTTAATGACAATATTAACATCTCAATACTTGAACTCCAGACACTCGATATCAGCGGGGTACCACAACACCGTACACAGAACGGGAGTGAAGATTGAGTGAAGTGAAGTGATTAGTGCTCTTCATAACAGTGATTAAGATGCTCGACGAATCCTCCAGAAGATATCTTCTCACAACGGCGGAATATTGGATAAACACTCTCACAAGATAAGCTTTTATGTCTATTAAATCTTAGTAATATATACTACTGTTCTGTCTTCTCTTTTCAAAGAACAAACCCCAAGAGATTATATATATATATAAACCATATGAATCATAAAATTTATAAAACAACATTAACGTAATTCATCATCTGAGAATAATGAACGCATTTAGGTAGGAATAAATATATTTGTTGATTGTTTATTGTTCGTATATGTTTTGTATATGTATATTATTTACTGCATTTGAATGTACCATATGTTTGTGTTTTCAGGAAACAACGTGCAAATTTTATTTATATCATGTGTTTTAATGTGTATGTAATTGCAGGATATAGTCACTTACTTAATTAACAGGTGTAATAAATAAGTAATTATTTTATATTTAATCTTGCATTCATTATTGAAATTTAACCTCGATTCATAATTTATTTCATTCTAATCATCTCACAAAGAGTCTCAAAAGTTATGCTAAGCATCAATGGACACAACAAACTCGACCATTGAGACGTCCGATTAACAGACTCATAAATCATATTTATTTAACAACTGTGTTGAGTCTAATCTGACGAGTATGAACTACTTTTATATATGTATTAAAATTAACGTCCATCATAACTCTTTTAATTAGTATACGAAGTTAATGAGATACAGTTTACTAATTCACATTTGGATAGTCCAATATTAGCATAATTACGCTCAACATAAATGGTACGGCAACCCTAATTTACTTAATTAATTGCCACCCCGTTTATGACACTAAATGTAAATGGCTCCCAATGACCGTGGGGCATACCAAGGTTAATTAGAGTCAAAGTGTGTTAAATGTAAATGGCGCCCAACGTGGGGCAAAAGAGAGCAGGCAGTAGTATTTAGATAAATTAAAATAATATAGTACATAAGATATTAAATATGTGTAAGGTTAGCTTGACTGGTAAATGATAACGCGAAGCAAGGCTAAAATGGCTAGCGGTAGTTCTGACAGCATGGACTTTGACGTTAACAACCAGTTGGGCGCACCCGACAACGGCGAAGAGAATTCAGTCGAACCAAATATGACTGAGGAGACGTCAGAGGTCAGAGCGCGGGGACAGGAGTCACAACAACCACAGGAGTCCCAGCAATCACATGAAGAGGCATCACTACGTTCATTGTTGATGGACTTCATGCGCACACAAAGCGAAAGTCTCAAAGTAATCAAAGAAAATTTAGAAGAAAACCGAAAGGAAATTAACGAAAAATTCGACCAACAGAAGGAAGAAATCGATCAGAGATTCGATCAACAAAACGAGAAGTTCAACACACTAGAAGAAATATTAGATCATCACAAAGAAGAAATTATGCAAAATATGAATGAGCAATTCACGCTGTTTCGCACAGAAATACGTGAATACAAGGATACCTGGAACGTGGATGGAAACGAAGTCCAGAAGAAGCAAGAAGAAGTGGTGAATGAGAATTACGAAGATGTACGGAAAGTACAAGACACTGATAACGCTGTCGATTTTACAGATGTGTCAGCTACTGAGACAGTATCAACTGTTCGATCTAACGTAAGTTCAAGAAACAAGTGTATTAAGAAGAAGAATGACTTTGTTCCTTTGTATATGAGGAAGTGGGAAGAGGATGATCCAGACATGGATAGAGACTGTAAAAATTTACTACTACCAAGTAGAATGCATAAAAGGTACAAATTAAATAACACGGGAAGAGGTACTGCATCAGTGAATCCTATGATGAAGTATTCAGCTTGTGAAATAAGCGTAGATCGGCGAAGTAGTCGAGCTGCATCAATAAGAAGCATGAAGGGAAAGTTTAAAGTTGAAACAAATACCGCATGTTATAAAGCTAAAAACAAATTTACGCAAGCCATGGATGATGTGAAGCGGAAGGACCTACAAGATCCGTATGCATATTCATCATGGACAAGAAACGTTATGAGGAAAAGGAGAAGAAAGAATTTTACTAGACGACTTAAAAATATTGTAAAGGATCGTGATAGCACTGAAGGGAGAGTCTAAGCACTCGAGGTACGATTTCTTAGGAAGCTAAGAAACAAAATTTTATTATGTAAGCACACGAGTAGTGAGCTGACTGTCGAACAACGGAATTGTATACAGGCCTGGAAACGACGACAAAAGCAGAACGGCGCGTGTTTACTTAGAGAAAGTTATTGGAAAAAACGGCAAAAACTACTCAATGTATACGTAAACAATGGTAGTACTGCTGCGAAAGGTTGTATGAGGCAAGGAAAGCGGTTTAACGCGTACGTGCCTGAGGAGGGTCGACAAAAAGGAAGGTGTGACACATTTCTCACTCACTCTCATAGAAAGAGACAGAGAATGGTCGTAAATCTTAGAAGCACAAGTGCAGAACATTGTACCGGAATAACGGGGACAGCTGACCGACTGTTGGGAAAATATGTGACGCAAACCCCAAGGTCAAACACCTTACTGTTTACAAACAAAAATGCGTGCGTTAGTAACAGCACTATATTGACAGGACATACAAATATGTCATCACAAATATAATTTAAGAATGAATAAATGAAAACGTATTAAGAAGACGATTTTAAGAATATTTGAAAATGTAATGATAATTTAGATAATATTGAATAAAATACATTAAATACATTGGTTGTATGGGAATACATAAACCAAAGAAAATAATTAGAGATGAATATTGATGAATGAAGAGTAGAAGATTAATGAATAAAATAAAACGAAGCCACGTATGAGCTTGTGGAACATACGGCAAATTAAAGCGTATCATGAGCCAGCGAAAGGAAGTATGGATAACACGAGTGGGTAGCAACGACTCCCGGCGGACAGCAGAAGACTTAGGTTAGGTAATTTGCTCGCGCGGCCAGTCCAGCTAACCAAATAATGATGTGCATTTTACTATATTGTGTTTAGTCCGTATTTCAATGCGAATTGTGTTTATGATCATCATATATTTGTCATTCATTATGTTAATCAGACATGTAAACATCAATATATACATAAAGTGATTTGTTGGAGTGTACCACGTGTCAGAAGGACATTGTGATACTATGACACAGGACACTAAAGACATTAATAATTGTGAATGATAATAACTTGTTAAAATGTAGAGATTCGAATAATTTGTTTATGTAATTAATAATTCAAAATGGACAATTGTTTTATAACTTTAAGAGTAAGCGTTTGGGTATGCATCATGAAGTATGCTGATTCCTCAATTGTTTAGTTAATATGTATGTTTCATTTATCAATGTAATTGTTTATAATATGGCACAAGCTAATCATATGTATATATTTGTTTGTAGCAACTGTATTCTTGAGATAATAATAACAAGTTTAAAATTATTTTATTGCTATATAAGTCATCGACATAAGATCGATTAATCTAATTGATAGCTAATCTACAGCTTATCTATTACATTGTATATAGATAGAACGAAAGAATGTAAACGATAACTAAACAAACTGTCAAATGGACAGATGTATATGTCTTAAATTCAATTATTTACATAAAATCGTATTGTATAGTCCGCATGTGGACGGATAAAATGTAGAAAATGCGTTCATTTCACTCAGATGAGCGGCAATAAATTCATATGACCATATAAAACATCAAGATGGGGAATAACAATTAATTGCTTCCTATGAGAGATATATATCAGTCAACCATGTCCATTCCGAAGCAGACATCCACGACTGGGACAGAGCGCAGGAATTGGATCAGATGTCTCCTGAAGCCCAACATCCAATCCAATTTGGGGACAATGTAGTGATCGAAAATTCAAAAAATTTTAATTCCTCGATCAAGTGGCACGTTCCCACACTCGAGTCGACGGACACAAGCCCAGGTCGTAAATAATGACGAATTAGGGACACGTCAAACCCGACGCCAGTGCGAAGACAAAGAAAAAACGTCTGAGTACAGCACACAATAAGAAGTTGAAGGCGTCGCTGACAGCTCGCAGTTTGTTACAATTTACAGCACCCAGCAATCGAAAACAAAGACTTCGTCCAGCTGCCGAATTACGCGGAAACGAGATGGAACGCCTGCTGTGGAGGTGAAGTGTAACGAGCACAAATATGAAAGGCTTCACTCTGATACAAAGGAGTAAAGAGCAATTTTAACGGACCAATAAACAATAGACGTAACTCAGTGAATACTGCCAGTGCACCCTGCACAGCGTGAAAACAAACCTTTGACAGTTTACTGAGATTTACGACTGGAAAGCGTAGAGATCTACGAGAAACGACTCCAACGAAGGGTTGATAATCGGCGGAACGAACAACGAATAACTTGAACAATTAACCAGGGCTCTGCATTCTGTTAACAAAAGATCGGTCAGAACCTTGACAAAGTCTAAACAAAGGATGACAGACAGCCAGGAAATCGCTCTAGTTTCTTAGAATCCGTACCACGTTCGTCACATGGAATACTTCGGGGATGACGACGACCAACCAGCGTCAAGCATCTTCTAAAAGAGCTCGTGGAGAGAGTAAGAAGGGTTCGGACGACGAATCGGGAAACAGAGGATGAGATCTGCAGAAGAGTAGGAATTTGTACAACCAATCACGAATCCGAGAGGGCGTAGGAATCCAGAATTTAGACTTATGGGTAAGATGTTTCAATAAAACTGTTTTGCGAAGACGCGGAGCGGCAGTCGATAGTCGAGAGTCGATAGTCTATAGTCTACAGTCTACAAGTGAATCGGTCATAAGTTAATAAGTCAGTACGTACGACAGTCAGACGGTTGGTTATAGCCGGAACGGTAATACATTCAGTGATAGAAACAGTTTGCGCTACCTACCGAACTTCCAATTCGGTGAACTCATAAGTGAACTTAGACATACGACTTAGTCTCACTACACACACAAGTCTGTTCGACAATCGTATATGTTCTGGTAAACTATAGTGCGCACGGGACTTGAAACTACAACCGACGCGAACATAATAACGCAAGTAATTAACATTCCAAAGTATAACAGTGAGTGACATTTCAAACACTCTCACATTACAATGAATCGCCACATTGAACAATTAACTGAATGAACTATATCGAACAATTAAGCACACAGTACACATTACATCCAGATAGACGGAACAGTTAATCATGTACACGAACACGGCAAACTCTCAGAATAATTCAGCTTAATGACAATATTAACATCTCAATACTTGAACTCCAGACACTCGATATCAGCGGGGTACCACAACACCGTACACAGAACGGGAGTGAAGATTGAGTGAAGTGAAGTGATTAGTGCTCTTCATAACAGTGATTAAGATGCTCGACGAATCCTCCAGAAGATATCTTCTCACAACGGCGGAATATTGGATAAACACTCTCACAAGATAAGCTTTTATGTCTATTAAATCTTAGTAATATATACTACTGTTCTGTCTTCTCTTTTCAAAGAACAAACCCCAAGAGATTATATATATATATAAACCATATGAATCATAAAATTTATAAAACAACATTAACGTAATTCATCATCTGAGAATAATGAACGCATTTAGGTAGGAATAAATATATTTGTTGATTGTTTATTGTTCGTATATGTTTTGTATATGTATATTATTTACTGCATTTGAATGTACCATATGTTTGTGTTTTCAGGAAACAACGTACAAATTGTATTTATATCATGTGTTTTAATGTGTATGTAATTGCAGGATATAGTCACTTACTTAATTAACAGGTGTAATAAATAAGTAATTATTTTATATTTAATCTTGCGTTCATTATTGAAATTTAACCTCGATTCATAATTTATTTCATTCTAATCATCTCACAAAGAGTCTCAAAAGTTATGCTAAGCATCAATGGACACAACAAACTCGACCATTGAGACGTCCGATTAACAGACTCATAAATCATATTTATTTAACAACTGTGTTGAGTCTAATCTGACGAGTATGAACTACTTTTATATATGTATTAAAATTAACGTCCATCATAACTCTTTTAATTAATATACGAAGTTAATGAGATACAGTTTACTAATTCACATTTGGATAGTCCAATATTAGCATAATTACGCTCAACATAAATGGTACGGCAACCCTAATTTACTTAATTAATTGCCACCCCTTTTATGACACTAAATGTAAATGGCTCCCAATGACCGTGGGGCGTACTAAGGTTAATTAGAGTCAAAGTGTGTTAAAAACGATTCATCTAGAGCAGTGATTATCCTATTGGCCGCTTGATATGTCTTAACCACTTCTGTCTCAGCTCCCGTTTGTCGGTGTAGATTGCCTTTCGCTTGTTGATTAATACGGGACGATTTGTTCTCCATGTTTTAGAGAAAGCTTCGTCCTTCAAACAACTGGGAAAATGATCTTGAAATCGCTTTCAAAACTTCTGCAGATCGTCAGTTCTGGAAAATTTTTTTTTTTATTCAGCAGGGATCCTGCAGCCTGCGACAGCTCTGATTCATTAAACAGAGTGATCTCTTCCTGTAGGTCGGGGAGAAAGTCATTATCCCTGACCGGAAGGGTAGGAAAGATAATGTCCATTGATAGCTTCAAATTTGTTTGATTCAGAACAGGATTAGGCGCCTGCGCAGTTTGGTTACGATAACCTCGTAAGCAGACCCCACGGGTCAATATTTATGTAGTACCAAAAAACCTGCTACTTTGTTTGGTTCAGAACAAGATTAGGCACCTGCGCAGTTTGGTCACGATAACCTCGTACGCAGACCCCACGGGTCAATATTTATGTACTACCAAAAAAACCTGCTAGTTTTGTCTTTTCCTTCTACCAGTTGCTCTCCACAGTTCCTTCTTCGCAGTTTTGTAATTGGTGAGAGTGGTTCAGTGGTTTCTGCACTTCTTCGTCTTCCTCCAGTGTCTCTGTGTCTAAGGTGAAGATATCTCCAACGGAGACGATATACAGGTGGCCTACGAGGTAACCAAATAGTAACCGGTGTAAAGTAGAAGTATTGCTATTACCCAGACACTAGTGATAGTGTTATTTTCTGGGCAGTCACTATGACCAGAGATATACGAAACAGAGTCTACTAACCGAAAACGTTTATAACACTTATTTAGCAAATGTGGGATTTGTGTACGGATACATGTATCAAAGACATCATCCGATAAACTTGTGTAAATTGCTACATGTTTTTTTCTTGCGTTCAAGGGAATTCGGAATACATTATTAAGCAGTACACACAGTAAATAATTTTATATTTCTTTTCACATTGACTTAAGTTAGTGAGTAATTATGCAGTGAAAAAATTACATATTATAGTATAAGGTATGAAAAATTATAAAATAATTTATTTTCAAATGCAAGTAGAATATATTAGAGCAACCTAACGCAACTTAACTAGAGCTTGAGAAGTATCGTAAGAAAATTAAATATTTTTCCTGAACGTGCTTGAACATGACTCTATACATAACGTGGGGTTATTGGTAAATCTACCCGAGCCTACTTGTGTGAATTTACAGAAAACTGAAACTAAAGGTTTTCAAGCGGAATGCTAAGTCATAAAATTTATTTTAAAGTTTAATTTTTATTGTTAATGGAGTTTTTTAGTCGATTACACAGCTGTCAAAAAGTAAAAAGGAAAAGAGAAACGAATAAAAAATTAGTTTTTGAAATATACTGAAACATAATTAAAACTTCAGCTTGGGTAGTTTTACCACTAACCCCTCAATAAGATGATTTAACTAGATAACTTAGGCGAAACGCATGTTATATGAATGTGGAACAATATTTGCATTAGAAAATAATTACTTCCTTAATTGGTGTGTTGAGCAGTTATTTCGTTTATTTCGTAAGACTCAATAATGTTGCAATTATTCGTCTTCTGTCGAATGCAACAATCCGCAAATTGTACCTTGCCCGACGCCCTGACGTCACGCCCTCCCCTTTACCAACCCTATTGCTTGCTTTGTAAAATCTCGTCAGTCTCTCATCAAACGCTGTGAGCTGAGCGGCCCGTCGCCAGACTTTCGTCAAGTTTGGGAGCCTCAATAACCAAGTTCGAAACTTGGTTCAACGTTCCGGACCGAAGACACGACAACACGAACTTCGTACAATTTTCACACGATCTTCCAGCACAGACATAGCAATGGTTCAGACCAGGTACGGAGGAACACACGGCCGTAGCGACCAGATACAGCAGGTCGCAAAAAGGATTTATCTGGATTGCCAAGTAACATTTTTACCTAATAACTTACGGTGCTAGTTGCTGCATAATCACGAAGCAAAAGCGAGACAAACTAGTTACTCGTCATAAGTGTCACAAACAATTTTATAAACTTTTGCGATAGATAAGAGTGTCAGAAATTTATATATAGATCACAGCGTGTACGCTGTACACCATTTTGTAAACTAGCATCGATTTATGCGACATCCCCATATTTAGCATTTAACATTTTTTATATTCAGTTTTTCAAAAAAAATTAGCTCAGTACTGACCGTTGCTGACTGGCACATAATTAAGTAAATTTTAGAGGCTCGTAATGTTTTTGAAATAAACGGGTCGCATCCGACTCAGCTCACAAATTGATGCTTTCAACAATTTCTTTTACTCGCACCTCCTCCTTTTATATAATTATGTTAATTACAGAAACACTTGAGAAATAAGTTGTAACACAGAAAAGGTGTTTAAGCATTTTGATGTACTTAGATATTATATTATGTTATTTGTGTGTATGCTGAACACTTCCGGGGCCCAGCAGCGGGAAGTGCTGCCGCAGCAATAACAACTTGATATCTTGTGTGTGCGTGCGCATGCTAATTAATGTCAGTTCATAAAAACTTTTACATACCGAGTATATAGGGTGTACTTTGTTATGACGCCATTAGGATCCACGGGTGGCAACCATGACACCATTAGTGACGTTGAAGAGCTTATCGCCACCTTTATGTCTGCAGGAGACCCAGGAGCTATAAAATGTGAACAATTTATTGACAAAATGTATGATCAGGTAACATAAATATTGTTTAGATAAGAAGACACACACACACACACACAAACAACAACACATTCAGTCTACTTATGGGAGGCCCCCGCTTGACGTGACGTGTCTGAAAGTGTGGGTCAAGCCATTAACAACGATAGAGATAACGGAAGATATGTGCAACTTAGATTCGAGAACTGATTCTGACAGAAACTAGTGGAAACTGGACGCAAACAGAACGGCCGGAGATAGCTTCCTCTATAATATACTGTCAGGGTAGTAGAGGAAAAGAATAAAACAAATCATAAAATCGAGAGTGACACTGAAAAAATGGGACTTATTGATGCCTTAACTAATAATAGCTTAATCTGTGACGTATGAAAAGATGGACGGATTGTAAGTGTACTATTATCAGGTCCGTAGCTCGGGGGCAGGGCTATTACCAGGCGCCACCCGTTCTATAATAAATGTTGCCTGTCCTAAAGCGCTTTAATTCATCGCCAAGTTTCGATTCTCGATTATTGTTTTAAAAAATCGCATTGAATTTAGAATTTTGAAAAAATCACAGAATAACAACAAACTGAAAATCTCGTTGATGTATTTGCGAAATGAGACAACTTGTTTCACTTCAAGTACCGCATTACCAAAGCCACGCGCGCGCGTAAATCTACACATAGATCACATAGCATGTTGCGTCTTTGTAGCCGACATCATTTTAAGCTCGAATTTGTTGTAGAAGTTATCTGTGCGATGAGTAATAGAGCAGGAGTACAACTAGCGTTACTTTTGTTGGCCGATGTTCAGGTCTTGTGATTAGTGAATGTTGGGCAATTGTGAAGCTGAAGTCACTTTTACCACAATGGACAATACATTTATATTTACAGAAGAAATATCGGATTAAACATGAAGCGGATATTCTTGAATTGTGTCGGTCTAAAGATAAGTAGGCCTAAGTGAATAACATTGAGACCACATTAACATCACCACGTAGCCTATCGCGAGATTTTGATTTGCCTACAGTAGGTGATACAGTTAAGCAAGTCAAATCATGACTTCCCCATACAAAACAACAACCACCTTTCGAACCACTTTGTATAAGTGTTTAAATTCCGGTAATAAATACGGCATATTCCTGTTTATTTTCATAGCAGGCCTTTCTGTTTGCAGGAATAAAAATTCTGTGAACGGCCATCAAAATGTTTCTTGACAAACTTAGATACAAGGAAAAAGCGAAGACATATTCGGATTGTCGAAAGATGTGAATAAAATTAAACTGAAAAATAAGAGGGGCATTGAACTACTGTATTATTTGGATTGAAAAATTATTATTTTCAGAGTTCCGTGCAGCTTATTATAATTATAACAGAAATATAATTAATTTCGTCTCAAAGTTAGAATTATTTGTATCCCAAGTACATCTTAATACCAAAGCTGTATCATCAGCTGTAACGGATTAATTTCAAGTTACTCTGCGTGTATATAAAATAGAAAATATATAGGGCTAAATGTTTGCACCATCTGGAAAATGTTTTACTTTTCCTGATAGTTCTGGCTTTGGACCTGTATAATATATTTGTTTTCTTACGAGGAATGAAAGACCGTTGGTTTAGTTTTCTTGCGTTAACACCATAATTGCATTTGGGATGTACAATTGTACATACATGAGTGTGTACGTTACGTGAAATACGGAGCTTGAGTGGGAAATAAACACAAATACTGTGCAGGTAAGACAAGAAGATTTCAGTTCATCGAACGAGCTATCACAAAACAAAAACATCAGGTTACAATTAGAAATATCTTTAGAATAAAAAAAAACATCCTTAGAATTATCTAAGGGCAGAGCTCTTCGGATTGTAATAATAAAACTAGACTCAAGAATCTTGTAAAACATGGTACAAGTCAACAACTTTCTTATTCCTCAGTTCATTATTCAGTTCATCTCGAGTACGAGGTGGTAAATCAGAAGAAGAAACAGAAGAAGACAAAGAAGAGGAGAAAGAAAACGAAGAAGATAGTTTATATTTGAAGATTTTTTTCTTTTTATTTCTCTTAAAGTTGTGAACTTATGAAGCCTTTTAATTGTTTTACATTAGCGTAAGTTTTCTCAAGATAAAGGTAGATAAAATACGAGTATTAAAAATAATATTTACTATAGTTACATTAATTATTATAACAATAATACAGAACGCGTGTAATGAAAATATGCTGGCATACCGTCTTCCTCAGTGGAACAAAAGACAGGTTTGCTGGTAACACCGTCTCCAATTCTTGTGTACGCGAGCACCTGGATGCTATAGTTGGTAAACTTCTGTAGACCCGCCAACACAATCGTCATGGCTGTTGTTTTTCGAGAATCAACGTTACTGTCTAAAACTTAAAATTAGAAAAACTGAAATGTAAATTACAGCTAACAAAGAGCAAATTAAAATTACAGATAAGACATAAAGTATAGTAACTCATTTTAATTATGCCCTTGTCAAATTTTATAGTTTAAAGTTTTGTCAAGTGCGCTTATTAATGAGAAAGATTGTATTCAAAGATTTGCTTGATCGGAAAATTTAATCGATATGAATTAATTAACGAGTAAACACTAAAATATAGATATATAACTATTGCATAAATTTTATTTATTTCTGGCGGATGCAAATATTCCAAAAGCAATTATATTGTTACTGGTATTAGAGATTTATTATTACCTAATTATGCCTACAGAAAAATTAATTTAGTTCAGTTTTTCGTTGATTTTACGAGATCGACTTTGGGATGTTATATCTTAAAGGAATCGATTAAATGAAATTTTCTAGGACGAATACGAGAGTAAAGAAAGCATATGAATAAATGAAACAAACAAGAAAAAAGACAAAATCCTAATTTCATTACAGAGAAGTAGGATATTATTAGTAACTGTTGCAGGATGACTAGAAAGAGATGGTATAAAGCAATTTCTTGACTTCAGAAGGCGACTTAATTTCTAACTTAATGATGTTACAATGATAATAATGATAGAGATGTTTTTTCACTTTTATTCATTTGATACAAAAACTGTTTCTTTTCCAATCACTATTTTTTAAGCTTCTTAGATTTTTGAATGCATGGTTGGATGTAGATTTAACAATCAAATTTATATTTTATAAGGGTACGATTTGTAAACACAAGTTACAAAATTCTCACTATTGTCGTCCCCTAATCATTCTGTTTACGATTGTATTCGTGTTTTTTTTTAATCAGTATCATACTGACTGTATCCAAACAAACACAATTAAAAGTAAAACGATACACTTATGGCAATTACAAAGACCTTTCCGTCTGCTCTTTTCTCTCGTGGCAGTTTCACTATACTGTTAGGTTTCAGTATATATTTTTCTATCCAAACTGTCTATTCTGGATTAACTGCATAGCTTGATTAGTATTGTTTCCTCCTTCATCCGCCCATCTACTACCTTAAGGTTATTAGAAGTTTGATTCTTAGCCGTTCGTTATTTTTTTTTTGGAACTTCTACTACAGTATATTCAGTTTTGTCTGTTCCTTTCGCTGTATATCCAAAGAAGCTTTGGCGTGTATATTAATATGTTTCAGAAACATATTTTTAGCCCCAATTCTTGTAATATGCAAGTATTCGATTGTGTTTTACCCCAAACAGTATGAGAATACATCTGTAGACAGAATTTGAAAAGGTTAGGTTATTTTGCAGTCCATCTGTTTTAATATCCAAAACTCAGACTAATAGGTGGGAATTGGACACAATAAGATGCTATTGGAAATATCGAGGTATTGACAGTATTGATTTTAGTGAATTTTTGTTTAAAATTTCTTTATTGTATTTTTAATTTCTTTTTTATATTCTGTTTAAACAATTTATTTTAAAGCCCTCAATACAGCCTCAAGTTGCAATATCCAACTGAGGTATCAAGTTATTAGTAACAAATTTGTTTATTAGAATTGAAAGGTAGTGGACAGATACAAATATAAAATTATATAATGAGCAAGATACGATGTTCCACAGTACCGTAAAAGATCCATGGTACCTGTCTTTTGGAACCAACACAGAGAAGGAAGTAAAGCTGAGTAGGTTAAAGGCGAGAAGTAGTCTGTGTGCCACCATATTTATATTCATTATCTTTTTTCGTACCGCATTACCTGCTTGATACATATAGTATGTACTTATATCATCATCATCATCATCATCTTCAAAACACGGCATAGGAAAGGTGCTGCCCGTTTTACCTTAAAAAATCCTCCAGCCATCTCTTCCTCCATTTACCCAGACTCCTGTGTCCTATAGGTTTGTATTTCCAGACTTTTTTGGCCGGTCTGGAATCTGATATTCTGTGTAAGTGTTCTTTTCACCGTTGTTTGTATGTACTTATATCTTAAAGGTTTTGTGTTTGCGGTAAACGTCTATTGAATTTTTATGTCAGGTCATATTACTGATAAAATATTTTCATTTGTATTTATCTGTAATATTCCTGATAGTGATGAAATATATTTTATAATGTCTGTGTTTATAAGATTCTCTTTTCACCAGGTGAGTGAGTTTAGTCATACAGTTTTATTTTATTCATTCGACTAAAACATATGTTGCTAAATTATGGCACTAATTTACACACCATATTGTGTGTTATTTGATTCGTTGTCTCATAGTCTTTAAAAGATTTTCTTAATCAATAAAGGCAAGAAAAAATAACTAATAATTAAACGTCACCACGTCTTTGAAAACAAGTTTTGATTAATTCTGAAAATTAGAGACCTAATACAAAAGTTTATTTCAGACGACGCCAAATACTATTCAGCTTGTTTAGCGAGCGGATCTTTGAGCAAATTAATTGCGCTAATTAAAGCTTAGTTACGCTGTCGGAGCAGAACGCGAGTCTGATTAAGTTTTCGACCGAGCGAGACATTATAGCTATTCGTTTTAGCGTTAAGTTTTGCTTAAACTGTTCAAATTTCATTGTGCCGAAGTTGTTGGCTCGGCCCGCGAAATTAAGAAGAAATGCTTTACAAGTAAACTTTATAAAGTTTAAATGTACCGTACAAGATGTTTTTACGGTTTGTTTCTGCAGCAAACTTGGAATATATTTACAGTTGGTTTCAGCCATTATAGGCTGGCTCTTCATTATTTAACTTTATTCGTTGTGATTATCATCAACTAATGTTTGAAATAAAAAAAATATTACATTTGTAGTTGATTAAATTCAGAAAAGTATTGATTATCCAGATTAATGTGGGATTCAATAAGTTTGGAAAATTTGATTTTCCAGATAAATGACATACCTATAAAACTGTGTTAGTATTATTTTGGCTATTCGCCAAGAGGTTTCGGCCTCATTATTGCAGGCCATCTTCAGTGTTACGACTTGGGAAAAGCATCTGGTACGCTCTTCACTGTGGACTCCTGTGGAATCTGGAGAAGAGCGTACCAGTGGTTTTTTTTTCAAGTCGTAACACTGAAGGTATCGTCCAATGGTGGGGCCGAAAAGTCTGTTTTAAGCGGAAGTATTAGACCACGGCCTAGTAGCCCGGAGAATAGTCAAAATTATATTAACAAGTTGCCGGAAGTGAAAGCTTAAGGTACCAGATACCTATAAAACGCCAAAAGTACATTGGAAATATCTTTGTCATTCCGTGTCCATTATAGACTATATGGTTTAAATTCAAAAAAGCAATAAGGATTAAGTGGTCCGATGTTGCTTTACGCAAACGTTTCAGCCAGTCCGTCGGTTGCCATCTTCAGTGCTTAATAACTGACACAGGTCTCCAGTCAGGTCCTACAGTACCAGTAAAGTCTCGCAGCCACTTTAATGCTTGTTATCAAGCTCTTGGTTCTCTTGGTTCTCAAGCCACTTAGTGCCTGTCTCAAGGGAGTGAAATGTTTCATCATTGTTGATCCATTTCTTTGACTGTCGTCAACTCTATATTCATGTATAAAGATTTTTTAGTACTTACAAGTACACCTCTAGGTATTCCAGTCGGTGATTTTTAGTTTTTATCCAAGATGCATTTCGGAACCGTTATGTTCCATCTTCAATTGGATCATTTAGTAAACTTACATAACATAAAACAATAGGCCTACAACTGCTCAGAATCCATTAGCAATAGAACAAAAACAAACTTCCTTTCACTGCACGACACAGACGAAAATTCCTTAAAAATAGGAAACATTTTCAAAAAATTTGGCTTCAATCCAGCCTACAAAATTAAAAGGCACAACTTAAACAAGAAAACACAAGTTACACCAAAAGAAGAAGCCAAAGGCGTTTATATGATTACTTGTAATGCAGGGGAAGAAGTTTGCAATAAGAAGTACATCGGCTATACCGACTGCAACTTTCGTAAAAGGTTCAATAAACATGCTGTCAGAAATCACCGTAAACCTTCGTCAGTTGTGGCGCAACACCTATAAAGCCTCCAACAACAAAATAAATTTCAACACCTCATTAGAAGTATTAAGGTATAGCTCGAACAAAGAAGCATCAAAAATATACGAGCAATACCATATTTTCAAATACAAACGAAGAGCCGGTGAAAAAACACTGCTTAACAGGAAAGAGGATTATAGGGATTTAGTTACACTTAAAATATTAGATTACCTCGAAGAGTACGCACAAAGGTCGCGCGTCGGGTAGTTTATCGTTAGTCGGCTTCCGTATGACGTGCGGGCAACAAGTGCTGGCCAGCTTCGATTTTCAAATCGTCCGTTTGGATTCGGTTTTCGTTTTAATATTAACGTTATTTTTAAAATTTAAAATCTTTTAAGTGTTGTGTTTTACGTTGCGTGTTGTATGTACCTCTGTCGACGACGCTCACCTGAGTGGAAATTTTTTATAAATGTTATGTAAGTTTACGAAATGATCCAATTGAAGATGGAACACAACGGTTTCGAAATGCATCTTGGATAAAAAACTAAAAAATCACCGACTGGAATACCTAGAGGTGTACTTGTAAGTACTAAAAAATTTTGTATACATTATTAAAGGTATTCTTTGACTGTTTCATAAAAATTCATAAAAATATTTATTCATTTTCCTCCACTGAAGTAACATTTTGGACCTGCACTATTATTTTCTCTTCCAGAAGAGATGAGATAAGAGTCACACGTTACAGTTAAACCTGTATTCAACGTTTTCGTTGTCGGATGCGTCAAAACTTCTAGCCCCTTCATTAGCTCAACAATTTCATAAACCAACTGGCTGTTACAAACCGCTTTATTAGAAACGTCTTTGGTGAGAATATCTTGTTTCGTTTCTTCTGGCAACAGAAAAAGCTTGTCGTCAGAGCCGGAACTACGTTTTTAAATTCGACTACATTTAAATACTGTACGGATAACCTACGTTCCTGACAAGCAATTTCACGATAATCTTTACTGTGTAATCGTATACACAGTAGGTAGCACAAAGTTACTAGCGTGACTTTGTAAACTGTTCAACTGCCACAGCTATTGGGTATTTCCGTCTTATCACCCACAATTCTTTACATTCTCTCCCTTTTCTATGTCAAAAAAGCTTCTTTCTTCTCAGTTCATAGACAAACAGAGTGATAAATATTGTAACGAATCTCTTTTCTGGTGTTTAATGATAAATATAATTGGTGTGGCTCTCGAAGTCTTACTGGCCTGAAACACTTCCTTAAGTTTCCCAGTTGGTCGAGTCCCAAATGTAGCAAATATTGTCAAATAGAGTCATGTTGTTGAAAAGATATATGTGTAATTTCACCAAATGTTTTAAAACAAAAATTGTTGGTTGTTGAAGAAAATTAAAAAAAGATTGTTTTTTTTAATTTTATAATTAAAAAAAAAAAAAAATTTCTTTTAATTAATTAATTAATTAAAATCAATTAATTAATATTGTGCTGTGAAGTTTTAAAATGTGTATCACACCTCTAAGAAATTTGATTGATGTTCTTGTATTTTTCAAATAAACTACAACCACTCATAAGATTGTCTCCTGGACAATCGATACTTGTTTACCTTTTCGTTTTGTAGGTTATCTTCCCTTGTATGTGGTAAAATCCTGGTAATTTATTATTTAAAATTATATTAATGGTAATTTGTAATATTAATGAAAGAAAGAACTATTTTGTGGTGAAAAGTATTAATGTTTTATTAAATAATTGAAATATTGACTCTTTTCGATTATAATATCGACTCTCAGGGTATCGAAACAGTTACAAGGTATGGTATATAAAATTCAACAGGGTTCTTTAAACAGCTAATTATTATCAAAGTCAGAGAAATCGGGCCAATATTTAAAAAGTATAACGTTACAACAAGTTAATTACTAATACTAGATACACACATTGAATAATAATATTGAAATAATATAATTTGTTGTCACCAACAGCTGACGTGGACAAGAAGGCGTTTCCAATGATGAATGCAAATGGCTGCCGTCAAGTTGGTCAAAATGTCATCCGTATCTGCGATGTTCCAAATAAGATATTTTCTGGCAGTATTCCCGTCCTGGTGTCTGCAAATCTCTTTTTTGATGTTGTGTAGTGCCTTGTGTGAAGTTTCCGGGTTGTATTTTGTGTATCTGTGTATTTATAAGTTCATTCACTTTTTATGTTCAGGCGTTAATGTATGGTGATGTGGTATACTGTTTTCTTGTGTTTTGTAGTGTTTTTCGGGATAGTTATGTACTGTCCAGTGTTATTTAGTCTTTCTTGATTGATTTTGTCACTATGTGGACGTTTCAGAATGATTTTATACGCCACTCGCGATTTCACAAAAACGTATCGTTCACTCACTCGACAGTACCGTTTTAAGTTAGGTTACCTTGGTTATAAACCGCTTGTCAAGTTCACCGTACAATTACCAATAATCAACTATCTTATTTCCTCCAGTTTCGACTAAACTCTTAGCCAATATAATATTATTCTTAACATTGTTCAAATATAATTTTACATCCTGTACATATTTCAAAATACACTATATAACTGCCTAAACTTTGGTTATTTATCAATTTTATTTGCTAGATGTAATATAAATTAATCCTTCAGTTCATTCGGCGTATTTTAAGATTGAATAATGCCGTTTTATAATGTTTTCTGTCCAAAATTAGTAATTTTACTTTAATTTTGTATTTATAAAAAATTTCCAAAATTAACTTCCTGTCATTATGTAAATTCAGCCATTTTCAGTTATATTTATTATTAATAATCTTATATTGTATTAAAAGGTTTATATTCCCTTATTTTCTTGTAATTAATTGAATTGGTTAAATTCTAAAATATTATTTTGCAATATATGACTCCCCTCTTCAAGTTTCTGAGTTTAGTCATTTTCATTTTTATTTATAATTCTGAATATAATTTTATAAAATCTTTCTAAATGGTATGTGCAATTATATGGCTTCATCTCAGGTTTATTTTGTCTAAATCCCTTTTGTTTAATTGCATTTAAATGAGTAATTTCACGAAGACTTTTGATGAAGTTTGGTTTTCATTCTTTGGCCTAGGTTTTTTAACAATTTTTCCTTACAAAATATTTTTACAAACAATATATGGTGTGTGATACCCTCTCTGACTTTTAAATATGGTATTATAAACTAAACATTTTTCAAATTACACAATAATAATTAGTATTGGTTACAATACAAAGAACAGTTAAACAAATAAAGAATATTTTCAAATAAATAATTGTCTTCAACATTCAGACATTTTACAATTAAATACTTATTTCTAACATTGAAATATGGTTCACAAAAAAGGTTTTTTACCAACTAACATCTTAATTACTTCTTACTATTCACAAGTAATAATTATGTCTACAGTTCTGATGTTAGTTGTTGTAGGTTTAAATTAATGACCTTATATCTAATACATTTTTAACATCCTTATCCTATATTTACAAAAACCTTATATCTATATTCTTATTTGCTAAATACTATACTAAGTTGGATTATACAGTTTTTACACTGTCTTTTAAATATTGTCTTTGGGGAATTGTACCCTGTCATTAGTATAATTAAATCTGTTTTTTTTCTCATTATATAAAACAAAATGTTACTTTAAACAGATTTATATCTTGTAAGTAACATATTCACCTAGTACACATTTTAAGTCACTGAAAGTTGCATATTTCATTGTATTCAATGTTTGTGATTGCCAATAATGAAACACAAGGTTTATTTTCTATAATACCCAAAACTATCACTGGTTCACTTTACACTTTTATTTTATGTTATTTCTAAATGGTCGTGCAGTCTTATTAACATAATAAATTGGTTAGTGTTTTACAATGGAGATTTGTTCCTTGGGTACTATATTATTGTTTCATCTTGGTTCACTGGCAACTCTTACTTTACACACTTCTCTCTCTTAATTTTATGTACATGTTGTTACTATTTCGTTATACATTTGGTATTTTACTATTTATTTTGGGGATATGGGGATTTGGGTTTCTTTTATAAGAGCATGACATCTTCCTCAGGATGCTGCCTTCTTCTTCTTTCTTCTGTCTTCTGGGACTGGTATCTTCTCCATCTTCTTCTTGATGCCATCGGGTTTCTTGGGATTTCTTCATCTTCTTCGGGTTTCTTGGGATTTCTTCATCTTCTTCGTCATTAGAGAAATACATCACCTGTATTGGTTGATCTTGGCTTATTCAGGGTTTCTTTTCCATTTATATTTCCTCGTTGTGGGTTTGGTCATATTCTGTGTTGCTTTGTTATTTACTTTTTACCTTCCTGGGTTATAATTTGAAAACCTTTGGTTATTAGACTGGTTTTGGATGACTCAATCATTAGTAACTCAATTTATTTGAACTTGTATTTTTTAAATAATATTGATTGCTTTCCACAGTTGCTATGAATTAATTTTTTATATTAAACTTAATGCTTTCTTCCAGATTTAAGTGTTATAATTTTATTATTCTAATGATCAAATGCCATTCATTATTTTGCATATATCTGTCACGTTACAGATTGCTCTCCTCCAGAAGTAATTATTTCAGACATGTTTATGGATGAAATAATTTCTTATGATAATTCCATCATTTCTTATATTTCATTTTCTTCCCCATTTTTATATCGACTTTTTATATCAGAGTTTAATTAATTTTATATATATAGTTACTTATTTTACTACTGATCCTTTTCGGATAGTTAGTGTCTTCTGAGATATTATTATTATTGTAATACATTTTCTTTCTTTATAAACTTCGTGTTGCATCCTTGGGATATTAATTCCCTAACATTCCCTATCACGTGGGCTGGGGCAGATCAGAGGGGCACTGTACGCTACACAATCTCTGCTGGACATACACCACTTCTACAAATTGAGTACAGAAGCATATTCATCTCTGCTCAATAAACATAATGCTGCTGGAATTATCTTCAGTCAGTCATCGAATAAATAAATAAAAAGTAGTCTCATTTTCGACTAATAAAAATATCTTTGGATTCTTCACTTCGTAGTTTCTCAGATTATCTCACATTTTCTATCTTAATAAATCTTCATAATTATTATTATACTCATTATATATATATATATATTTCTGAACTCTTAACTTGTCTGATATATTTATTTTAATTATGGTTGAAAACCTTTCTTATTTATTATTCTTGTTACTGGTCATAGTGTAACTCTTTTTCTTCTCCATCTGAATTCTCTTTATACTTTCTTCTGGTTACTAACAGTGTTAGCATGGTCTTTACATATAGCATTTTCTTATTCATTATTTGAATGGTCTTAATATATTATATTTAATTTTTAAATTTGTATCTTTATATTAGATATACAGGTTGTTATTTTGATCATTTTATTTAAACATTTTGGTTCTTTCCTTTCTCTTAGAAAGTTATTAATTCGCCTTCGCATCCATTAACATTAATTCATTTATATTATATTTCATGTGGTACTTCTTCTCTTTGCATTTCATATAGGTTTTATTATTATCATTTGTTCAAAATCATCTTCTCCATATGTTTGGTATGAGTTGTTCTTCTTTGCTCTTAATTAACTGTTTTCATTATCGTTTCATAAGTAATTGGTCTCTTTGCTTCCAAATTTTCTCCTTCTCTTGCATATTACACTCTTTTTTGTTATTCTTCTCTACTCCTTCAAATGCTAATGTGAATATCTAGCATTTATTCTGGATTAAAGTTAATTCTCTTTTCTGAATTAATCACTTTATTTTCTTCTAAATTCAATTATAAATGGCACATATTTATTTTTTGGAACTTGGTTAGTTTTAATGCAAAATTCAAACTCTTCTTTTTATTTAATGGCAAAATATTTCTCATAAATCATTGTAATAAGTTGATCTTATCTTGTTTCAAAGTTTCGACGTTCTATCAACATTCAAATTCTGTTTAATTCATTTATTCCCAGAATTGTTTCATTCAAAATTGTTTATAGTAATGTGATCTTACTATTATTTCTGAATGTTTTGGTATTTCTCTAAATTCAAATTCTCCTTAATTATTTACCATAAAGTTTTCTCACAAACTTAGTTATAGTAAGTTGGTCTTACTTCATTTTTAATTTTTTTTTGTATACTAACTTCAAAATTCCTTTCTTCTATTTTTCCATAGAGTTTCTTCTTAAATATTTGGTAGTAAGTTGTGCTTACATATGTTTTTAAATTTTGTTGGTTAAACACAAAATTCCTTTCTTCTATTTTCTTCCATAAAGTTTTTCTAAATCATAGGTAGTAAGGTGTACTTACAATTGTTTTTAAATTTTCATGTTTTATAAATTATAAATTCCTTTTTATTAAATTCTTCCAAAAAGTTTTTTCTCATAAATCAGTGGTAGTAAGATGTGCTTACTTAATTTTAAATTTTCATGGTTAATTAAATTCAAAATTCTCTTCTATTTTAATTCTCCATAATGTTTTTCTCAAAAATATTTGTTGTAAGATGTTCTTACATAAATTTAAAATTTTCATGGTTAAATTCAAAATTCTTTCTTTTTATTTCTGCCAAAAGTTTTTTCTCATAATTCAGTGGTAGTAAGATGTGCTTACTTAATTTTAAATTTTCATGGTTTAAAATTCAAAATTATCTCTCTTTCTTCCATAAAGTTTTTCTCCAAAATATTAGATTGTAAGATGTTCTTACATAATTTTAAATTTCTTTATAGTTATATAATAATTCTTTCTTTTTATTCAGCCCAAAAGTTTTTCTCATAAATCCGTGGTAGTAAGATGTACTTACATTTTTTAGAATTTTTTTAGTTTAAATTCAAAAATTCTTTTTAATTAAATTGCCATAAAATGTTTTCTCCAAAATATCTGGTTGTAAGTTGTTCTTACATATTTTAGGATTTTTTTATGTTATAAAATTCTAAATTCAAAACTCCCAACTCATTCTTCATAATACTTTTTCATAGAAGCTTGATTGTACACACCTTTGATTTTTCCTGAAACGATTTCCTTCAACTCATAGGTATTGTTATGCTTATCCTTTACCACAACATATGGTCCGGTATACAGTAATAACAATTTTTTTGTTATGCCTTCTAAGGTGCTGGGCAGCTCTCGATTTTTTAGGAGGTCTTTCTCACCTTCTTTATATGTTATAATACGCCCTATTGCCTTTTGGTATTTGGCTTGCCGTTTTTCTTGATCTTCTGCTACCTTGTTGTAAAACCTCAACTGGTTGAATTTCCGATTATTGGTTGTTGGAAATTCAATGATTTGTTCAATTTCTCGGGGAGTCGGCTTCTCATACATGGCTGAGTATGGTGTAATTCCTATAGCTGGATGGTGGGCGAAATTTAGGAATGTCTCTGTCGCTGCTAGGTACTCTTGCCACTTTTTCTGTTGGTTGTGACAGTACGTGCGCAAGATCCTACCCACTTCTCTCAGTACTCTCTCAGCCGGATTGCTACTTGGGTGGTAGACTGACGTCTTATAAGTTTTGATCCCAAGTGCTAATAAAGTGTCTCGCCACCTCCTCCCCTTAAATTGTGTACCGTGGTCGGTAATAATGGAAGATGGTCTACCGATCTCTGGCACATACAAATCGATAATCACCGCCAGAACCTTTGCTGTTGTTGCCCGATTAACCGGATATAGCTTTATATACTTGGTGTAGTGGTCCATTATGATTACCAGGTATTTATACCTGTGTCGACCACCGCTACGGGGAAATGGCCCGCAGATATCCAAAAACACTTTTTCCAGTTTTGCGTTTGAGGTAATCGGTATCATTATACCCTCTGTCTTCTCATTGTTTATTTTAACGCATTGGCAGATGTTACAGGACTTGATGTACGTTCTCACCTTGCGGTTGATATTCTTGATCTTACAGTTTTCCTCTAGAGCCTGTATCACTTTTAATGCTCCCATGTGACCATACCTGACATGGTAATCGATGATGACCTCCTTTTCGATTTGGTGTGGGATTATCACCTTCCATGTCTCATCGTCCAGGGCCGTTTTTATGAATAAGATCCCTTTGTTAAGATGGTAATATTTGGAAATGGTATCATCATTGGCTTCCAAGCGACTCATGATGTTTTTCAGCTTAGGATCAGACTGCTGATGGATTCGAATATTTATTAATAGAGCTTGTAGATCGGCTCTGGTCTTGAAGATGTTATAAATTTTGACCAAGCTCTCCTTCTCTCCCTCGAAAGTCTGATCTTCCAGATTTATACGTGACAACACATCCGCTACCACGTTCTTTTTTCCTGGAATATATTCCCATTTCAGATCATATTCTTGTAGGGCGAGTACCCACCTAGCCAATCGGCCATGATTCAACTTGCACCTACGAAGGAACGAGATGGATTTATGATCAGTTCGTACCGTGACTTGATATCCGAGAATGTACGTCCGGAACTTGCTGCATGCGAACACCACGCTCAGCAATTCCTTTTCTGTCACACTGTAGTTCTTTTCGCACTGGTTCAGTGTGCGACTAGCGAAGCTTATTACCAGATGTTGTCCCTCCTCATCTTCCTGGTATAAAGTCGTTCCTAAGCTCAGATCGCTAGCGTCACAGTTTAAAAAGAATGGTTTCTTAAAATCTGGGTGACGAAGTATAACACTCTCCAGAAACTTCTCTTTTATCAAACGGAAAGTAAGATCTTGACCTTCACCCCAAGTCCATTTGTTCTTAGCAGATAACTGTGGTTGAAACTTGGCGGTCAACTCGGAATATCGGCTCTGAAACTTCCTGTAATAGTTACAGAGTCCGAGGAAAGATTGTATTTGTTTCCTGTTTCTTGGTTGCGGGAACCTCTAAATTGCCTCCACTTTCTCTGCTGACGGGGTAATACCTCTGTCATCTAGGTTGAAACCCAAGAATTGTACTTCGCGCGCTATGAACTTAGATTTCTCCAACTTCAGAGTTATGTTGTTCTGCGCTAACTTGCTTAGTACATATTCTACTCTGTAGCAGTGCTCCTCCCAGGTTCCGGATGTGATGAGTAAGTCGTCAACATAGACGGTGGTAAATTGGAGCGCTTCTTGTCCAAGAATCTGGTCCATGCATGCCACAAAAATGGCGACAGAATTGACAAGTCCGAAGGGCAGTCTCTTGAACTGGTAATTGCGCCCTTCGAAAATGAACGCCACGTACTGGCGGCTTTGTGGATGCAGCTCTACTTACCAATAACCACAGACAGTATCCCAGGTGCTAATAAACTTAGTGCCATGAAAACGTTTTAAGATCTCCTCTATTTCACCGGGAGAGGTTCTGTCATTCACAATCGTCTTGTTCAACTCGCGCGCATCTAAACAGAGCCGGACTTGTCCGTCTTTCTTTGGAACAGCAATAATTGGACTAGTGTAAGGTGATTGACTAATCTCAATTATGTCATTTTCTATCATCTTATTTATCTCTGTTCTCACGGCTTCTTTGAGCGACTGCGCGATTGGATATGACCTCCGGTTAAACTCTACGTTTTCTTTGAATCGAAGTTGGCACTGGTAGTTTTACCTTCCCTGGTTCATCTGAAAACACTGCCTTGTACTTCTCATATATTGTAATTAGACGATCAGCTAAATGTATAGGTATTTTCTTGTTATTGCTTCCGCACTGGAAGTCCCGTATTTCTTGGATTTTAACTGACCATAAATCCTCTCCTCCATGGTTGTATATAACGGGTTTAGAAAGAAGGCTGTTTCTAATAATATTAATTTTACGAAGTTGTTGATGTATAGGGCTGGGAAGTATAGTTGTGCCTTCTACTAGATCTGTGGTCCATGTTACTCCGTCTGGGAAAAGTGATACTTTATCTAAATTAAGATCGATTACTGCAGAATATCTTCTAAGAATATCGCAACCGACTAATACGTCAAATGGTAATCCGGTGGCGATTAAAAATTCCATGTCTAAAGCTATATCACGGCTAGCGACACTTACGGAAACTTGCTTCCTGATGGTTTTATTCTGGCGGCCAGTTGCACCTATTAACACAATGTTGTTGACTGGTAACATTGGCAAAGTTTTTCCACATGCACTTTGTATTCTCTCCAATTCATTTGCGTTTATTATTGAAATATTGGCACCTGTGTCTATCATTATTTTAGCGGGAACTCCTTCCACCTCCGCTGTTATATAAAGTATTTCATTATTATTATTGCTGAGACTCTTCTCGTTCTCTTCCAAAAGTTCCTTTCTAATATCTTTTAGATAGTGGTTACTTATTATAGTGATGTTTTGATGATTGTTTGCTTGTTGCAATTCATCCTTTGCTAACCCAGGAAGTATAAGCAGTAACGGGTCATTGTTGTTGATTACTGCCTCCTCCCGTTTAAAGCATTTTGGTCATTGTTCGTGTTAGTATTGACCGAGGCATCGTTCGGGAAACTCAGATCCGTTTCCTGACGCTCTGTACCCGGTGCGAGGTTTAGCGCCCTGTTCTGTTGTCGGCCAAGATCCTCCAGGCTTGTACTTCTTCTTCCCTGTTCGTGTCTTGGACCGTCCCGTTCCGCACTCCTCCATCTTCGGTCGGCGCCGTGGAAGCTGTTCCTCCGTGGTTGATAATATCTCCTGGGTCCGCGATCTTCCGCTCTTATAAAATTTACCCTAGGGCGCGACACTCGGTTATTATTATTGTTACTATTGTTATTACTATAATTATTATGATAGTAATTTCGGTTGGGTGGATAAGGTCGGTCACCATTATTGTTGGGGTATGGATTTCTCTGACTGTATGGGACACTATTAGGCTGATAAAAATTATTTCTATTATTCGGATAGGGGTTGTTATTCCTAACACCGTTAAAATTGCCGTTAAAATTGTTATTACGCGGCGGGTTGTTAGGGCCGTCGTAATTACTGGGCTGGTTCCGGTTACTGGGATGGTTATTGCCGTTATTGGAGTATGTATTCGGCCTTGCCTCTGGTCTCTCATTTCTCTTCCTGCTCTGCCGATAATACTCCTCGTTTTCATATCCCTCTAACAACTCGGTCATCGCCTGAATCGTCTTGATCTGGCTACCTCTCCGGGCCCTGATAATGTCTTCATCATAGTGATATGATATTTTATTCACTAGACACTCTTCTGGTATTGCCGGCTCGAGGTGTTTTGCCATGCACACCTTCCCCAAGAAATATGCTGTCATACTGCTGCCTAGTTGTGCCCTGTATCGTCCGTTGCATATATTGTCACGGATCAAGTTCTGGGTAGTCTCAGACCAGTACTTCGTCTTAAACATTTTCCGGAACTGCTGGTAGTCGGGAATTTCACTCCGGTTGGCCATCCACCAATTATCCGTTATTTCTCGGAAGGACTCGTCTAATATTTCCCTGCTATGGCTCTATTGCGTGATTTTATGCTTGGCGAAATATTCTTCTACCCTAGCCAGGAACTCCATCGGCTTACGTTTGTATTGCCGGAAGTTGAGCCACTCTCGGCTTTCGTTGACAGGCAATCCGGTGAAATGAATCGGTCTGTTTTTTATCGCTTCCATCTTGTCGCACCTGACCTGTGATATTGGTCATCGTCTCTTGCATATCATTACACCGTTCCGTGACTTGGTTGCGTACTCTCCCGAATTCTTCTTGAGTTTCCTTCCTCTGTTCTTCTACTTTCCTGCGGCTATGTTCTTCGATATTTGTGAACTTAATGTTCACCACTTCTTTAAACTCTTGCACCTCCTTTTCGGTCTGGTTGCACTTCCTGTCAATCTCTCGAATTTGTCGATTTACCATTATGTTTTCTTCTTCCATCTTCTTATTCATCGCTTTCTTGTTAACATTGATTTCCTTATTCAGTTCTTCTCGCAACAATTCCATTCTTTCGTCAGTTTGTCCAAATTCTCCTGATTTACCTCTCTTAATTCTTCTCTTAAAATTTGATTGTCCTCTCTCAATTCTTCCAACTTCTCCCCCATCTTCTCTTCCAACTTCTTGTTATCTTCTTTCAACTCTTCCTTCAACTGTCGGTTGTTCTTTTCTATCTTCTTCCTGGTTTCATCGATTTTCTGATTGGTGTTTTCAATTTTATTAATCAATTCTTCTTTAGTCGACTTGAATTCTTCCTTGAACGATTGGTTGTCTTCCTTCAATTCTTCTAACTTCTTCCCCATTTCTTCTTCCATCTTCTTGTTGTCTTCCTTCAAATCTTCCATGTTCTTGTTCATCCCAGTCAACTCTTCTTTTGTGGATTGATTATCCTTCTTCAATTCTTCTAACTTTTCTCCCATCCTCTCTTCCATCTTTTTGCTGTTTTCTTCTATCTTCTTATTTGTTTCTTCCTTGCTGGATTTGATTTCTTCTTTCAAAGACTGGCTATCTTCTTTCCTTTCCTTACTCAAGTCTTCCTTCAATTCCCTACTATTTTCGTCCATTTTCTTACTCATCTCCATCATCATTCTCATCAATGTTTCCTGGAACTTCACATCTCCGGTTGTCGCAGTGTTCTCGGTTTGTGAGGGTTCCCCTGGTTGTTCTAGCCGTTCCTTCCGGACATTGATTTCCCCAGTTTGAGTAGGCATCTCAGGTTGTTCCCCTGGTTGTTCAGGTTGATCGGACAACACCGGCGGCAATGAACTCTCCACATCTACTGGCGTTGCCTGTTTATTGTCCATGTCAATTTCTAATTCTTTTTCGGCCTCCACCGCCCGTTTCTTGGATGTTGCACGTCGTTGCATTTTCCCGTCTCTCTCTGGCTTTGTAGCTGTTGCCTAGCTCCAACTAGTGATTGGGCAGATTGTATTGTCTTTCAATCGCTAATTAAAGCCTCTCAGTTGTGCGCCAATTTGTAACGAATCTCTTTTCTGGTGTTTAATGATAAATATAATTGGTGTGGCTCTCGAAGTCTTACTGGCCTGAAACACTTCCTTAAGTTTCCCAGTTGGTCGAGTCCCAAATGTAGCAAATATTGTCAAATAGAGTTATGTTGTTGAAAAGATATATGTGTAATTTCACCAAATGTTTTAAAACAAAAATTGTTGGTTGTTGAAGAAAATTTAAAAAAAAATTGTTTTTTTTTAATTTTATAATTCAAAATAAAAAAAAATTTTCTTTTAATTAATTAATTAATTAAAATCAATTAATTAATAGTGTGCTGTGAAGTTTTAAAATGTGTATCACACCTCTAAGAAATTTGATTGATGTTCTTGTATTTTTCAAATAAACTACAACCACTCATAAGATTGTCTCCTGGACAATCGATACTTGTTTACCTTTTCGTTTTGTAGGTTATCTTCCCTTGTATGTGGTAAAATCCTGGTAATTTATTATTTAAAATTATATTAATGGTAATTTGTAATATTAATGAAAGAAAGAACTATTTTGTGGTGAAAAGTATTAATGTTTTATTAAATAATTGAAATATTGACTCTTTTCGATTATAATATCGACTCTCAGGGTATCGAAACAGTTACAAGGTATGGTATATAAAATTCAACAGGGTTCTTTAAACAGCTAATTATTATCAAAGTCAGAGAAATCGGGCCAATATTTAAAAAGTATAACGTTACAACAAGTTAATTACTAATACTAGATACACACATTGAATAATAATATTGAAATAATATAATTTGTTGTCACCAACAGCTGACGTGGACAAGAAGGCGTTTCCAATGATGAATGCAAATGGCTGCCGTCAAGTTGGTCAAAATGTCATCCGTATCTGCGATGTTCCAAATAAGATATTTTCTGGCAGTATTCCCGTCCTGGTGTCTGCAAATCTCTTTTTTGATGTTGTGTAGTGCCTTGTGTGAAGTTTCCGGGTTGTATTTTGTGTATCTGTGTATTTATAAGTTCATTCACTTTTTATGATTCAGGCGTTAATGTATGGTGATGTGGTATACTGTTTTCTTGTGTTTTGTAGTGTTTTTCGGGATAGTTATGTACTGTCCAGTGTTATTTAGTCTTTCTTGATTGATTTTGTCACTATGTGGACGTTTCAGAATGATTTTATACGCCACTCGCGATTTCACAAAAACGTATCGTTCACTCACTCGACATTACCGTTTTAAGTTAGGTTACCTTGGTTATAAACCGCTTGTCAAGTTCACCGTACAATTACCAATAATCAACTATCTTATTTCCTCCAGTTTCGACTAAACTCTTAGCCAATATAATATTATTCTTAACATTGTTCAAATATAATTTTACATCCTGTACATATTTCAAAATACACTATATAACTGCCTAAACTTTGGTTATTTATCAATTTTATTTGCTAGATGTAATATAAATTAATCCTTCAGTTCATTCGGCGTATTTTAAGATTGAATAATGCCGTTTTATAATGTTTTCTGTCCAAAATTAGTAATTTTACTTTAATTTTGTATTTATAAAAAATTTCCAAAATTAACTTCCTGTCATTATGTAAATTCAGCCATTTTTCAGTTATATTTATTATTAATAATCTTATATTGTATTAAAAGGTTTATATTTCCTTATTTTCTTGTAATTAATTGAATTGGTTACATTCTAAAATATTATTTTGGAATATATGACTCCCCTCTTCAAGTTTCTGAGTTTAGTCATTTTCATTTTTATTTATAATTCTGAATATAATTTTATAAAATCTTTCTAAATGGTATGTGCAATTATATGGCTTCATCTCAGGTTTATTTTGTCTAAATCCCTTTTGTTTAATTGCATTTAAATGAGTAATTTCACGAAGACTTTTGATGAAGTTTGGTTTTCATTCTTTGGCCTAGGTTTCTTAACAATTTTTCCTTACAAAATATTTTTACAAACAATATATGGTGTGTGATACCCTCTCTGACTTTTGAATATGGTATTACAAACTAAACATTTTTTCAAATTACACAATAATAATTAGTATTGGTTACAATACAAAGAACAGTTAAACAAATAAAGAATATTTTCAAATAAATAATTGTCTTCAACATTCAGACATTTTACAATTAAATACTTATTTCTAACATTGAAATATGGTTCACAGAAAAGGTTTTTTTTACCAACTAACATCTTAATTACTTCTTACTATTCACAAGTAATAATTATGTCTACAGTTCTGATGTTAGTTGTTGTAGGTTTAAATAAATGACCTTATATCTAATACATTTTTAACATCCTTATCCTATATTTACAAAAACCTTATATCTATATTCTTATTTGCTAAATACTATACTAAGTTGGATTATACAGTTTTTACACTGTCTTTTAAATATTGTCTTTGGGGAATTGTACCCTGTCATTAGTATAATTAAATCTGTTTTTTTTCTCATTATATAAAACAAAATGTTACTTTAAACAGATTTATATCTTGTAAGTAACATATTCACCTAGTACACATTTTAAGTCACTGAAAGTTGCATATTTCATTGTATTCAATGTTTGTGATTGCCAAGAATGAAACACAAGGTTTATTTTCTATAATACCCAAAACTATCACTGGTTCACTTTACACTTTTATTTTATGTTATTTCTAAATTGTCGTGTAGTCTTATTAACATAATAAATTGGTTAGTGTTTTACAATGGAGATTTGTTCCTTGGGTACTATATTATTGTTTCATCTTGGTTCACTGGCAACTCTTACTTTACACACTTCTCTCTCTTAATTTTATGTACATGTTGTTACTATTTCGTTATACTTTTGGTATTTTACTATTTATTTTGGGGATATGGGGATTTGGGTGTCTTTTATAAGAGCATGACATCTTCCTCAGGATGCTGCCTTCTTCTTCTTTCTTCTGTCTTCTGGGACTGGTATCTTCTCCATCTTCTTCTTGATGCCATCGGGTGTCTTGGGATTTCTTCATCTTCTTCGGGTTTCTTGGGATTTCTTCATCTTCGTCGTCATTAGAGAAATACATCACCTGTATTGGTTGATCTTGGCTTATTCAGGGTTTCTTTTCCATTTATATTTCCTCGTTGTGGTTTTGGTCATATTCTGTGTTGCTTTGTTATTTACTTTTTACCTTCCTGGGTTATAATTTGAAAACCTTTGGTTATTAGACTGGTTTTGGATGACTCATCACTAGTAACTCAATTTATTTGAACTTGTATTTTTTAAATAATAATGATCGCTTTCCACAGTTGCTATGAATTAATTTTTTATATTAAACTTAATGCTTTCTTCCAGATTTAAATGTTATAATTTTATTATTCTAATGATCAAATGCCATTCATTATTTTGCATATATCTGTCACGTTACAATATAGGTGACAGATGTAGCTACATATGTTTTCGCCATCATTTTATCTAGTAACGATACCTTAACTAGACAAAGAACTACATTACTAAAATCGTTATTGTAAGGATTAATTCTTATAAATTTCAGACTCTTTAGTTAAGGTAAATAAAATTTTCAACAGAGTGGGCTCCCTCCAACTTTAACGGGTTTAATCTACACTAGTTGCCAATCTTGTCAGAGAAGCTAGAATAGTAATGATGTTTTAAGATGAAGAGTAAACGCCCGCGAGACATGTCCCAAAGGCCTTGTAATGACGTCACCGTTTGTCTACTATATGAGCTAGAAATATATAGTTTATAAACGATAATTGTAAACTTACGTGTTTAAAAGTACTCATTGTGCGTAATTAATATTTGTGTTTTGCTTTGTTTCGTCTTTTGTGTGATACTTCAAATAACCCGCCTGATTGTTGTGCTTATCTAGGCTTTATCTTTCAACATTAAACTACATTACTGCATACTAAGTTAATTGACGTTATCTATTTGCCACAATGCGTACAGGTCAGCGTTTAGGTAGAGACTGAAGCCAGGAATGCCCATCAGTTCCAGCCAACCATCGACGCTTTCCGAATTCCGCACAACGGTTAGGTCAAAAGGACTTACCTACACTTGTACCTTTCCGTTTCAGACTACTTTAATCATAACACGTAATCGTTTACTTACTCTGATCGTGGGTGTCGAAGAACAGTTTGTAGCCCTGGATGTTTCCGTTGCAGTGTGTTTGTGGAGGCGTCTGCCAGCTGACCTGCAGCGACTGGGAGCTGAGCGCTGCGCACCGTACGTCTTCTGGCGGCATACTTGGCACTGAACATAGTAACACTCAATGTGTAAATTATTATTATCATTATTACCAATACCAATACCAATATGATGATGATGACGATGATTATTATTATCATCATTATTATTACCCTTAGAGGGGAATTATTATTATAATTATTATTATTATTATTATCATTATCATTATATCCATCTTGGTTTCCCAGGTTATTGATGGAATTGTTAGTCTTTGATTGAGACCACCGTATAGGGCAACCAACCCTATGCCAGCTAGATTTTTTGTCGACCTTCTCTGGTCTAGATCCGTTGTGTTCTGTTATACGACCACCTCGAAAAGGTTGTGGCTCTTCACAACGCACAACGGACTTGGGTAGGTACAGTAGAGGCTCTGGTCCAAACGGCTCTATGTTCAGCATATCCTACTCCTGAATGTGAAAACATCCTAAGGTCTCTATTTTACTTACGATCAAAATAGAATTATAGAAAATAAAGTGACGAATTTCACAAGAATGTGTGGAACGATTTGGAGAACGATGAGAAAAAAATGCAGAAAAGAAACCCAAATAATATTTTATAAAACAATGGCAATACCTACACTACTGTATGGTTCTGAAACTTGGGTCATAAAGGCAAAAGATGAACAGAAGATACAAACTGCAGAAATGAAATTTCTGGGATTAGTTAAAAGGTGTAATAGACGAGATCATATAAGAAATGAGGAGGTAAGATGTGATTTATATATTTTTGAAATTAATGAAAGGATTAAAGAATACAGAAGAAAATGGATTCAACACATAGATAGAATGGAAGAACGTAGAATACCGAAGATAGTGAAATATTACATCCATAGAGGCAGGAGAAAAGTTGGTAGGCTTAAGATAAGGTGGACTGTGGAATAGAAACAGACCGATAAAGAATAAAACCGTTAAGAATAAGATAATGATGATGATGATGATTATTATTATTATCCTTAGCGTCTTCCGCCATTTTGGCCATTCTGCAATTGACACTTTGTTGTTTGCCGACAATCAGGCTATTCTGTTGGACTCGGAAAACAGATTGCAGATGGGTACACATTTGTTCAATCGAATCTGCAAAGAATCCAGATTATGAATATCCACACCTACAGCCAAGGTAATAGCTTTTCTTGGAACTGATCCTGTACGGGCGAAAAATTGTTATAGATGGTACCGTCCTGGAACAAGTCAGCAATTTTGAATACCTGGGCTACAGTGTGTCTTATAGTACAAGCGACGACGTTGTGAATAAATTGTATACGTTCAACCTTATGTGCGGGGAACCATCAGGCGAACTCCTAAAATTCTACAAGGAGATGGTCCTTCCCACACTTCTTTTTCGGCCTAAGAATTGGACTTTAACGAAAGGCCAGGTCAGCCGTATAAAAGCTGCTGAGACGAGATTTCTCAGGCACGTGGCAGGGTATTTAAACAAACACTTAAAGGTTAGCGAAGATTAGGTTTATTTTCAAATTCGATTGAATTGTTTTATATAGCTCTTACGAAATTCTAGCACAATATTAACCGCAGTTTACTTATATTTATTAAAACATAACGTAGTTTTTCAGTGAATCAAAATATTTTCAGTCTTTTGGTGATATACACCAGTTATTATGAATGACATATGCTGGAGTGAAGCTCGGGAGGAAAGGAAAGTAGAAATTTTGGAGAGACTGCGCCATTGATATGGGAGAGGAGAGGTTCACCAATGGATGATGCTAGCAGCAAGTGAGGGTGACGAATAATGGCACAACCCTTATGTCTAGAACAGTAAGATATAATAACTTATGCAAATTTTTATAGAAAAATAAGTATTTTAAAGTTTTAAATGTATTCGACACTCCATACTGTGAAACGAACCATGGTGATATGTTACGCATATTTCTTGTCTTAGAGGAAGAGATAGCGGGGGGAGGAAGAATAGGTCTCGGGGGCCACAGTCGGACAAATCACATCATACATCCTTAATGTGATGCTACAGTTACAGAGCGAAGTCCATTAGAGGAGCAGGCGGCTAATTACGTACAATGTGCTAAAATGTGCTTCCTTAGTGCAATTACGTGCAAGAGGTGATAGTACTCTCGTCCACTATTCGTGAAGTGTCAAGTTAGAAATATTAGCATTTTTCAAATAGGGTAATTGCAAATAAGCTATTTCAGCAAGTGAATATGCGAAAATTACGTTTTAATATTTAATTGTTTATATCTAAATTCATGCTAATCCTATTTAATTAGTTTTCCTTTTAGTAGGTCCACAGTTTCTCTATGTTATGTTAGTTATTAAATTGCAGTTTGATAATTGCCGTTTTTACGTGATAATAAATAAATTTATGCATATACAGTGAAACTTGCTTATAACGAGATTCAAGGGACCGGACAAATGTGCTTGTTAAAAACGGATGCTCGCTACACCCGAGTTTTGGACTCGCAAGCCTAAATTTTTATACCGTGATTATCGACACAAACAAAAAAGTGTACTATAGAAATCGCTTTGCACAATAAAATTTTGACATGTTTTACATTCTACGTTTAAAAGTGAAATTTACACTTTAAGCATCTTTTAGGCACTAACATTCTTTGCTGAATATAGTAAAAGTAACTGTGTAGTAAAACTTACCTTACATCAGCCGGCTCTCTGGCAAAAAACAAAAAACTTTCCATGCACATGTACAATATTTATTTTTAAATTACATAAAACTTCGCTCTAAATCGTTTGTCTTTATGTTCTTCGTTCTAAATGGAATCGTCAGAATTATATTTGGCACACAGGACCTAATTAACCTTAAAAGTCATATATTTCTGTTTGTTTAATAATGTTGTATCTGTAGATATCGAAAAAGTTTTGCAATTTATTTAAATAATCCACGAATTCATCACTTACGTTATTAGTTTCACTAAATTGCGTTAATGGTTTTAAACGAATGTTTAAAATGCTGTACTGTAACGAACTTTTTTAGACTTTAACCCGTGAACAAGCCTGCGATAAAATGTTCGTTATAACAAAGTCTCTAATGCTTTCCTACTCATTAAAAGCGAGTTTAATTATCATCACTAAGATACAAAACCAAAGAAATCTCGTACTTTTGCTCGTTACAACCGAATTCTCGTTATAAGCGAGCTTGTTATTCACGAGTTTCACTGTATTTTGTTTTGTAGTTAATGTAATAGTTCTTATAAACAATTTCAGATTTATATTTTACCATGCGCTTTTATTTATTTACGAATACAATAGTATGGTTACATAATAACAGTATCAACGAGCATAAATGTGTTCATTTTTATCATTGGAGCTCCTTCTTACCGTCTTCTAGTGTTTGGGCGGAAACGGGGTCAGAGAGAGGTCCTTGTCCGACCTGGTTGTAGGCTTGCACCACTACAGAGTAACGCGTGAACTTGGACAGTCCGCTCAGTAACAGCTCGCCGCTGCTGTCCTCTGCGTCTCCGTTCACCGAAGTCATGTTGAAGTGACCAACTCCGGAACTGTTACATTACACAAATAATCGCTGTTATGTCTTCTACATCTGCTTTCATATACTGTCCAGAACACTTAAGTATAATTACTATGCCACCGATGTTACTTATTAGTTATAGTATCTTTCCAGTTTTGTTAGTTTTATTGGCAGCCATCTTAACACCAACTTTGTCACTACTTACTGCCACACTGCTAAATACTTCGTTCTTGACGAGGGCTTTCGGTGTCTCCACCATCTTCAGGTCTTAAACGACCTTTTTTCCCAGGTCGTTTATTACCTGAAGATGGTGGAGACACCGAAAGGCCTCGTCAAGAACGAAGTATTTAGCAGTGTGGCAATAAGTAGTGACAAAGTTGGTGTATAGTATCTTTAATATGTGAGAGGATAGTGTTTGTTCTCATGCGCGGTAAATTATTTCTCAAATGAAAAATGATCGCACTGTCGTTTTGTGCTAATATAATAAAGTATGTGGTCATTTTTTGCTAATTTTTCGTGCATTCGTTAGTCGCGTGCATATATTGAAAACGTAACTCTCATTGGTAAAGTCCACTAAGGTATTTTAATTGGGGAATTACTCTGCAATTGGGGAAACAAAGACATTTTGTATATCAATCCATTACAGAAAGTTTGTAATAGAGGACGTAGTCTTTGTGTCGTCGTGTGCTTAAGTTTCCCCATCACAAAATTACTACATTTAACCACTGACGCTGTCAGTATTACTCAGTGCTAGGTCATACATAACCCATAACCCAGAGGGATTTTAATGAAATTAAACTAAACTAAACTAGACTAATTCTAAACTAATGTTGTAAATTAAACTAGTATTGGCTTGACAGTTTAAATCACTTAAAGTGCATGTAGTATGCTTTCAGATCAGGTATTGTTGTGTCTAACATTGGCTGTATTTTTTGTATAATTTTTAAATTTTTTCTTTTCTCTCTAAACCTCATTGCGTTAAGTGCCCGGACTGCAAAAGTTTATTTCATTTTAAAAATCTGTTATTTTTTTTAAAACAAACAATAACTTTAATTATGTTATTTCTGTTAGTAGCAGAAAAAGTTTAAAAGAAAAAATATAAGAAAAAAATATGAATTTATATAAAACATACAAATAATACTAGCAAGAATAGTTTGTATTAATAAAATTGATCCTATTGATAATGGATGTTTTATAAAAATAAAATTTATTGATAGTAAAATTATAATTGATATTGCAATTTTCATACAGAAGATAATTTAATATAAGCTTTGGGTGCTTGAAATGACATTTCACTCTCTTCTGAAGTTTTACAATTTCTAATTTATCTTAGATTTACAAGATCTAAATTTTTCTTAAACTATTAAAACAAATGAATCTATCATTAATTTTTTATATTTAATTATATTTATATCAGGCATTATTTCTTTGTGCTTAAATCGAAAACATATTATAATGAGTTTACTGAGATTAGAATTAATAATTTTGAGATTATTTTGTATATTCTCTGTATTTTTATCGATTGAACTAAATTATATATATATATATATATATATATTAATAGTTTTATTAACATTTAGAGTTTGTGAAGGAGTTATAGGACTATCAAGATTAATTAATTTAATTCGATCACATGGTAATGATCAATTGTTATTAATATCTTTAAAGACATGCTAAATTTAATTTAATTTTCATTATTTTTGACCCCCTTATTATTTAATATATGATTACTAGGAAATATATTAATTCTTTTAATATTAATTACTATTTTATTCTTTAGAAAAGATTTAATTATATTAGGATATTATATATATATATATATATATATATATAGATAATATTTCATACGGATTAATTATTCTTACAATTTGAATTAAATTTTTATAATTAATTCTAGTCCTCTATATAAATATAAATTTATTTTTATTTATAGTGCTATTGTTAATAACACTATTAATTTTGTCATTTTGCTCATATAACATTATATCTTCTATATTTTTTTTGAGACTAGATTAATTCTCACCATAATTATTATTATAGGGTGGGGCTATAAGCCCGAGTGGGTAAGTGCCAGATATTACTTGTTATTTTATACTTTATTTGCATGTCTTCCCATACTAATTTCAATTTTATATATATAGAAACAACATGACTAATACAGTATTATAATATTAATGAGATCAAGTAATAAGTTCATTTATTTAGGAATAACATTAGCATTTATAGTTAAAGTTCCATTATTTATATTTCATTTTTGATTACCAAAAGCACATGTTGACGCACCAGTATCTGGTTCAATAATTTTGGCCAGAATTCTTTTAAAATTAGGAACTTTAAACTACGCAGTTTAAAAGTTTAAAGTTTGAGCCTCAAATCGTGTGATACTAGAAGGATGTTATAATTTGAAAATTTCTGTCATTATATACGTTTCTAGACCAAGTAGAACTGGAGAGGTACTAACCTGTAGGGAATCGTAAGGCATCATATGTTACAGAATCTAATGTAGGTATTGTTTAAGTATGCCGATGCTTACCTAGGCTCTCTGTATCCCACGTAGTAGCCCTGAATGTCGCCGTGCCTGAGTTCAGGTAAAGGAGGTAACCAGCTTACGAGCAGTTGTGTCGAAGAGACGGCGCGTACGGCAACGTTCAGAGGAGGACCCGAAGGTCGTTGAGGTTCGGTCTTGAATTTCAACTCCTTGCTGGGCTGGCTGCGACCAGCCGGTCCTTCGGCCAACACTTGCAGCGTGTACTGTGTGGCGGGTTTCAGGTTTTCAAGGAGACATCCTCGCAGCTGACCGCTCATATCCAACTGCTGCCAAACGCTGGCTGCAAATTTATAATAAGTTAGTGCTTGATCGCAGTGATGTTTAAGATTTTATGTCCGGTGAGATCTTTTCTTAGAAAATATTTTGAATACGAGGGCTATTCAGAAATTAAGTTCCGATAAGATATCAAAGGAAACTAAGAATATATTTACAAAACATTTTTATTGCTACTTGAAGTACACACCTTAACCTATTTTTCTTTATAGTTTCCGCCATTTTTGAAGCACTTTTTGTAGCAAGGCACCAGCTGTTGTATACCTCCATCGAAGAAATTTCCCGCCTGTGATTTGAACCATGTATTAACAGCTTGTGTGACATCGTTGGCCACCAAGGAGGGATTTCCTATGATCCCAGGGTTGTAAGACGGATGATCAAATTGTTGCCAGCTAAAATTTGTGAGGAGATGTTGCGTTGCAGCGGCAGTGTGTGCAGTGACATGATTCATCGCAATGTCCCGGGTAAGCATCCTACATCGCTTACTCTGGGTCGGACTAAGCAAAGTAGTCGTTTCTATCTTGATACCATTGAATCGCTCACTGATTCTTCTCCATAAATTTCGAAAATCTGATGGTGAATTTCAATCCTTTTAATGCCTTTCGCATTCAAGTACCGAATCACATAGCTACTTTCACACGCTTCAGGGTCTCGAATGTCTTCTACATTTTACACACATCCAACAAAGTTTACTCAGTGCACAGTTGTTTACAAATGACGTTGTTGGCTTGCCAACGAATCAGCAAACTGGCCGCACATGCGCAACAGCGTGACGGCATCGGTACCGAGGCAATATTTAAAAACGGAACTTACTTTCTGAATAACCCTCGTATATTTTCAGTAGTTGTTAGGCCTATATCTGATAAATATTTGTCAGTCAGCGAAGGTTTTAACTTGACTCGTTGGATCTTGTCACTATTATCAGGTAAATAAATGTAGAACATGCGTATGTATAGTCTCTCTCTCTCTCTCTCTCTCTCTCTCTCTCTCTCTCTCTCTCTCTATATATATATATATATATATATATATATATATATATGTACATTTAATGCTAATATATAATTAGTCTTAAAGAGCGACGATTTACAAGAAGAGTGATATTTTTTTGTTATTTTCAACATAATCTTATGAACGTGTTTCTGCCACGGAAATGTCAAGATGGTATATAAATTTTATTTTTTAAACAAACTAGAATTAATATTTAGCAATTCTGAGAATAAATGATAAAAACAAGTTACCATCTCCTTCTTTATACTTGACGATGTATTTAGTGACGTCACCGTTTCTGTGCTGCCACTGAATGTTGGCAGACCTGCTGGTCACCAACACTGTTTTCACGTCGACCGGGCTCTCTGGAGGTTCTGAAAATAAAGATGTGTGTTAATATTAATTAATAAAGATGATGTGAAAGAAACATTAATGGAGTTTATTTTATAATTTTTGTATGTATAAATTTAGTAATTCAGTTTGCATAAATATTATTCAAATTAGCATGTAATATATAATTCATGTTTATATTATATATATATATATATATATATATATATATATATATATATTGTTACAATACGGGTTACCTCTCCTTAAAAACCCCTCTGTTGTTTTTGTCAATATGTGTTGTATTAGTATTTAATTGTATAAATTCTCGGAAATATTTGGAGTTGTGGAATATAGGGATGTACTCAATTAATGTTAACTTAACTATTTAATAATTATCAGTGTTAGTGTGCCTAGAACTTAAATAACTTAAGATTTATTCTACAATTTCATCCAACCCTATTATGCCTTGAAGAGAGTTCTGTCTGATTTTATATTTTTACGCTCCCTCTTTGGTGTCAGATAATTCCGCTATAAGCGCTATAGTATCGGCTCAACGAAACTTGTAGGTTATTCGATGTTTATATTAACTATTAATTCTCTACTTATTCAGTTACTTTTGTTCCAGTTCACTAAACCATACTCCAAATAACAAGGTGTGACAAATATATAAAGGTTCTTTAGTTGTTTGTCAATTCACATTAACTAAGATATATTCCAATTAATATATGTTGGGACTATAGATTCAGGTATCGATTGTTGACTGTTTAATCCTGTGTTTATATTTGGTTATATATTATATTTCATTCGTATTTTATTTATTTCAGGGTGTGAAGGTTCTTGTAACTGTGGGGAAGACTAAAAATACATACTAAGAATGCAAGATTTACAAAAATTATGTGTTGTGTATTTAGTATGATTAATATAATATAACTTTACCAGTCTCTAACGAAGCAAATCACGTTGGCAGTTGATCGCTAAATTCGTTGTTCTGGTCAATTATGAAGCACAGTTTTCTTTCTTCAGTTTAATAAAAGTAATTCTTGTCCTGTCCACTTCGGAATACAGCTTCTGAATTGTTTTACGGCCCGATTGATGTTTCTTCTACACCGCCAGGATCCAAATAGGTTCTTCCTTCGGTTGAAGCAGTTAGTGTTGTTCCGTGTATTTGCAAGGTTATAATTTCTGGTGTTGTGACAATTATGAGTTGTGTTATTGTTAACTCTTTATATTTGATTAACTTTTCATCAATTCCCTTTGGACATGGGACAGTCCAAGTTTCTTCTTGTAGAATTTGGTTATTTGTTCTCGATTATTATTTCATAATATATCGTTATTTTATTAATCTGTGTTAGTGATAGATGTAAGTATTATCATTAGAATTTTATCTTCTTTATAATCGTATCTCTTGATTTCAAATATTACGATTCAATATATTCTTCTTGGGTTTTTTAAATCATCACGTTCAGTTTTTTACAAAAGCAATTCTTGTTATTTTTTAAATCAACAACATTCTTCTTAAAATTTTTCCCTAGCAACCTATATTAATTTCCGCTTCCACATGTTTGACTATATAGTGTTTCTTTCATATATTTTTTTGTCTATTCTTTGTCAATTTGCTGTCCTATCAGAATGTAATTTTACCGATAGCTGGTTTATTATTTTATACACATCTTCTACTGGTTTTTTTATATAATTCCGTTTTTTTCCTTTTTTATTATATTTAATCCACTTTCGATATTATTTTTTACCAATCGATATTATGGCATTATGGTATTATTATAATTTGTATAAATTTTATTAAATATTATTATTAACTTAATGTTTTTTCTTCTTTCTAGCTCTTCATAGTGTATTTATTAATTATTATTAATTGATGTATCTAACCTTTAAGTTATAAGTGTTTATTTAGTATTTTTGGCTGTTAGGCCTTTTATTGTAAATTGATCTACCTGTGGTTATGTCTGTTAGGCATCTATAGTCCCTTTTATATAAATTCGTACATACAATCAAAACTTAATTATTAACATTTGTATAAACAATTATTTTTCTACATCTAATAACAAATTTATCTTGATCTCTCGATCACATATAACAAAATTCGAACTTATGAACATTGGTTAACTGCCTCACCCTTCATTTTATGACAGTCATTGAATAACAATATTTGTTTCATTATTTTTCATGAACTCAACACATATTTGATATAACATCACATAAACTTTATCATAACATTTTTGTCATAATATAATACTTTTTTAACACAAAATTCTTATCTGTTATTACCATAAATTAAGTCATTGTTTCATTTTTCTGTTTTGTTTTTTATTAAACATATATCATTAGCTATTATTTATTTTACAAGTTCGTTTATTCTATTCAACACTACCTTGCATTCTTATCTATTTTGTCTATGACTATAATTGTCATAATTGGGTCTCTGTTCTACTATGGGATTAAGTATCAATTTATTTATCAATCTGTGAATCTTCTTTTATGTAGCATAAATGCTATCATTTTTGTTGCGCTACATATGTTTCCCCTCCTAAAAAAGTTTAGTTTACCTGAATGAAGTTTAGGTCAAATAAACTTGCCTTTTTCACATGCCTTTTCTTAATTTTATTGTTAATGGTTGACGATGGTCTTCTCAATGTAACTTCATTAGACTAGTACTAGTACCTCTTTTATTAAATAACATTTCATCATTGTATTTAACATTCTTGATCATTTTTATTTCTGTACACATTATTTGTTGATAACTGGCTACACTATTCACTGATACATTAGTTTTACATCTCTCCTATTTATAATTACTATAATTACTGCATTTTCAATTATTCTTCTGTCAACTCGCTTCTTTCTGTTTTCTTCGTCCTATTCCTTTGGAAACTGAATTTTATTTGCAACTATTCTAATATTCCTTAAATATTTAATTTCCCTAACAATCCCTAACACATGCGTTGGTACAGTTCAGAGAGGCACTGTTTGGCTTCATACTCTGCTGCCCACACTACATCTTAATATAGTACTGCTGGAATTCATCTACAGTCAGCTATAAAATATAATAATAATCTCCTAATAATCTCTTTAATCATTTAATAATAAATATTTGGGAAAAGATTTTTTCTTTGTTGCATTTATATTTTTTCATTACTATTCTTCATATTTCGTAGTTCCATTTTAATTCCTTAAACATTCGTTAATATTGACTTTGACAGTTATCATTTGTAATCATTTTTGTTTTCATTTTTGTTGAGATTGTAATGTTAAGTATCTTCTTCGTTTGTTTTTTTCCTCTGATCTCAATATTTTTTAATCAGTTGTTGTGTGTTGATCATTATAATTGTATTTCTTACTAAATATATTCCTTATACTTAATTATTCTTCTTCTTATCGTATTTCACTATTTTGGCTGTTTATTTTTTAATGAATTATGTTCATAAATACTCTTTCCTTCTTGTCTTCTTTAACATTATATTAGTTACATTCAATCGTTTACTGAGATTGTTCCATCATGTGGCAATGTAGTATGTATTTTAGGTCATATGATTTTTTTTTTCTTCTTTATTTTGGATAAGTAGGTTTGAGGTAATAACTTTTATCTTGGGGTTCATTCTTCATTATACACATTATTTCCTTATACATATAATAATAATAATTATCGTTTTCTTCTGTAATCTTGGGGTTTGTTATTCATTATACACATTATTTCTTTATACACATAATAATAATAATTATCGTTTTCTTCTGTAACCTTGGGGTTTGTTATTCATTATACACATTATTTCTTCATACACATAATAATAATTCTTGTTTTCTTCAAAATCGATAATACGTTGTTCTTATGGTATTTCAGAATTTAGTGGTAGTATTCAACTCAAATTATTTTTAAATTCCAAGTATTTTTCTTCAAGATTGGTAATAAGTTGTTCTTATTATTATTATTATTATTATTATTATTATTATTATTTTTTTTTTTTTTAGAATTTATTTATTTATAAAAAATCCTTTTTCTTTTTTTTGTTAATCCAGAAGTTGTTCAAATATAAGGTAATAAGTTGTCCTTACTTCATTTTAGAATTTATTCATTTATATAAATTCTTTTTCTTTTTTGTTAATCCAGAAGTTGTTCAAATATAAGGTAGTAAGTTGTCCTTACTGCATTTTAGAATTTATTCATTATATTTCCTTTCGGATTTAGTAATTTTTGTTTCTTACTAAATTCGTTTTATATATAATAGTTATTTCAAATAATTTGTGTAAGTTGGTCTTACTGTCTTTTAGAATTTTGCTGATATATATATGATTTCGTTATTACTATTACTGTTTACATGTTTCTGATCCTCTTCTAACAAATCTTCCCTGATATTCTTTAAATAGTGGTTATTAATTATGGTTATTTTATGATTACACTTAATTTTATTTATTAATCGTTGTTCCCCAAGATTACGGTTCAGTGACGGGTATTCATTAATTTTCACTGCCTCTATTAGTTTAAATGAGGGCTTACTCCCTCTTCTCTATTTTCATTCTGATTACTGTGTTGGTTTTGTACTGTTTCCGTGCGATCCTCCGTATTATGTTCTGCTATCCTATAATTTCCATCATGTGGGTAGTTGTCTTCATGCCGAGATTGGTCATAATGGTTGTCATATCGGTGACTCCTTGGGTAGTATCGTCGCTGATTACCTTGAGGTCTGGAGTAAAATAATTGACGTTATGTCTATAATTATTGGGTCGTCTGTCCCCATCTCCTCTATTATTGCGACTATCACGATAATTGTAATTGTTATTGCCGCGATAATTATAGTTTCTGGAGTTATTATTCGTGTTTTCATTTTGTGTTCTATTAGTATTCACGTTATGCGCAGGTCGATTGCGATCGTTATTATGAGAATTGGCTGGTGGCGCGTTATTATCATACTTCTGATATTTATGATTTAGCATTCTATTTCTTTGGTATTGGTTCTCGTGCTCATAATTCTCCAAGAATTTGGCCATGGCTGGAATCGTTTTGATTTGACTACACATACGCGCATTTTTTATCCCTTCCTCGTAATGATAGGATAGTTGTATTACCAAACATTCTTCGGGAATTCGGGGCTCTAAGTTCCGCGCCATACATACTTTTCCTAAAAAGTATGAAGTAGGGGACTGGCCTACATTTGTTTCGTATCGACCGTTACTCAAATTATTCCTAATCATGTTCTGGGTCGATTCCGACCAATACTTCTCCTTAAATTGTTGTTTGAACTCAGTCATGTCCAGTATATCCGGGCGCACCGCTGTCCACCAATTATCATAAGTATCTTTAAATGTTTCATCAATCATGCTTCGTATAATACTCCAGCGACTCTCTCTATTTCTTATGATCACTTCTTCCAATCTCTTTAAAAATTCCATAGGATTGCGCTTATAATTACGAAAATTAATCGATTCTCTGTTCTCATGGTTATTTGTATGACTATTTTGGCATGTCCTATCCCGCCATGAATCTACTTCCTCCTGTAATTGTAATTCTCGTCTACTAATCTCTTCTATTTTATTTTTATTGGTATTGATTTGACCTTCCATATTATTTAAATTGCCATAGACCCTTTCGAGTCGTTCGCCCATGTCTGTCTGTACTTGCTTAATACCTTCCTTATTCTCTTCCCGTACCTGATGTACTTCGTTTTTAATTTGCTCACATTTGTCGACAGTTTCCTGTTGGATTTCTTCGACCAATGTTTTATTCTCAATTTTTGTGTCATTAATTTTATTCTGTAATTCCTCACGAACCTGTACTATTGTTTCGTTAGTTTTTTCTAACTCTTCATTTGTTTTGGCTATTTCTAATTGTCTTTCCTCGTTATTTTGGTCTACCTTCTGGTTAATTGTCACATGAAGATTTTCAATTTTTTCATTAATCTGCCTTAAATTCTCTTCATGTATTTGTAGGATGTCTTCCTTCATTTGTTTTACACCCTCATCATTCCTATCTAACCTTTCGTGAATTTGGTTTAATCTTTCGTTCATTTGTTTTGAGGTTTCTTTAATTTCCTCATTTGTTTTCCTGGAGTTTTCCTCCTGTTTCCTAAAATTCTCCTTATTTTCTTCATTTATTTTCCTCAAATTCTCCTTAGCGAGTCTGCTATCTTCCTTAATACTACTCATTAATTCCATTAATTTTTCCCAATTTAGTCCTTCTCTGGCTCCTGCTTTATCTATATGGTCCCCTTGGGCAACTTCTTTGATTACTTCCTTTTCCTTGTCCGCGATTATTTCAGTTTCCGTTATTTCGTCTGTCTGTTGTTCTATTTCACTGTCTGTTATTAATTCTATTTCCTGTTCTTGTTCATCTATTTCCTTCTCCGTTTCTCCTGCCCTAATCCTTGATCTACCTCTGGTATGCATGTTTACTCTCCCACAGTTGCCTGCTCTGGTTAAGTAATATTAATATGGTTACAGTTACTTAACTTAAGCCCTACACAAGTTGAGCGCCAATTTGTACTAGATCCTATGTGTCCTCTTCTGTTCAAGTCCCGCGATGGAAGCCAATTTGTACTAGATCGGATACGTACGGTCTAAATTCCCACTGTTGTATTTGTCAATATGTGTTGTATTAGTATTTAATTGTATAAATTCTCGGAAATATTTGGAGTTGTGGAATATAGGGATGTACTCAATTAATGTTAACTTAACTATTTAATAATTATCAGTGTTAGTGTGCCTAGAACTTAAATAACTTAAGATTTATTCTACAATTTCATCCAACCCTATTATGCCTTGAAGAGAGTTCTGTCTGATTTTATATTTTTACGCTCCCTCTTTGGTGTCAGATAATTCCGCTATAAGCGCTATAGTATCGGCTCAACGAAACTTGTAGGTTATTCGATGTTTATATTAACTATTTATTCTCTACTTATTCAGTTACTTTTGTTCCAGTTCACTAAACCATACTCCAAATAACAAGGTGTGACAAATATATAAAGGTTCTTTATTTGTCTATCAATTCACATTAACTAAGATATATTCCAATTAATATATGTTGGGACTATACATTCAGGTATCGATTGTTGACTGTTTAATCCTTTGTTTATATTTGGTTATATATTATATTTGATTCGTATTTTATTTATTTCAGGGTGTGAAGGTTCTTGTAACTGTGGGGAAGACTAAAAATACATACTAAGAATGCAAGATTTACAAAAATTATGTGTTGTGTATTTAGTATGATTAATATAATATAACTTTACCAGTCTCTAACGAAGCAAATCACGTTGGCAGTTGATCGCTAAATTCGTTGTTCTGGTCAATTATGAAGCACAGTTTTCTTTCTTCAGTTTAATAAAAGTAATTCTTGTCCTGTCCACTTCGGAATACAGCTTCTGAATTGTTTTACGGCCTGATTGATGTTTCTTCTACACCGCCAGGATCCAAATAGGTTCTTCCTTCGGTTGAAGCAGTTAGTGTTGTTCCGTGTATTTGCAAGGTTATAATTTCTGGTGTTGTGACAATTATGAGTTGTGTTATTGTTAACTCTTTATATTTGATTAACTTTTCATCAATTCCCTTTGGACATGGGACAGTCCAAGTTTCTTCTTGTAGAATTTGGTTATTTGTTCTCGATTATTATTTCATAATATATCGTTATTTTATTAATCTGTGTTAGTGATAGATGTAAGTATTATCATTAGAATTTTATCTTCTTTATAATCGTATCTCTTGATTTCAAATATTACGATTCAATATATTCTTCTTGGGTTTTTTAAATCATCACGTTCAGTTTTTTACAAAAGCAATTCTTGTTATTTTTTAAATCAACAACATTCTTCTTAAAATTTTTCCCTAGCAACCTATATTAATTTCCGCTTCCACATGTTTGACTATATAGTGTTTCTTTCATATATTTTTTTGTCTATTCTTTGTCAATTTGCTGTCCTATCAGAATGTAATTTTACCGATAGCTGGTTTATTATTTTATACACATCTTCTACTGGTTTTTTTATATAATTCCGTTTTTTTCCTTTTTTATTATATTTAATCCACTTTCGATATTATTTTTTACCAATCGATATTATGGCATTATGGTATTATTATAATTTGTATAAATTTTATTAAATATTATTATTAACTTAATGTTTTTTCTTCTTTCTAGCTCTTCATAGTGTATTTATTAATTATTATTAATTGATGTATCTAACCTTTAAGTTATAAGTGTTTATTTAGTATTTTTGGCTGTTAGGCCTTTTATTGTAAATTGATCTACCTGTGGTTATGTCTGTTAGGCGTCTATAGTCCCTTTTATATAAATTCGTACATACAATCAAAACTTAATTATTAACATTTGTATAAACAATTATTTTTCTACATCTAATAACAAATTTATCTTGATCTCTCGATCACATATAACAAAATTCGAACTTATGAACATTGGTTAACTGCCTCACCCTTCATTTTATGACAGTCATTGAATAACAATATTTGTTTCATTATTTTTCATGAACTCAACACATATTTGATATAACATCACATAAACTTTATCATAACATTTTTGTCATAATATAATACTTTTTTAACACAAAATTCTTATCTGTTATTACCATAAATTAAGTCATTGTTTCATTTTTCTGTTTTGTTTTTTATTAAACATATATCATTAGCTATTATTTATTTTACAAGTTCGTTTATTCTATTCAACACTACCTTGCATTCTTATCTATTTTGTCTATGACTATAATTGTCATAATTGGGTCTCTGTTCTACTATGGGATTAAGTATCAATTTATTTATCAATCTGTGAATCTTCTTTTATGTAGCATAAATGCTATCATTTTTGTTGCGCTACAATATATATATATATATATATATATATATATATATATATATATATATATATATATATAGGATCCTAACAGTGAAATTAATTAACATAGAAAAGTAATAAATTACATCAGGGGTCTACATCTTGTGGATACGGGTTTGGCAATCCCGATTTGCCCTAGCTGGATTCTCACTTTACTTCACCTTGTCTTGGGTGAGATCCCTTCCTTTAGTCTTTGCTGTCTAATCTCTCTTGACTGCCTCTTGTTCTTTTCTGACCCCGACGCTATTAGAGTAATCGAGGGCTAGGGTGTCTTCCTTTTTCAATTATAATTTCTTAATTTTGGGTGGCTTAGGATCTTAGAGTGCTCACTGATGCCGGTAGGTAAGCATTGGAAATACTAAGAAACTTTCAGTATCAGAATAACTGATACAAAGCCACCAAATCCTATCTCAGAAAGAGAAGAGTGAGGGCGAATCTCCTTGGCCCCAAAACAGGGGCCTTTCGGCTAAGATATGGTAACTCTGACAGAAGAGTCTCTGGTCCTCCTGGTAGAGGGTTGTGCAACAGGCCAGTAACCTGTTCATGTAAAACTTTGAAATATTTGTAGTATCCAAAGCAGCCTCGGTTTAAGCTATAAAGCCATTGGTAGATGAGATGTGGGTCGTCCGAAGATGAGATGGGTGCCGGAACAGGTTTATATAACCTAATCCTTGAAGAGGAGAAGAAGAAGAAGAAGAGGTGATAATAATGTCTAATTTAATTAAAGTTATAGAATTTCAAACTGAACAATCGTTGTTCAAACTAAAACGTCTGACTTCACGATTAGCCATTTGGTAGGCAGGTTAATGTCGTGATATTATAGAATCTGGGTCAGTTCGCCTTGGGTGTTTGAATTTTGACCATGGTTACAGAATGTGTAAACCTTTTTAATCTTAATTGACATCATGTTTTGTAAATAATTTCGGGTATTTCGGATCGTAGTCATACAGAAATCGGATTTTTAGATATAGTAATTTTTCAGCTGTGACTATATTTTAAGCTTGATTTGATTGTGTGACGCACAATATAATGTTTTATCGTTTTGTAGAAATTAGTTTATTTCTTGCGTTTCTGGCTTTTTATTTTGGATTCATTAATCATGGATCTTGGACTTTGGCTGAAGCCACAACTAAAATATTCGAGTCTTTCGAAATGTGGCTTTGCCGTAGAATACTGAGCATTTCATAGAGAGCACATATAACTAATGTTGAAATTATTAGAAAGATGAAGACAGAAAGGGAAGTTATTAACACAGTAAAGATAAGAAAGCTTCAGTATCTGAGACATCTCATGAGAAATGAACAAAGATTTTACTTATTGCAGCCCATACTACAGGGAAAAGTACTTGGAAAGAGAGGAGTTGGGCGACCGAGAATCTCATGGCTGAGAAATTTAAGGTCCTGGTTTGGCATGAATACAACTGATTTATTCCGTGCAGCAGTACAGAAAGTTAAAATAGTCTGTATGATATCCAACATCCGAAACGGATAGGAACTATCAGAAAAAGAATGCAGTTGGATTATAAAAAAAGGGTATCTTAAATTAACAAGAAATTTAGACAGAAGTACGTTTCTTAGCTAGAAGTAAATTTATTATATGTGAATATAAGTTATACATTATAACATTTTTATGGTTTAAACAATGCTTAACGTCTGGTGGCGTTACATTACATTAAGTTAGTATACAAGGTAACGAGTGAATTATAATTTCTATCTTGACAAAATAACTGAAATAATTGTTCCAAATATAATAAAAACCTCTAATTACGGAGTAATACATTAAATAGAATTAACACTGTTGCACACCACTATAGAAAAATTATTCCGATTAGCGCTTTCAAGGTTCACAGCTCATCATCAGATCGGAACTAGCAATAACAGGACTAGACAACTTCTTTTACCCCCATTTGCCCTACAGCGCGTACACATTTTCGTAAACAAGCCCTAAGTTACACGTCCTTTCTGGCTATTATTAACTTGCAAGTCAAGTCACCCATGCTAGTTAATAATAGCTAGAACTTGCTAGTTAATAATAGCCAGAAAGGACTTGTAACTTAGAGCTTGTTTACGAAAATGTGTACGCACTGTAGGGCAAGTGGGGGTATAAAGAAGTCATTATTGTTATTTCGATCTGATGATGAGCTGTGAAGCTTGAAAGCGCTAATCGGAATAATGTTTCTATAGTGGTGTGCAACAGTGTTAATTCTGTTTGTGATTATAACCACTAATACAACCGTTAATTAAAATACATTAAATGTTGAAGTGTTACAAATTTAAAGTTATGTTTTTCAAGTTTCAAGAAAAATTTTCAGTAGACTATCTCTTGCCTTTTGCTTCTTGCCTTTTCCAAAACTCAATGTTTCCAAGATTTATTAATTTACCTTGCACAAGCAGCTGAACCAGCTGCTGGTCTTTGCCGAAGAGGTTGCTCGCCTGACAGAAGTAGGATCCGCTGTCGCTGGCTTCGGCTCCGGCAATCTGAAGCTCGGCCAACACGCCGTCTGCGGTTACGTCTTGTTTCACCGACACTCTTCACAAGAAGCACACACAACGTCAATATTTTTTGTATATCTTTTTACAGTGCAGTATTATATTTTCAATACGATACTATTTTTATAAAAAAAATAATAATTCTTTTACTCTTAAATATTCACCTCTTATACTAACAATTGTAAATATCTTGGGGAAAACATATTCCGAAACGCATCAGAGAAAGAATCTTTTAAGATAAGGAAACTCAAATGAGCAAAGCCCTTTAGTCTAACCCAGGAACTGTAGGGAAAGAAAAACCTTTCCAGAAGTGCGAAAATCCGTCATTATAGCACTGTGATCAGGTCGGTGATCATGTATGGAGTGGAAACAATGTGCTTTCAAAATTTGGAACCTCTTCTTAAAATTGAACGAAGAATTCTTCGGAAAATTTATGGCCCCAAGAAAACCGAAGATGGGTGCAGGAATTGACCTAAAGAAGCGCTGTACATTGATCTGGAAGATCTGGAAACGGCTTTCCAAAGGAAAAGACTGTGATTCCTTGGACATATGGTTCGGATGGATTGGTCCAGACTAAATAAAAAAAAAATTCAACTATATTTGGCAAGTTTCTAGTCTGAACGGATACACCAAACAACTCAAGGAGGAAATGATGAAACTGGGTATCTCTTTGAACGACTGTGTGGATAGAAATACATACAGAAACAAAATTAAAAATCTTGAGGTTCTCTGCGGTGAGAAGGAGACGAGAAAGGGGTGGACAGTAGAAAGGAAGGCGGCGCATAGCGTGCGAATGAGGGCTTTCTGGCTGGAGAAGAAAAGGAAATGATATTCGCGTGGTCCATGGCTGGCCTGTTCGTGTAAAAAAAAATATCGACCTTCTGTCCATTTCAATTGAATTGGCTATTCGGGTCTCCGTTTTACAGTATTCTAGTACAAGGTACTCCAGAAGCCTTCGATAAACTTGTTATAGAGGGTACAATAAAATGCATTACTTTTTTAAAAATTAATTTAGAGGCAATACTTTGCACGTAAGGTGTAAAGTGTAGCTTAGAAGCTAATAGAAATTGCCAGTTATAAAAACGATAAAGTTTGTCCACCAATAAAATCCAGAACATAAGTTTGAGGATTTATTTAGCGCTTCCTTCGTGTGTTTCCGATTTCTATTACTCTATGCTCCGCAGAAAATTGGACGCTTGAGAAAGACAACGTAAACAGAATTGAAGCTTTCGCATTTTGTATACATCGAAAGCTTCTCATAATGTCGTGGATGGAGTAAGACTGTTGCCAAAGAAAAGGAACTAATTTTTGGCAGTTAGAAAAGAAAATTTTAATAAGTCGTGTTTTGCGAGAACTCAAATATGAATTTCTATAACTTACACGACAGAAGACAGAAGATCGTTAGAACGAGGAAGAATTTCATGTATATGAAAAACCCATGAGAATGGTTCTATTGCATATCACGAGTCTCGATTTCAGGGCTGTTTCCATTAAATATTACAATAATAAGTAAGAATATAGTGGGACCTTTACAGTTTATTTAGTAACGTAGCTTAATGTACAAGACATAGTGTTGAAAACTAGTTAAATGGTTATTGACATTGTAACGAGTTGTTTGGTAACAGCTTCCACTGAGAGCAAAATCCAATCTGGTTTTGATTACCCCGCCAAAAGGGACAGTACACCAACGACTAATTACCTTTAATAAAATTAATGAAATTAAATCTGAATGTCTCATATTTATATAAGTTAAATTTTTTCGCACGTACGCTCTCCAATACACACATATAATTAAAATTTTATAACAATTCAGGAGCTGGGAGTAGAAAGGGCGAATATCAAAATCATGGTGTTGGGAAATCGCATTTAAAGTTTGTGAATACTCTCAGGATAGAAAGGGCGAATATGTATTTCTGTATTAAAAAACATAGATTCTAATTAGTTTACACTTTTATTTTTAAATAATTAATGATAAGTAAAATAAAAAAAATAATAATATAAAAACAAAAAATGTTAAGATTATTCTCAAATTTAAATTAATCGAATGAAAATTCGAAATGTTGATGACTGCTATACTTAACATTAATATCAAATTCTTATCACATTACATACTACTGTGTAAAAAATGTAGTATTGAGCATAGCATGTCAGTTTAGGTATTGATAACTTGCTGAAGATCCAAATTTTTTCTTTCCATTTAATAAAAAACCACACTCACTGTTGTGCTGACACTATTATAATAAGACACTATCAGAATAAGAAAGAAATAATGTATGCAGTATAAGGAAGAACAAACTAATCACATCAAAATAACAATCACACTGAGCAAACTTTTCATAGACATGTCAAGTCATTTATAACTATGACTAAGCGCGGTGGAGAAAGGGGGAACCTAAGCAAAAATCATGCCGACGTGTGGCACCGTGCAGTAAATTAGCCCTTACTCCTCCAAGTATTACAGCACTAAGGTCTCAGCAGGTTTTATGCAGTCCATATATGTCAATCCTATTTCCAAAATACAAGGGGCGAATATATTCGTGATAGTGGTATTAAAAAAACCTAAAAAAACGTTTTTTTAGGTTAGAAATACAATAACTTTGTTAAATGACTAATAAATGCATAAAAGTAAAAAAAAACTTGTAAGGAATTTAATTCTGAGAAAAATTATGTAAATAAAGTCAATAAAAAGCAACAAAAAATTCCAATTGTTTCCAATTTTCCAAACGTGTTTTTATGCAAAGATTTTTCTGTTTTACGTCGGATATCATAAAACTTATGGGAGATACAGTTCTGCGACCTGTTTTATTCGATTTTTCCGGTCAAAAACCATAAGAAACAACAGAATTCGCCCCTTAATTTACCTTCCCAGAATTTCAGAAAGTCTTCATTTACCCGGGGGAACCGAAACCCGAGCGAAATCTTTCGCTAGCCGTAACTCGCTTACAAAGCGTTTCCGGACATATGTTTATATGAACTTTTTTTCTTCTTTTACACTATGGAACCATTTCTCAAATTATTTCCCTCTCCTCCCGGGACACCCTGTATCTCCACGCTTTCAACCTCTGTCTGTCTGTCTGTCTGTCTATCTGTATGTCTGTCTGCCTGTCTGTCTGTCTATCTGCCTGCCTGCCTGTCCGTCCGTCCGTCTGTCTGTCTGCCCCCCTCTCTCTCTCTCTCTCTCTCTCTCTCTCTCTCTCTCTCTCTCTCTCTCTCTCTCTCTCTCTCTCTCTCTCTCTCTCTCTCTCTCTCTCTTTCTCTATATATGTAGCTCTCATATACATTTGTGTATACGAACCCATAATACGACCATGATAATGAAATCATACAGAGAAATTGGCACACACGTATAGTGTATCAAAGTTTACTTTGCGTTGTTTGTGTATGCGCAGTGTTTCATACTGGTTGTTAGGGATATTAGCACGGATTAATGTACTGCGGTGCCAGGTCGCTACATGGCAGTGGTCGCATATTCTCTGTACACCGTGATGTACGTTGTGCTGTTTGATGACTGTTAACGCCTTGCCCAACCATAACAACGCCCCCCCCGTCTTAAAAATGTGCGCTGAACAACGCGAAGTTAATCTTAGTACGTAGGCTTTCACGGCCGGTGTCATTATGATTAACTAAAACTTCCGGGCTGAAAGGCATCAAGCACTCGACCACGGCCTTTCAGCCCGGAAGTTTTAGTTAATCATAACGCGAAGTTAATTTTGACATACTTTACACACATCTAAAATACATACAGAAAGGTTGTTCAAGTTCGGATCGAGCACAGCACAAAAGAGGCAAGTGCATATAACCTATACGCTCAATGGAAAGACGAGTAGGCCATCTAATAGGCCTACGTAGAATCAAAACTGTATTTATTAACGGAGGCCAATGATAATGCCTTTATCAAGTAACACAAGTTAGTAAAAAGTCGGAATAATATTAAGTAGTCAAATTCATTAAAAATTGGCAAAAAGCAGAAAATAACACAGATTATTAAGGCTTACTTAGGTAAACGACAGCTGGAATTTTGATATTTTTTGTTCAAGAAGGCTTTAATTAATTAACCAAATACACTGTACTCACCGTCTATGGCTTTTTTCCGTGATGTTTTTTCCAGTTTACATGTTTCAAGGCACTTGCCTCATCATCAGAACTTATAAAATCAATCTATGTCATAAAAAATGACATTTGTCAAAATATTAAAAACACAATACGGCAATTAAACTATGTACATAAATTCGTTTTAAAAATGTTCGGTGTGCCTTGCAAGACAACACGCGCCGTACTGACGTAATCTAAGCCTTATCTCGACTATATCTCATAGCGGTATCGTACAGTATATTTGATTTATACTGTAATTGGTCGTTCAACACATGTGGCTTGGTACTGGCGTCGTTGTATGCTTTGTAAATTTCATATTCTTCAAGGGCATTCAAATAACTCCCTTTACTGCAGAAATGAAGGGGTATTAAATTTGAGCTAAAATCCGTGTAACTGTGACTGTTGTCTATGAGGTGCTTGGCGAAATTTGACTTGATATTGTCGAAGTTGTAAACTCGTGTAGGGGGTCTATGTTCAGAAAATCTTTTCAAAAAACCTCGACCCGTCTGGCCCACATAAAAAGCCTCACAGTCGTTGCAGACTAGCTTATAAACACCCGTTTTATTTTCAAGACTGGTATGTTCACGGGTGCGGAGATTATTCAAGATATGTGGGCCAGACGGGTCGAGGTTTTTTGAAAAGATTTTCTGAACATAGACCCCCTACACGAGTTTACAACTTCGACAATATCAAGTCAAATTTCGCCAAGCACCTCATAGACAACAGTCACAGTTACACGGATTTTAGCTCAAATTTAATACCCCTTCATTTCTGCAGTAAAGGGAGTTATTTGAATGCCCTTGAAGAATATGAAATTTACAAAGCATACAACGACGCCAGTACCAAGCCACATGTGTTGAACGACCAATTACAGTATAAATCAAATATACTGTACGATACCGCTATGAGATATAGTCGAGATAAGGCTTAGATTACGTCAGTACGGCGCGTGTTGTCTTGCAAGGCACACCGAACATTTTTAAAACGAATTTATGTACATAGTTTAATTGCCGTATTGTGTTTTTAATATTTTGACAAATGTCATTTTTTATGACATAGATTGATTTTATAAGTTCTGATGATGAGGCAAGTGCCTTGAAACATGTAAACTGGAAAAAACATCACGGAAAAAAGCCATAGACGGTGAGTACAGTGTATTTGGTTAACAAACACGTGGCTTGGGACTACAATAGGATTTATTCCGTTTAATTTAATTAATTCCTGGATTTTGTTGTCCGTGACGTGTCCCATGTTATCTATTAACTATATACGAATATTACTCATGAGAAACACAAATTACTATTGATAAAAGTGATTAAATGTTTATCCTACTGCCTAAACTAACTTTCGCTCGTTAGAGCTCCCTCAGAGGCTGCCATTAGGAGCGTTGTCCGTCCTGCTTTTGGTGACGGCGCCGTCGTTCGAAAGATCATTGTGTAGTCTATGTGTTGCGTAATATGTTCATAGTATCTGTGACTTAAATTTGTCTGTTCGTTCAGGATGTTGTTTCTATGATGTTTTGTGTGTTTGTATTTTTACAGTTGTTCAAGAGTACGTAGTTTTCGGCCTTTTGTGTGTAGGTGTAGGATTTTCATGTTGTTATCTGTGTTCGTGCATGTGTAGTCTGCCTCAATGAGATGGTTTGCAAAGGTCGATTCGGTGGTTGAGTGTAATGGTTTTATGTGTTCAATGTATCTCTGATTGAAGCTGCGTCCTTCCTGGCTTATTTAGACATTGTTATATCCTGAGCAGTTTAATTTGTAAACAAATTTGGTTTTCCTGGTGTTTACAAATTAAACTGGTCAGGGTGTAACAAATTCTACATGAGCTAAACAGGACGCAGCTTCACTCGGAGATAAATCGAACATATGAAACCGTTACACTCAACCACCGAATCGACCTTATAACTATCCCATTGAGGCAGACCACACATGCACAAACACAAATTACAACATGGAAATCCAACACGTACGTATAAATATCGGTATGGAGAACCATACATGACTTCCATATTCTAAGATTTATATTTAAAATCATTTTCAGCCAAACAGCCAGGCTGTATCTTACCTGCCTTTTTATTGCTGTATTAAATGAAAAATATTATATTACATTAAAATGAAAAAATTATAATTTTATTGCCTGGCAACAAAATTATTTTATTTTTAACAATTACCATTGTTTCAAAAAGATTAAATCAATTTTCAAGTACTTTACTCTTGTTAAAACGTAAAAGGTTGCAGGTAAACTACCCCTTCCCCTTAACCGATCTTCACCAAAATCGAAAGTCATTGAGACCTCTATAATTCAGGGCTGTATGCAAAACATTATTTGATTCTGTTTGAATTTGCGGCTGTTATCGTTTGCCATAGAAAATACCCTTGTTAAAAAAACGTTGCAGGTAAACTACCCTTTTTCCTCAACCGATCTTCACCAAAAACAACAGATCTTGAGAACTCTACAATTTAGGGCTGTATGCAAATAATCTTTTGATTCTGTTTGAATTTGCGGCTGTTATCGTTTGCCATAGGAAATACCCTTGTTAAAACATAAAACGTTACAGGTAAACTACCCCTTTCCCTTAACCGATTTTCACCAAAATCAACAGGTCTTGAGAACTCTATAATTCAGGGCTGTATGCGAAACATTATTTGATTCTGTTTGAATTTGCGGCTGTTATCATTTGCCAAACAAACAAAATTACCCTTGATAAAAAAAACCGTTGCTGGTAAACTACCCCTTCCCCTCAACCGATCTTCACTAAAAACAATAGGTCGCGAGTACTCTGCAAATCAGGACTGTATGCAAAAAATTATTTGATTCTGTTTGAATTTGCGGCAGTTATCGTTTGCCATAGAAAAAAAATTTACAGACAGACACACACACAGACAGTTTTCGGAAAACGACTTTTTTTCATGTTTTGAGTGTAGTAGAATCAGAATCTGCAATAATCTCGAACACGATTTTTTTTGCCATCACCATACTTCCATTCCTTAAGGAATATGGAAGTAAAAGGCAAAGAAGTAGCCACTCTTGAACAACTAGAAATATACAAAAAAAAACCCAAAAGCATTGAAACGACATCCTGAACGAACAGACACAATTTAAATCACACATACTATTTGAACATCTCACACAACACACAGACACAACAACGATCTTTCGAACGATGGCACCGTCACCAAAAGCAGGACGGGCAGCGCTGCTAGCGGGAGCCTCTGACGAAGCTCTAACCAGCGAAAGCTAGTTTAGGCAGTAAGGTAAAAATTTAATCATTTTTATCAGTAGTAATTTGTGTTCCGCGTCAGAATTATTCTATATAGTTACTTAAATTAACTCTATGAAAATCTGGTAACTAAGATATTAAGAACTTGCTGAGTAATGAAGTACTCACAAAATGTTCAATATAAGATATTGTAAAGCTGGAAATGGAGGATAGGAAATACTTGTGACGGAGAGCAGACTGTACCTGTAGTTGGTGGCCGGAGTCAGCTGCAGTTTGCCTCCGCGCAGCCACTTGACATTGATCGGAGTGTCACCGTTGACGTTGCACATCAACACTGCCGTGTCGCCCTTCTTCACTGTCACTACACGTGACGGCACGGAGAAATACGGAGACGCTACAACAACATGACAACGAGAGCTGTAATACTAGCTTGAATAGTATGTTTCAACCAGTTGTCTTAAATACATTCATACAAAGTAGAGTCCAGTCTCAAACATATGGGATAGTGCGTGAAGAAAATCGACAATGTTACAGAAAATTTAAATCTAAAACTAAAGACTAAACTATCTGTACATATGCAATGGAATCGAATTTGTTTGTAATTTACACATCATAATTTTTGAGTTACATTGTAATTTTCCTAGTCTGTAGTCGGAAGAAAGAATATCTACTCAGAATAGCTCTTGGAAATAATGTTCTCCAGGCAGTTAAAGGATAGCCTATAACTATCTAGGAAGTAAAATCACGAGTGATGGACGTAGCAGTAAGGAAATTGTAAGCAGAATTAACCAGGCTAAAATTGCTTTCAACAAACAGAAAAATCCCTTCACTTCAAACACTATCAGCCTAAAAATAAAGAAGAATCTAGTAAAGACATACGTGTGGAGTGTTGCCCTATACGGGAGTGAATCTTGTACAGTTGGAGAAAGTGACAAGAAAAGACTCCAAGCATTAGAGACCTAGTGCTACAGAAGAATATTCCAGATAAGCTGGAGGGAGAAGATAACGAATAACGAAGTCTTTAGAAGAGCTCAAGAAGAGAAGAGCTCAAGAAGAGAAGAACTTTCTACGTAATTTAAAAGGCAGAAGAGCTAAGTTTATATATTTAGAATTAATATTAGGCAATTACCTGTATTAACTTCCGTCTTGTGACTTATTTGGTTTTTTCTTAAAACGAAGCGTTTCGAGAATAAATTCTCATAATCAGGTTCCAATACTATAAAAACATCAAATTCACCCAAAAGGGGTCGTCAACTAGTTAAAATACACAAACACAAAAACACCACACATAATTTAACACCAACACAGTCACGGCGCAGTCCGATGCGCATCGTCTCGTTGCCAACGACCAACTGTTGCACTTTGTCTTATACGACCGTTATCATTGCCCGCTGACCCATCGATATCGATGGCCGTGTTGTACAGCAGATTCGATCGGAACGAAACTTTGTCATTAAGTAGCTGGTCCGTTTGTAACTTAGAAGCCCTGTATATCTCATATTCCTCCACAGCGTTCATGTATGCACCCTTATTACAATTATGAAGCAGTTTAAAGTTTGTGTGGAAGTGTGAGTACTTATGATTATACAGCATTAAATGCTGAGCGTAACTGGATCTAGTTTTCGAGATATCACTTTTGGGCAGGTGTTCTTTAAAACGTTCGGCTGACGGCCTGCCCGTTTGTCCTATATAGAATTTGTCACAGTCATCGCATTCAAGCTTGTACACTCCAGTTTTCTCTTCAGCCGGGATATGAGTTCTTTGTCCCAAACGTTTTTTGATGTTATTTGTGGTTTTAAAGGCCACTGTTATTTTACGTTTTTTCAGCTCATTCTTTACAATGACTGGTAGTACATTCGTGTACTCAGTTACTATAAACTTAGTATCTTCTTTAGATGGGCCGGTTAATCTGCTTTTACTATTGATTTTTACCGAGTGTTTTCTTATAAGCTTGTCTATGATTCCACTGTTATACCCATTAGCGATAGCTATACTTTTGATTATATTAGTCTCTTCCACTCTGTCTTTTTGCTCATAATTGTAAAAAGGGTGCATATATGAACGCTGTGGAGGAATATGAGATATACAGAGCTTTTAAGTTACAAACGGACCAGCTACTTAATGGCAAAGTTTCGTTCCGATCGAATCTGCTGTACAACACGGCCATCGATATCGATGGGTCAGCGGGCAATGATAACGGTCGTATAAGACAAAGTGCAACAGTTGGTCGTTGGCAACGAGGCGATGCGCATCGGACTGTGCCGTGACTGTGTCGGTGTTAAATTATGTGTGGTGTTTTTGTGTTTGTGTATTTTAACTAGTTGACGACCCCTTTTGGGTGAATTTGATGTTTTTATAGTATTGGAACCTGATGATGAGAATTTATTCTCGAAACGCGTCGTTTTAAGAATAAACCAAATAAGTCACAACACGGAAGTTAATACAGGTAATTGCCTAATATTAATTCTAAATATTTAGTAACGTGACTTGGAGACAATTAAAACAAAATGAATAAGTTTATATGGCATATACTACGACGCAATGGGTTAGTTAAGAGAATAATAGAAAGAACAATTGAAGGGAAGAATCATAGAGGACGACCCCGTTTAGACTGCATGAAACAGCTTATGGTCGATATGAACTGCACATCATATTGTGAGTTAAAAAGAAAAGCAAAGAAGCGTGAAGAATGGCGAGCTGTTGCCAACCAGCCTATGGGCCGCTAACCTAGAAGAGAGATTGTAATTAATGGCTATCTGAAATAATGGAACCTCAGTCGCGGCAATGTAACACACTTCAATTAAAATAAGGTAAACGTTTTGTTGGTCTGGTGACTGTGTTCCATCTGCTACTGATGCACGTAACCTATATAGTTTTGTCGTTTAGACTATGGGATTCCTTTGCCATGGCTACAATAAGTTGCCACCTTATGTCCAGATACGTTGTGTTTTGATATTCCTCAACGTACTCTCCCTCTGATCATGATAAATGTGGGACAGAGGTTTAGTATTATGTTACTAAAATAATTAAGGTGATGAGAAGTGCACTCTTACCTAGGTAATTATGAGGCTATGTAAACTCGTCTCTGGTTTGAAACGAAACTCATACATTTGTAAGTCAAGTAAGAGGTCTAGCAAACAATATTTTATTATAAACTCGGATGGGGAAATAAGATAATCCAGATATATCTTTTATCTTTCTGTAAGTAGAGTAGTTATTGTGGACGGCATTGTCTAAAAGGAAACAATTTTTTTTTTGGTTTAGGAGCGTTCGTCGACACCATGGTACCCGGACTTTCTAAGTTGGGAAGTTAAGTATAGTCTAAAACTGATGCTAGTGACATTACCCTACTGTGTGTCCTGTAAATAATGTAACCCAACCTACACTAAACAAAATCTGTATAATATTTACCGTATTTCTTCCGTCGTATGACTTCGTGTTGCGTTCGATTGATTTACGCGTTTCGAAACATATGTTTCGTCTTCAGAAATAAAAATTCACTCTTAGCGAGGTCGTTAAATATTAAATTTGCAAATACTGGAAAACAATTCCACACATATTCACGGTCCGACTCGAGTGCGCACTCATGTAACGCGGATATGTGTGGAATTGTTTTCCAATATTTGCAATTTTAATATTTAACGACCTCGCTAAGAGTGAATTTTTATATCTGAAGACGAGACATATTTTTCGAAACGCGTAAATCAATCGAACGCAACACGAAGTCACACGACGGAAGAAATACGGTAAATATTATACAGATTTTGTCAATAAGTGACTTGGATACCAATTCAAACATGTCTACACTAAACCTTAGTACTCTCAAAGGTAAAGGTGAATGTTCGTACCTACATTAACGGATTTTTAAATTATTAGTAATGGTTTAATCTTGTAAGAATTAATATAGTTTCCTTATTTGTTTATTTCAAACTATATTCACAAGATTCAGTAGAGGAGTCAGAATAAACATTCATAGAATAGTGAAGGATTTTAGTGATGCTCTAGATCTGAATAATATAGAATTTCTTATCGAAAAACCATGATAACCGGCAAGATTTTACGGTACGTAAGTAGTCGTAAATGATTATCCAATAGTACCCGTAAGGAAAGTCCAATATTTTTCTCACTCTGTTTTGTAAAGAATGTTTAACAAAACCATTGTTAGTTAAATGGCTGTACATGTGGACTGTTTGATAGAACAAAGAGTCTAGAGTGAGGTTGTACAGATAAGACTCATGTTTCGTGGCGATTAAAGAACTCACCATCTTCTTCTTCTATCAGGGACTAAGCGAATCACCTGTTCCAGTCCTCAAGGAATATATCCACTTCACCAACGCTTCCTAGGACTTCTTCTACTTCGTTGTCCAACAGACTTGTGTTGCCAAACTTCTGTAGGCAACCTGCCATCTGGCATCCTATTCAGGTATCCAATATATCTTTGTTCTCTGCAATACGATCTTGGATAATAAAAATATTCAACTCTTTACGAGTGTCCAAAGACTCGCCATTTGGAATAGAAGTAAAGCTTAATCCATTAAGGAGGATTTTGGCCAGAATGATCACTATAGTTCAGAAATATTAAGCGGAATGGAGCAGGCATATATAGCAGTGACAAAGGCAGGATACTAAAGTTTGTCAGATTTTGTAGCCCGGCAGATTGGGATCTGCATAGTATTGCTACACCAGACAGAAATTATAGAATCGTGAACGGATCTACTTTCATGGAAAAAGGATAGAATGGGAAAGAGGAGAAGATTTTCTCCTAGTTCTTATACGTTTTCTTAAATATCCTAAATTGTTTTGAACTAATTATGTAATTTTAAAAGTGTGTTTATGTCTATTATCTGTACTTTTGCAGGTTGTTCTTTTAGAGATAATAATGGATGGGGTAACATTAAGGTCTTTATTACACTATGCAAATGACACTGCAGAAAAAGTTGTGACGCATTGGTTTAAATGAGATCTGTTAAACTTACTGCAATCAGTTGCACGGTCTGCAATCGATTGCAAGACAGTTGCAAGCCATGCAACTGCTCGTACAACTATTAGTTTCACACGCTCGATGTGGGGCACTGATTCAAATGTAGCCTGTTACATTATGCAACTAACCTGCGCGTGCATTCTGCGGCCAACGAAATTTCATGACATGGGACCGAAACAACATATACAATTCTTTACAAATCCTCCAATATCTCGAAAATGAAAAATAGGATTTCATTAAAACATACACCAAAATAAAATTTAGAATTTTCTCTAAATTTTACTTGCTTACATTATATAGATATTTGTTATAGAAAAAAAGTTTGCCCATGCCAAATTTGTCACACGCAATTTAACAATGAAATTTCATGACATGGGACCGTTTTAAGGTTCTGTTCTTGACAATGATTTAAGTTATTGGTTCGATTTATGACTAAAACTATCTTTAAACTTTAAGGAACTCGATAGTGAAATAATTTTTTTTTATCGAATCAGTAGTTTTTGAGGTTTGCCCGGATCAACGAAACAAACAAACTTTACGTCTTTATATATGTTATAGACGACAGGCTTACTCTGCAACTGATTGCAGGAGGCAGTTGCAGCCAGTTTTTACTACACCACAACTAGTTTCACGTAGCCTTGCAATCGGTTGCATGCAATCACTTGCGTAGTGTAATAAAGGGTTAAGAAAAGACAGAAAATTCATGAGAAACACTTGGACTCTGGAGAATACTTATTTTGAACACCTTACGTGCTTTTAACTTATGCCTGAAATTTTAAGCGTATGGCCGCTAGATATCTTATGCAATTTTTAATACAATATTTCGTCCAAACGCCACTTTTGTGTGTCGAATTAAGTAAACTGAATATTTCATTTACACATGGTTTCAATTAACACTTACGAAGTTAGTTACCGGCAGTAATTAGCTGAGACAGTGTACTTACAGTTAACTTTGAGCTGAACAACTTTGCCGATGCCGTTTCCGATACCGTTACTGGCCTGACACAGGTAAAAGCCCTCTCTGTCCTCTTTAACGTTTTGAAGCAGCAGCGATCCGTTACTGAGTAGTCTTGTGTACATCCGGTCACGCAGCTCTTCATAGTCACCGGACTTGCTACCTGTAGTGATATAACATGATTAAAATTGTGTAATAATGATTAACATGAATAAGATAAAACACACGAGGGTCAGTTGAAACGTTAGCAGAGCGACATCTGTAGCTTAGCTGCAGAACTACAATTTTTCGGGTGTTATAAGATCATTCTTCATGTAAAAATCTGTTAATTTCCAAACCTATCTGTGAGTTTTATCATTGTTTAACAGTTATTCAAAATTTACGTGTCACACCAGTTTTGAAAAATGAATAAAATCAAGAATTCTTTGTTAAAAAGGGTCTAGCCCCAATGGAAAGTCACAACGAATGGGTTAGAAAAAGGTTGCACCTCCAAAAACAATGGTTCGTAAGTGGACATTAGGGTTTAATCGTGGTCGTACGAGTAGTGAATGTGATCCCCGTAGTGGACGCCCAAAAAGTGCAAGAATTCCAAATGCGGCGCCCAAATTGCACAAAGTTTTTTCCTATCAAGTTCTTGAATTAAAATCCGATACACACGATCATGTAAGGCGCCTGTTGATCTGAGCAATGTTATCCACTCTCAGTCGCCGATCTTCCAATGATATCCGGACTTGTTGCCCTTTTTGGCGCCCACTACAGGGATACGGGGATTATCTTCAGTGTTCAGTGACCAAATTTGAACTTAGTTACAAATATTGTTTTTGAAAGCGCAGCATGTCTTAACATATTTACTATTTCGTTGTGATTTTCCATTGGCTTTAGACCTTTTTAACAAACAAATTATATCAAGCACGATGTTTGATTTTTTCCATTTTTTAAAACACGCGTGGCATATAAATTTTGAACAGTTGATAGCCTAAACAGTGAACAGACTTACAGACAGATTTAAAAATTAACAGGTGTGTACACAAAATATGAATCTTACAACAAACGAAAAATTTTAGTTCTACCGTGAGGATATAGATGTAGCTCGGCGAAATTTTCAACTGTCCCTCGTTATGTGAATTAAAATGAAAAATAATAGCAATAACGTCAACCATCGTTATTACGTACCCAGGTAATAACAATGGTGATAACGACTGTGATGATGATGGATAATGACGACAACGCTGAGGATGATAGCAGTAACGGTTCGCCGGAACTTAACCTCTCATTTGTTATTTAACCCGGGTAATAAAATGTGGTCACCATTTTGTTCCTCCCATTTTTTGAGAGCAACAGCTAGTTTAATCTATTTAAGGTGCCTAAGGATGCATTGTGGAATATGTATATCTTCCTTACTGGTAAACATTATTATGATCTAGATTGTAAACAATGGAATGCATTTCAGATACCTCTGCCATTTAAATGCTACAAGTTACCTACAAGAAGTGTAGGTACCCAGTTCAGCAGAAGAGTTGATTGATTGGTAAACGGCATATTCCTGGTAAGAGAAGACCCCTTCCTGGCAAGTGATAATGTCATTTACAGTGCAGTTTATAGTTTGCAGACACGTTTTAATGTTCAGTTTATTCCCGTATTACCGGCACTTAAAGTAATATCTAAAGTAAAAATAATAAATCGATTTACTTATGCCTTCTGAAATACAGCCGAAGGTTTATGCAGTTATAAAATTGTCTTCTTTCCGTATATTTTGATTTGGCTTCATCGTACAACCAACCTTGTACAAAGTCACAGTTTGGCGAAATCTTTTTTTATATGAGAAGAAATTTCTTCTTCGAAGACGACAGGAATAAATTAATTACAGTTTAGAATAATGATTTGGTTTATTTCAGAAGCTTTGGTTCCTATTGTTATAGTCTTTAACGATACTTGATAATTTTCTGTGCAAAATTTTGAATGATTTCATTATTTTTGTTTAAATTTACTTTGATTCTATAATAACGTTCAGATTTGCAACTTTTAATTAATTTCTTTATGGGTTTTACGTATTATGTTAGACTGAATTTATGTGAATTTTAAGGTTTTAAAATTTCTAAAGTAATAGTTTATAGAAATCTTAAGATTTATACCGGCAATCAATTATGTAGCGCCTTTAATAATTTCTTCAGAAGCTCTACAAAACGTAAATTATATTTTCCTTTTTTAATAGTCTTGACTGCGTATATTTAGAAAATGATTTGTATAACATATTATATAAATAAATATATATATATATATATATACATTTATATAATTTATAAATAATACATATAATTTTTTAAATTTATATAATTTATATAACACATAAAATTGATGATTATTATAACTAAATCGGCAGCTCATTCTAAATTAACTATTTGAGTTTAAGCATGAGTGGAACTGAAGCATGCATTTCATTAGCCTCAATTACAATTTAATCCCAAGAGTAGGAGATTTATAGAATGCAGTCGTTAATCGATTACGTTTTCCCATTAGACAGAAACTGCTGACATCCAACGAACAAAGCTCAAAAGTGGGTCGCCGATAATATCTACGCGCGCAGAAAACACAATCGCAATCAACTGACCTGATAAAGATGGCAAGGATTAATTAAAAGAACAATTAAGTTTAATGTACTATTGGCAACATTGTAAATATTCTCAAAATCGATGTGTCAGACTTCAATACTCATAATGGACGTACTCAGCAACTGTTTATTATGTAATTCAGTGTATAAATAGAAATCGTGTAACCTCAGTGGTTTATAAAAAGAAAAAAAAACAGGGAGAGATTGGTGTTCAGCAAGTGTTTTCATTACGTTAATGTACATTACTTTTATTAATGGCTTCACTTTGCAAACTGCAGCGGTAAGAGACGTTTTAATAAAGATCAGAGTGAGAGAGAAGAGGTAATGTTGGTGTGCCGTGCAGCGTACACACGTAAATCACCAGCTCTGACATTCGCTCAGCGTCTGAGTGGAACTATTTTTTTTTGTACATGTCACAATATGAAAAACATTTATTTCATGTCAAAAAAATTTCATGACGGCGTTTTTAGACAAGATTGACAAGATAGAAAACAATCCCGATTTTAATTTAAAATTAAAATGGGGAGAATATAGCAACGTTTGTTTGGCCGTTATTTTGAATGCAGATTGGCAGACCACAAAGGAGGAGAATGTAACGGCACAACTAATTTACTATATGTTAAACACTTAAGGGGACCAGGTCGTGAAGGCCTGTCCCATGTTAATTAAAAGGAAGTGTCGCTTATCAGTTAGGTACACTTATTTCAAATAACGTTCAAGATATTTTTATGAAACTTTTTTCGACTAAAAGATAAATACATAGAGCATACTGTAGACCTAATTAAATACATGTACTCATAAAAGAATACTTAGGGTGATTTTTCAAATATAGTGTTTTAAGAAGAAACATACTTTTTACTTCTTTTTGAAAACATACTAATTATTTACATAAGGTATCATACAAAATTGTTGGTCTATTATAATAAGTATTATGAAGCAAACATAATAAAAAAAATTTCAAGTCTCTAGCATGTTCCAGTACAACGTTATGCGTATCTAAACATGAAAAATATGGAGTTACGGAAAATCGCGTTTAAAGTTTTCTAATGTTTTATTCAAATGCATCTGCACTATAGCCTACACTTCTTCTTCGTTTCTCTCATTTCTCTTCCTTTTTAGCTGCCGTTTCTTTGCTCTGTTTTCCTTACTCCTATCCAGAACACTATTATTTGCTTCCAGAATCCTCATTTTTATAGCTAATAATATTATTATATAATATTGAAATGTTTATTTGAAGGAGGTCAATGACATCGGACTGGGCGACTTCACATGAAATAAACATATAAGATGATACCAAAAAAAATGTTTGGCATAACAATGTATATATCATTTTAAACAGAAAGAACAGAAAAATATTTTAATGGTAAAAACTAAAAATAGATTTTTTGAACTTTTCACGACCTGGTCCCCGTAAGAGAATTAGGAAATCACGAAGATGATTAATAATGCAGCTAAACGAAAACTTGTACAGTAACTACAGAAATTAAACGCACGAGAGAAACGTTTGTATAATTTAATGAAAATTGAAATAATTAATGAAATTAAAATTAATTCTGAAACTGAAGATACATTTTGTAATATATTCAAAAGCTAATAGGACCAGCTCTAGTAGAAGGCCGGAATATTAAACGTGGCAACGTAGTGTCTGAGGCCTATAAGTATAGTGTAATAAAATAGCTAAAGTAAACATGTTATATTTTGATTTAATTTCATAGCATTACTAAAATCATGAGTGGGCTATTTATAGCCAATTATAGGTCTGTGCGCACTTAGTACTATACGTTCAAGTAGAAGAAATTAGTGAACTAGTGTTAGGCCTAATGAATTAATTTCTTCGAATTATTGAATTCGTATCATATGAATGAGTTAATTAGTATAATTCTTTTATAATATAACAGCATTTTACATAATAGGCTGTTAATGTGCAAAAAATGAAGAAATATAAAACTGCTGTTAACCGGCAATTAAAAATGACGCGATTTGATTATTGGAATACGTAAATTAAGAGATCGTCTAGTCAGCCTCAAATATCAGCTGGTTCCAGTGTTGCCACGTCTAATATTCCGGCCTTCTACTAGAGCCGGCCATGGGCCAGCACGTATTAAAGTGTTATGGGTAGTTCTTCTTCTTCTTCTTCCCCAACAAGGATTAGACCTTGGTGACCTGTTCCGGCTTCATAGGATTTATTCCCATCTTTTCTTTGGTCACCCTATCTTTCCTTTTCCAGTTGGTTTGTACCTACTTGTTGCTTTTGGTAATCTTCGACCGTCCATACGCTCCAGATGGTCCTTCCAATTTCTTCTGTGCAACTCTATTTTCTTATTTAAATTGTATATTTCCAACCCTTCTCTTCTCTTGTTTAGAACAACATTTGACCGATCTTAGAAATTTCATCTCCGCTGCTTGTATGCGGCTTTTATATCTCTTCCTCATTATCCATGACTCACTGTCATAAAGAAGCACACTGATAGCCATTACCTTGTAAAACTTGAGCTGAGTATCTATCCGCGTCTTGTTTTTTAGTGTTCTTCTTATGGTGCCGCACATCTTAAGTTATATTTTGTGTTATACTGAATCGAACACCGTTGCAAATTATGTAGCGCTCTTTGCAAACCATTGTTATGGGTAGTTGAGATATATAAATGGCAGTAATGTTCGTAGAATGTACGAGAAATAATGAGAAATTATTGACACGGGGGTATTGAGCCCGCCCACGTAGGCTAGGCAGTCGTTGACAAGGGAAAATCGCGTTTAAAGTTTTCTAATGTTTTATTCAAATGCATCTGCACTATACACTTCTTCTTCGTTTCTCTCATCTCTCTTCCTTTTTAGCTGCCGTTTCTTTGCTCTGTTTTCCTTACTCCTATCCAGAACACTATTATTTGCTTCCAGAATCCTCATTTTTATAGCTAATAATATTATTATAAGATATTGATATGTTTATTTGAAGGAGGTCAATGACATCGGTCTGGGCGACTTCACATGGAATAAACATATAAGATGATACCAAAAAAAATGATTGGTATAACAATGTATATATCATTTTAAACAGAAAGAACAAAAAAATTTTGTAATGGTAAAAACTAAAAATAGATTTTTTGAACTTTTTCACGACCTGGTCCCCGTAAGAGAATTAGGAAATCACGAAGATGATTAATAATGCAGCTAAACGAAAACTTGTACAGTAACTACAGATATTAAACGCACGAGAGAAACGTTTGTGTAATTTAATGAAAATTGAAATAATTAATGAAATTAAAATTAATTCTGAAACTGGAGATACATTTTGTAATATAATCAAAAGCTAAAAGGACCAGCTCTAGTAGAAGGCCGGAATATTAAACGTGGCAACGTAGCGTCTGAGGCCTATAAGCATAGTGTAATAAAATAGCTAAAGTAACCATCTTATATTTTGGTTTAATTTCATAGCATTACTAAAATCATGAGTGGGCTATTTATAACCAATTATAGGTCTCTGGGCACTTAGTACTATACGTTTAAGTAGAAGAAATTAGTGAATTAGTGTTAGGCCTAATGAATTAATTACTTCGAATTATTGAATTAGTATAATATGAATGAGTTAATTAGTATATTTCTTAAGTAATATAACAGTATTTTAAATAATAAGCGCTTAATTTGCAAAAATGGAAAGTTATAAAACTGCTGTTAACCGGCAATTAAAAATGACGCAATTTGATTATTGAAATACATAAATTAAGAGATCGTCTAGTCGGCCTCAAATATCAGCTGGTTCAAGTGTTACCACGTCTAATTTTCCGGCCTTCTACTAGAGCCGACCATTGGCCAGCATGTATTAAAGTGTTATGGGTAGTTCTTCTTCTACTTCCCCAGCAAGGATTAGGCCTTGTTGACCTGTTCCGGCTTCATAGGATTTATTCCCATCTTTTCTTTGGTCCCCCTACGCTTTCTCTTCCAGCTCGTTTGTATCTACTTGCTGCTTTTGGTAATCTTCGATCGTCCATATGCTCCAGATGGTCCTTCCAATTTCTTCTGTGCAACTCTATTTTCTTATTTAAGTTGTATATTTCCAACTCTTCTCTAATCTCTTCATTTCTAAATTGATCTTGTTTAGAACAACCTTTGACCGATCTTAGAAATTTCATCTCCGCTGCTTGTATGCGGCTTTTATCTCTCTCATCATCCATGACTCACTTCCAGAAAGAAGAAAGAAGCATAGGGACAGCCATGTGAAACTTCAGCTGAGTATCTATCTACGTCTTGTTTTTTAGTGTTCTTCTTATGGTGCCGCACATCTTAAGTTATATTTTGTGTTATACTGAATCGAACACCGTTGCAAATTACGTAGCGCTCTTTGCAAACCATTGATATGGGTAGTTGAGATATATAAATGGCAGTAATGTTCGTAGAATGTACGAGAAATAATGAGAAATTATTGACACGGGGTTATTGACCCCGCCCACTTAGGCTAGGCAGTCGTTGACAAGGGCTGCTCATCTGTGCGGTTGTTTAAGAATTATTGTAAGGCTTAAAAATGTAGGTAGCATGAGGACACTATATTACTGGAAATTTTGTGTCCCATCTGAACATAAGCAGAAACGCTCGAAAGCGCTTACCTAAAATATTGCAAATAGTGAAGCATAGCTAGTAATTACTATATACTGAGGAATGGGACAGACTTCAGAAATACATTCTACAGGCTGAAATAAAAATCTGCCCGAAAACTCTTCGTTTTAGACTTATCGCTTGCGAGAAAGTTTGCCTTGGTTTCTGCTCCAAGCCTAAAATGAAGCCCTATTGAAATTCTTGGAACTTTAATTAAAGGGTTAATTTAATGGTTTCATATGGGTCTTGACTTGAAAAATTAAAAAAGTAACTTGTATTTATTCATTATAAACTCATCATCATCATCATCATCATCATCATCACCACTCGAAGGACTAGGGCTTAGACCTATTCCGGAACACATCTCCTCCTGGGTCTACCGACATCTACCTTCCCAGTAGGGTACCGATGTCAAGGTATATAGAAGGATATCAGGCATGCGATTCGAGCGTTCACACGATCCCCTTCTGTGGTCTTCAATCTTCTGGTGCAATGATACAATGTTAAAATCGCGTCTAATATCCTCGTTCCTTATCCGATCCAAGAGAGAACAATCTTGCGTTCCTCTTAGAAATTTCATGCCTGAATCCTCTGCACGTCTCTTTTACCAAGGTCTCACTAACATACAGAAATGTTGAGACAGCCACAGTTTTATAAAATTTCATTCGGGTATCCTTCCGTATTTTATTTTTTTGGTACCTATGAATCGTTCCACAGATGCGTCTAAATTTTGTTAGCTTACTATCCCAATTCAGTTCTCAAATCACTTCCATCTGAGATATTACAACCCAGGTAATTAAAATGACTAACATGATCCAAAATCTGATTATTCACGACTATCTTAGTTCTTTATAGGATACCTGCCCTGAAATATCATCGTTTTAGATTTTGTAGCAGAGACCTGTAGTCCATAATCTTGTATGATGCTATTGAATGTAAATATCGCCCTCTGTAACTGGCCTCCTGTTTTCTGTATCATTACTTTGTCATCTGCATAAAGCAATGAACATGAATATTTCGGTGAAGTTATATTCCCGAGTCAACATTAGCTGCCCATCGCCGAAATATTTCCTTATAAACTGTAATACAAATTTACATTCATTTATTTGCAATTTGAACAAGTAAATTTACATCAAACCTAAAAATAGACACTAATATTTTGAGATTTACAACACTTTTAAGAAGCTACCCAAGGTACAGTTCTAAGACCCTTCTTTTTCAATTTTCCAGGTCAAAAACCATATGAAACGATGATATTTACCTTTTAATATAATTTTAATATAAGTTCCAAGAATTTAAGTAGGGCTCTATTGTAGGCTTAGAGCAGAAAGTAAAAATTTTTCCCAAGGCATACAACGCAGCGTTTTTGGACCTATGTTTATATAAAATTTCTTTCCTATTTCGGCCTGCAGAATGCATTGCTGAAGTATGTCCTATTTCTCATGGGGCACTTTATACCAGTGAAAATCGTGAATACACCAACAAAAGTTTGTTAAATATTTTAATAATTTATTGAGATAGTAAGTCTTAGTAAAGACACAAACAATTAAATGTATTATTATTACGGTCTGTCTATAATTATCTTATCGACTTTGTTACAAAGAACTAACTTTTAATTAAGAATTTCAGTAACCATTTTCACTTGATAGATAGGTTTACCACAAAATACTGTTTGTAATATTATGTAAATTCTCTGATGTAAGTTCTTTAAGTTCTACAGTTGTGTAATTTAGAATTCTCTAAATTAATGACGGTGTTTATAATACCAGTAGTGAGTGAAACACGATAAAAATAACTTTTAATAATTACATAATTGAACATCCCTATAATATGTTTTACTATGCTATATGTTGACAGGTATATATATAAACGTTTTCTGTACCAATTTTAATATTTAATTGTTGATTACTGCTTTTATAATTAATTACAAATACCACTACATTATGAGTAATTTAAATTGTAATATTGTATAAATTAAGTTCTGTGATATTAGAATTTTCTCGTTGTCTTTAAAGAAAACATTTGATGATGTAAAACAAACTATCTCAACTCCTTCACACATACAATAGGATACACGCATACGCACGCACACTCACATACATAAACGCGTTCACTCAAATAATTGTTCTGTTGTGTTTTACATTTCTTTTATATGCATACACCGGACCTGAAGATGACAATAAACATTGTCGAAACGTCGAGACAAGCAACTTAAAATTTGTGTTATATTTTTTGACCGATCCTCACAAAACTTCACCGGAAAAATTCATTGATTGATGGCCACTACGAATTTTAGGGATTTAATGTAGAATTAAGCTTTTAAATATCTCACTGAGCATTAACGTTAACTTTAGACGGACGACGCGTATGCTTACTTACTCTACATATTACGTCATACGTACTTACTTGTAGCTTTCTTCCAGATTATGGTTGGCTGTGGCACGCCGTGCGCCTGGCAGTCAAGAACCACGTGGCGGTTTCTTTCTACACTTGTATCCGCGGGTTCGACGAGCCATCTCGGTGGAACTGCATCGACACACACAAAAACGTTTCGTCAGTTATCGATGATTTGGTAATTTGTGTACTTAATTTAAGTAACTCTGAGTTAACTAAACACTAGACTGTTTAAATTGCTCGGGTTGAGTCGTTTTCTGAAATATTAAGATCATGATGTGATCATTTCGTTTTTTAAAGAAACTGACGCTGAGACAGGTCACTTTAACCAAGTTATTTGTCCTGTATAATATATTGTTCTATACGCACAAAAACATTATACAGTATGACAAAAAACAGAAGACAAATTTTTACATTATTGTTGAAATTATGAGATTGTCATGTTTTTTTGCTTAAATTATATTATGAGTTCTTATTTGCAACTTCTTACCTGCACGCGTATGCTTTGAATGAACACAGGATTCAAAAGTTGCATTTAATTGAGACGTACTTTATTTTAACTTTGTGATTTCAAGAAGATTACTTCTTTCTGATTGATTTCACTTTTTGGTAACATATAAACGTCACACACACTTGTTTAACTTTTATTAATTTTAATTTTTATTCCATAGTTGTTGTGGTGCGGCAAATATATAATAGCCTATTTACGTGATAAATCTTCAAAAATATTATTATTATTATTATTATAAACTTCTAAGAAATATTATTTGATGTAATTTATTATTATATTTAGAGTACTACAAACATTTAGTGTTTTTTTCGGTAAAATCTATTTAAGAAATATACAATCAGATTTTATTTGACTGAGAAATTTTATTTTTATAAATATGTTACAAAATCATTGTCGACTTACAAATGTAACAAAATTGACGCATCTTGTTTTGCATTTTGTATTTTAAAAGTTTAGGAATAATTATTGATACGGTTTCTATAAGTATTTGTTTTTGGTAAATAAATATTAGTCTGCTGAAATCACATTTTATTTTATGATAACTATTAAACGTTTTTGTAGTCTGAACTTTTATTGAAATATTTATAAGAAAAAAGTACATATGGTTTAAATTTTAATTTATAACAACGTATTTTGTTATGGGGTTAATAAATATGTTTAATTCTATGTGTTTTAAAAATCATTGCCGCATTAGTGTTGAAACGATGACCTCGTAATATTTACAATTACCTCTTGTAAGAGGTAAAAAGAGCTTCTAAAACAGTTGTTCATATATAACAACAATTAAAATAAAGTTGCTAACTGAGATGTGTTCTAGAATTTAACATTACTGCAAGACTACACATTATTAACGATTGTAATTAATTTAAACTAATGATTAACTTAATGTGTGTAGTTAAATCGATGAACGTAGCAAATAATAACATAAGTAAATGATCGTAATACCGACCTGGCGATACTGTTTTTATTTAATGTAAATTATAGACATTAAAATACAATGGCTGTTTTAAATTCAAATTTAACATTACGATTCATGTTAATAGTTTTATTTCATTTAAATTAAAAGTAGGCTACTGATATTGTATAATTTTTTCTTCTTAGAAACGTAAATAAATGTTTTTAATCTTTGTTTCTACAAACTTTATAACAGTCTTGAAAGTATACATTCTGTTTTCTGTCATTAGTAATTAAATGAGCTTAAATAGTGCTTTGAAAAACCAGAAAACAGTTATTGTAATTTCTATTGTTTTTCTTTCCTTATTATAATAAACTAAGAAAAACTAAGAAAATCACCGACTGGAATACCTAGAGGTGTACTTGTAAGTACTAAAAATCCTTTATACAATAAACTGTCTTAGATGTAACAACTGACAGTGATTTCCAAACTTTTTTACTTTCTACATTTAATAGACATCACAAACAAAAGAATGCATTTATTTACATATAGTGCATACAATATTATGCTAGGTTGGCGCAGGTCGTAGGTTACGTCGATGAGCTAGATATAATCGGGAGCACCACTTTGAGCAGTCACTAAAGCCTTTCTTGCTCTTGAAGGTCCCTTAAGGAGGTTGGGTCTCATAATAAACCAAAACAAGACCAAATACATGGTCACAGGACAGAAAGATAGAGAAGGAGACACGTCCAAATTGGCATCTATTCCTTCGAAAAATTAAACAACTTTGTTTACTTAGGATGCCAAGTTAATTCCAATGCGGAAACGACAGAAAAAATAAAGCAAAAAATCACCTCATCTAATAGGTGCTTTTTAGGTCTCAGACCCCTGTTCCAGAGCAGAACAGTTGCCAGGAGCATCAAGCTGCTTCTGTATAAAACACTGATCCGCCCAGTTCACACCTATGTTTCTGAGACCTGGGCCATTTCTAGAAAGTCTGAGTCAAGCCTGATGGTTCATTAACGCAAAACCCTCCGCAGCAATTTTGGTCCCATATGTGTGGGAGGTGAATGGAAGAAAAGGACCAACCAAGAACTGAACACTCTTCTGAACGAACCAGATATTGTGAAAGTTTTAAAACTTGGTAGACTCAGGTAAGCTGGACATGTGATCAGAATGGGGGAGATGATATAACCAGAAAGGCTCTCACAGAACAGATCTATGGCACCAGGAGAGTTGGTAGACGCAAACTACGTTGGAAAGACGGTATGAATTATGATGGGCGCCATATCCTTGGGACCCGGAACTGGAGAGCAGCTACACTAGACCGGCTGGCGGAGGCTGTTAAAGGAGGCCTTGACTCAGTAATGGGTTGTCGCGCAGCTGTAAGTAAGTAAGCGTACAATTATGCAGGTTTTCACAGTTCCCGTTAATAACTGAAATGAAACTTCCGAGTCGTTAGTTGGACCGAGTAAACTTGAATTATGACTCACAAAACTGCCGTCGATAAACTTGTGCTTGCCTTGTCGGTATTCATTTAGGTGACGAAGTCTCGGGTGTGCGCGCAATCCCTGAGAATTGATCCTTTTTTTCAGCGCCATGAGAACGAATACCACGGGTGCAGTCAAATTTAACGTTGTGACAAAACCTAATATGTCGTATACATTTTTTCCAGTTTCTTTTCAAAATGTTTCGTGGATAGTGATCTATATGTATTGAGAGCCAGGCAATTGTCCTTGAGGTGGAACTGATAAACGGGACTTGGAAGGGAAGTGTCTGCAGTTAACTGACTACAACTGGGCGTTCATTGAAACCACGGCGGGGATAGGACATCACTGTGTCTTAAGCGAGTTTATTTAAATAGAGTATTTTTAGAGAAATAAAGTATCATTTCTCTCAAGTATATAGAGTACGAGCTTTTAGAATATCATTATTACTAAAGAGCTCTTATGAATTTTAAAAATACTCGGAGATAAACTCAGCCTTATGGAATCCCGCTGCTACAGCCCACGACTAAACTTTTGCTTCCCTTCAGCTTAAATTTAGAATGTAGTTGAATAAAACATAAATTTAACATTTATTTTATTCACAAACTAAATTGTTCTCATTTATTCGCCAGAATTTATCAAATTATTGATATTAATACATTCCTTTAAATTCAAAACAACAAATAATTAATAATAGGCTATAGGCGTATAACATTTCCGTCCTCTAAGAAATACTATAACAAACAAATGCTTTGAACATTATGATTTAATTTTGTTATAGTATTCATTAAAATATTTGTACAAAAAGCTTGGACTATCACTGTCAATGTCGAGATAATGTCGAAAAACCTCTTCCAACTAGAAGCCGAAAGGCTCCTTACCTTTGGCAAGGGGCTCCGGTTTTAGGACGCCAGACATTAACCCTTCTCCTTCTCCCTGTGACAAAGGACCAGGTGGTCTCGCATAGGTGGCTGTTGCATAGGTGGTCTTGAGGCTGGTCACTTCTTAGTAAGCACAGTGAGCCTCAGTGAGCTTGCCTGTTCCATTGATGTGAGGGAATAGACAGGATAAAAAGTGACAGAAAAGGATTAGTTGGGATTTTGGAATATAAACATAGGACGTTGTAAAGATAGTACGCCGTGGTTATGGCCTAGTTAAGGAAGATAATGAGTGGAGAGCAAGAAATAAATTTCGGTGTAAAAGAGAGCTCGTATAATAGCAGCCAGAGGGCTTGACCTAGTATAAGATAGTTGGACGATGTGCTGGAAGATCTCAGAAGAATGGACATGAGGGGTTACGCTGAGATGGCAACGTATAGGAGACGCTGGCGTTTGGGGGATTGGAGGCCAGGGATAACGTTGGGATATAGTGCTGAAGGAGAAGAAGTAGACGCGATAGAAGGCGTTGTGGAGCAAGGGACGTCCTACCAGTAGCTACGGTATCGTCGGCATGGCCTTCCACTTCATTACAGCTCGCGACTACCTTTCCCGCACGGCAGTGTTACTATAAGACGATGTAACCACACTCAACCATACGGAATGAACTGAATGCGCTTAACGTTATTAGTTGCTTTATTACGTCCTGTCGGTAAGTTAAAACTTTCATTACTCTCGAGAACGAAGGACATCCACAACAAATTATTTTTGCCTCGACGAATGAAACACAATTTTTTTTACCGATAGGGTACTTTGATCATTTTTTTTAAATCGTAGTTTTAAAGTGTCCTTGAGAAGAGACCAAGTCCAAACATAAGTGAAGAAGATAAAAACATAAGTGATACTTCTTAAATTTTCCTTGACGTATAATGTGATATTAAAGCCGGGGCAAACCTATATGATGTGGCTGACGGGAACGAAAAATGTCTCCGACCTTTACTTTGGAAGATTCCAGGCTAAGGTGTTACGCTTCGTAACTAAAACCCAGTTGCTAATAAATGTAAGTACTGGTGGTGTATAAGTAAGTAAGTATGTAAGTATTGGTGGTGTATAAGTAAGTAAGTATGTAAGTATTGGTGGTGTATAAGTAAGTAAGTATGTAAGTATTGGTGGTGTATAAGTAAGTAAGTATGTAAGTATTGGTGGTATATAAGTAACAAATCGTATGTGTCGTGATCTTTAAGTGTCCACAGTAATGCAATACAAAGGCAGATCCGGAATCCAACAGGGCCACTTCCATATGTTTAGGCTATAAAACAACCAGAAGACAAGGAAAAATAATGAAATGTCTTATCTCCATTAGTATTAGGTTTTTGTTTCCAAGTGAAAGACATTAACTTACATTCAATATTACATCTAAAAAAAAAAAAAAAAAATCAAAATTCTTTAAAACATCGAACGAATGACTGAAGTCATTAAAGCATTATTTTTTCTAAGAAATAATCAGCTAACACTAATGACTCAAAGCGTCCAAAACTGAGGCAACACACACGACACCGATGGATCACTCACGATGTTGACTGCAAGCAACGCTGTCTACGATGCGAGCTCAATGCGTCACATACGCCTCGAAGTCTTTTATAAGGATCCAAGACCGGTTTCATATTGATAAAGACTTAAATTTTCCGGGTTCCACGACCGTGGTCCATTTCTTCGAGTTGCAAACGTTTCGACTGCGGCTGTGGCAGAAACAAGGTCTGTGTATCCACATCCGTTTGTGAACAGTTCAGTGGCACTCCTTATATTTGTTTATTGTCCGTGCTTTCTTCTCAATTATATTTTTCTACTATAACTTTTGCCTTATTTCCCTTTCTGTGTGCCTTAAACAATTACTTTGTGAACAAATTTTTTAACCTTTAATCAAACGGTACACTTTAAAAGTCACATTTATTATAAATTTCAACTTCAGTGGAGAATATCAGTCACCAGATTAGTTGTTTTTACCAAAAATTCTGAGTTGAAAGTTTTTAAGTTCTTACTTAAAATTTGTTTGCCCATTTACTGAGCAAATACAAATGTCTTGTCGTTAGTTTCCGTTCTAACGATTATGCCGTCCGAAGGAACGCTATTATACATATTTAGTCCGAAAGAAGGAATGAATATTTTTTACTTTATATCCCTTAAAAAAAATGAGTCAGATATATTTTATAAAATTTCTTTTACCTTTTTCTTTCCCCAGTACTTGAATTAAACAGAAATATTTACATGTATATACAAATATTGCAGTCGCCAAATATTTACAGCCTATTGATGTCACCAAAATTGTTTTCAACGACTGTGTGACGTGGACTGTGTTACAGCTAGACGCACCCTAAAAGTGTTAACCAACTTTAACAACAGTTAACAAGAGAAGACATAATTAATTAATATTGCCTGCTTTTAATAAAACTGTTTTTCCGACAATGACAAACAAAATGATACGAAAATAACAAAACCGATAATATGGAAAACAGAACAAAATCTAATACGCATTTTTCAATAATTTGAAAAAAACTGTTACAATTTCAGACATAACATTCTCGCATAACTAAATTAATATGGGCCATACTCTCGTATATGCCTCCACGGTTGTTTTGTAAACAAAATTGCTTTAACTGACAACTTTCTTTTACTTTGACTGTTTTACTAATGCCAAATGAATTCAATTCTACGTAGACATTATCTACACAAACCAACGCTAGCGTCCTGTCACGTCTGAACAAACGGATAATTCCACATCTCTTGCCCGTCATGATATCTTGTCTAGGACCGGCGGAACTTATCTAGAGATTCCTAGACTAGACTAGCTCAGAGTAACCCGTTACTCATTACGCAGTGTGTGAATTTCGGGCAGATGCGTTCACTTAGAAACGATAACTAAAATTAAATATACTGTACAAACGTAATTAAATAATGCATTAAATGAATAAACTTATTTTAAATATTTACATAGGCTGCAGGAAGATTGAAGCTGTAGGAATGGACTATCTTAGACGAGCTTCCAGAGTTTCTCGTCTGGAATGTGTAAGGAATGACGTAATAAGGGAAAGAACAAATAGAAAAGAAACTGTAGTAGAAGATATAAAACGTAAACAGCTTTCCTGGTATGGACACCTAATGAGAATGAGTGAAGAAAGAATACCTGTGAGTGTGTTCAAATACAGACCTAGCAACAGAAGAAAAAGGGGCAGACCTGGATTGAAATGGATAGAAGGGATCGAAAGGAGTATGGAAGAAAATAATCTGAAGAATGAAGTTACACAGAATGAGTTGATGTGAAAACTTAGATGCGGGATGCGGCAGTAAGTAGCTGTGGGATCCCCGCCAACACACACACACACAGGCATCAACTGTATACTTAGTGCATTTTAAGTATACGATTTTTAAGCTTTCCGTTACGTCGGTTCTAATCAACTACGTTCTTTGAAATAACAAAACTAGTGCTCCGAGTAATCAATAATCAGTAATTATTATAACCAGTGAACATAATAGGGCACTAAAATAGCGGATATTTATCTGTGTACTCATCTTACAGAATTTAATAAGTTTTACTCTTTGAAAAAAAAACGTCGTCCGTTCTTTTGATACGTAAAATAATCGACGACAACGCTTCAGTCACTACATTTTAATTACACCCCTTTCATCATGTTTTAATTAAAAACTAAAAGCGATTTCTCCTGTAGCGCTGTTTTTTTAATAAACTAGAAACGAGAAAAATTATTAGTAACAATAATTAAACGAAACTGTAGTTGGCTCTTTGGAGACGTTAAATAAATTAGTCGTTCATTACAATGTCCGTTATGATGACAGATAAATCATATCGTGTCTGAGACAATTAACTGTGGATTCAAATTACAATTACTGTCTCAGCAATGCGGTCGTTGTACATGTAATACGATCTCAATTGCTACTTCAGTTTTATACGTGACATATTTGAGAAGACAAAATGAAAACGCAACTTCATACACATTTAGGAGACTGTCGCATTCAAGAAACGTTCTTCATTTATTTATACAATCTGATTACAGAAACAACAAACATATGTGTTTGCTAACATTTGACACGAAGAGAACTAGAGAATAGTTTGCAGTTTTAATTAATTTATTTTGTTAATACTTAACATTAATCGTAATGTCTTTCTTTTTTGTCTAAAACTTGTACGGCCGGTGTCAGTATATTGCACGGCCGGTGTCAGTATATTGCACGGCCGGTGTCAGTATATTGCACGGCCGGTGTCAGTATATTGCACGGCCGGTGTCTGTATATTGCACGGCCGGTGTCAGTATATTGCACGGCCGGTGTCAGTATATTGCACGGCCGGTGTCTGTATATTGCACGGCCGGTGTCAGTATATTGCACGGCCGGTGTCAGTATATTGCACGGCCGGTGTCTGTATATTGCACGGCCGGTGTCAGTATATTGCACGGCCGGTGTCTGTATATTGCACGGCCGGTGTCAGTATATTGCACGGCCGGTGTCAGTATATTCAGAATTACATCTACAAACCGGGCTGTTAGGCCGTGAGCGGTCGCTATGAAACCCCATCATGTCGGCAACGTTTCGATTCCCCCTCGTGAATCTTCCTCAGGCCGCCAAAAAAGCGACAGAGTGTAACAAAATAATAGCGGGAGATGTTCGCCGAACAATACCCGATACCTGTCTCAACCAGGTAGGTGACCTGACCACACCGTAGTATTCAGAATTTTTAAACAAAAAAACCTTTCGTGCATTTCGGTTTATTTCATTTGTGAAGAATTGTTACATTAATTCTAAATCGGATTGTGGAGATGTCGTCCCCACTGCCGCCCTTGCGTCGCTCGACAATCTATCCCTTTTCCTTATAATCCGCAAATAAATAGCAAATTAATAATTTCTTTTCAATTCAAGGTGAAAATTATTCTTATCCACCGTTCCCTTCCTTCAGTCGTCCGTATCCAGCCATGGAAAAAAAATCGTTTCGGATCGCACTGCGGTCCATAACCGCACTTATACAGCCTTCATCCCTCCAAAACGGAGGATTCATCGTAAAACAAGATCATGGCTACTCAGGTTAACTATAGTTTCAGGCAGTCATCGGATTTGCCCGGACACTGCAACCACTGGGCTACGTTCAGTTGCTGCCCCTACGATTGAATTGGATTGGACTGGAAAACATGTCACTATTTCACTTTCTAATTTTCATTTTTTTACTAACCACCAGAAATGAATAAAAACCACACTGTCTACGTAATAGTATTTACAGTAGAGAAACGTTCTGTTTGTGAAAATGGTGATAAACAAATGCACTTTACTCACTGGTAGCGTTTGGAAATCACTGATTAGATTGTAAAAGTAATTTTTAACTCTTAACCTAAGGGTTAACCTAAATACTTCTAACCATAAAAGCTGTTTGTTTCTACCTATATTTGTAACGTTTTCATTATTTACTTATTACATACGATCTACTACGATAGCAAAGCTGTGGTTATATACATACACTGATTTGGTTTAAGTTCGTATCAAAGAAAATAATGACACAGCACTCTAGATACAAGTGCAAGTGCAGTGCAACAACTTTAAAGCTGAATAAAGCGGAAGTCAGTCTAAAATATACACACATACAAAGTAGAAATAAACAAAGCGGATTGCTCGAGATTTTTTAAAATTTTCTATACACTACTACTTTAATTTTAACATTTTTTAATTGTAAGTCGTTACTAAGTATTATCTCTAAGAAGGTTATAATTATCGTACTATTTTTAACATGTTTTTTATTTAAATCACGTGTTTTTATCAATACTGAGCAAAATTATATAAGCAAACATTTATGCTGGCTGACAAAAGTAGTGATGATACTGAGTTTATAATTATAGCTAACTAAAAAGCTACGGCAAAGGAACGGCAATTCAGCGGCAAACATTTAGATATTTAGTAAGATATAGATAGAGGCTGAACTACCCTAAATCATACACTCAATATATATATATATATGTATACTACGATAATACTGTGTAATACACTAAGTACAAAAATAATAATAATAATAATATACGAATGCTGCGATAAAGCTTTTAGTTGTGGTGTCAACAGGGGGTGAAACATTTATATAACATCATAGAGGTTTAAACCATAATTATCAAAGGTGTACTAAACTAAATACATCTAAAGACTAGGAATAATGATAATAAGAAGAATAACAATATATATACTTAAATAAACGCATGCATTTTAGATAAAGAAATAATGGATTTCTAAAAAGTAATAAAGAGTTAGAAAAAAAGAAAGGAATAAAACCAGAAACAACAAAAAGAAGGTGCAAATTACCTTGTGAAACAAACCTGGGGTTCCATCAGTCGGCAGGTGCATTCCCATGTGCCAAAGCAACCGAAAGTAAGAACATCGAGAGTATTAAGTAAAAAGTATTTGTTTAAGTTACCTTTGACCTGTAGCTTGGAGGTGTACCTCACTTGAGCGGCCTGGTTGGAGGCTACGCATGTGTACTCTCCAGAGTGAGCCGAGGCTAAGCTAGAAATGCTGAGGAGGCTAGAGTAAGGATCAAGAGTAGACACGTTTACTGCCAGATGTGTGGGCAGCGTGGCGCCATCTTTGAGCCAGCTGATGCTTAGTGGTGGATCACCCCGGCTCACCCCACACACCACGCGAGTGCGCGTGCCTTCGGGGAGACCATCGGCCGGGAACGAAAAGGGCTCAATTATAGGAGGAACTGGAAGATAGGAGGAACTGGAAGAATTCAAAGAGAGAGAAAAAATATGATAAAAGATTTTTGTCATAACAGCAAAAAAATAATTAAAATAATAAAAAAATATAGAGCGTAAAAGAAATATATATATATAAAGATTTAGAAGAAGAATTGTAGTAGATGTTTGTGTTCGTAGTTTACCATTGACCACCAATCGTTGAGTGTGCATGACCTCTGCCGCCGGGTTCCTAGCTACGCAAGAGTAATTGCCGTTGTGATGTGGAGACAGGTTTTCTATCAACAGAATACTGTTGAACTGATCCACTTGTTGCACGGACAGCTGGTGCTTGGGGTCTATCGGCATTCCGTCCTTGAGCCAAGACATTGTCAGTGGTAGGTCACCCTTAGTCACTGAACACGTTAAGGTAGCCCGCTCGCCTAAGTGGAGCGTCCTGTCAGAGAGAAATGGCCCTAGCTTGGGGGGAACTGTAGGCACAAACCACATAGAGAGCCGTCATCACGCTGCCAGCACATTCTGCTCGCTCTTGCTTACACAAAATTTCCATAAGTAAACAGAATCAGTGTGATGATGATTATACGTTTGATGAAAGCAAAATCAAACACAATTAGAAATGCAAAATAAAAACACAACATATATTGTGAATCGCACTGTCTGAAAAATTGTTACACCATAACACTGTCTTTCACACTATAACAGATTCATTCACAAAGTGAAACATAATTTCCAAATATCGTAAAATAAATGTTATATACCCATTGATTACTCGATTCCAGTAGTAAGTTATAAACATTTGACTACATTTTACTGAAACAAAAATAATTTTCTCTAATAATGTTCTCTATGGACGACAGTAAGTTGTGTTTATAATTTCCGAGTTTTGTTGCTACCCTTCGAAGTCGCAAACGATGTCAAGATATTGAGGTAACGCAATTCACGGGATCAAAATTAAAAACAATTTCACAGTCCAATTAATATTTCTATCTGTTTTTGTAACATTTTTTAGAAATAGTTCTGTTAGAAACAGACACTTACTTATCTATTTAATGAAAAACTTACACGAACGCAATTTTAGCTATTGCTTATGAAACGCTTTATTGAGCATATACAGACACACTGTGTAAAGTTTTAGAAACAGTAAAAGAGTATTTTGGAGACAAGGATAATAAAAAAAACTTTACAAATATCAAAAGCATATCAGGCTGGTAGCTCTAGCTATTCTTATGTACAGTCTCTAACGTTTCTTGATTAGTGTATAGGCTAATGGGAACCTCAGATCTGTAAATGATTTTTCCGTTAGTGTAAAAAGAGAAACAAAACGTCAAGAGAATTTCTGGTAAATTTTTAATGTAGACTAAAATGTCTTGGAGTGAGAAAATAAATATGAAAAATTAAACGCCATCAGAAGCAGCAGTGGAGTGTATTGAAAAGTTTTCTTGCGTAAATAAAGACTTTCTACTGGCTCAGAAACTTAACAATTCCAGTTGAAATGAATGGACAAAATGTAGGAATGACGTAATTATGAAAAATGGGAAAGAATAAGTTTTCCTCCCAAGAAACTGATATTGACTTCCTGTTAAATGTGAATAAATAAGAAAGTTGTTCTGATGAAATGTATCAAAGTATAGAAAATATAACAGAAACAATGAGAAAAAGAAGACTATTATTTTTTGGACATTTATATAGAATGGATGACAATAGGTTGACAAAGCAAATCTTCAGATATCTGTGGGGGAAGAAGTCGACATCAAGTTGGATTAAAGAAGTCCAAAACGATTTAGAAAAAAATAATATGTACGCAGAAGAAGCAATTGACAGAGAAGTTTTTCGGGCAAAAGTGTTTAAAATGGAGGGAGTCCAGGGTAGGAGAGATAAAAACGCAGATTCAAAGTGGACTGAAGACAGGGAGAAGAGACACAGTGAGAAGATGAAAGATTATTGGAAAAAAGGAAAGAACAAAGAGTAAAGAATTGAAATTGGCATGTGGTGCTCAGATGGCCGATACGAAAAAAGGAGTGGTTCATGAAATCCTAATAATCACAAAAATTTTGGTTTACAGTGAAGGTAAAAACCAAAATTAGGGCACCTTATGTTAATGGAGCCGACATTGCGTATATTTTGAAACAGATAGTGAAAATGATACTTATTCTAAACAGAGCTAAAGAAAGTCTTGGTATACGACTGGTAAATAATCAATACAATTCAATAATCAGTATTAAATGACAATATTCTTATGAAAGACTTTGGTCAAACAGGTCTAATGTTTTGATTATTATTTGTACAATAAAAGTGTTTCCTAACAATCCATAAAATTTATGAACTTGTTCGGCAAGTAAACATGAAGGAGATGACACATTTATTTCCGACAACAAATATTATAATAAATAAACTGTGATTACTTTTATTCTGTCGTAACCGCCGAATTCAGTTTCTATTGAGAAATTCCCTTTGAATTCAAAATTAATGAAATACTGACATACGTAGGCCTACTACGCCTCTTCTAAGGCAACCATTCTCTCACACATTCGACAGTGTACGGTGTATGTAACATTACATTCACTGAGATAAGAACTTTTTGAAACGTGACTGTTAGTCCCATCGTGATCAGAACAGCATTGTGAGACAAACACATACATTTACAAATGGATATTAAAGTCCACATTAATTTAAACTTACTTATGTAAATATAAATCTATGCTGACGGTAAAAACTAAAATCTATTTTGAAGCTTACACTTATATCTTCATATTAATGAAGATTACACTGAAAATATTTCTTAATATAAAAAATATTTTATATTTCTTATAAAGTAACTGGTGACTAGAATTGAAATCTGTTTAATTTCTAACTGGTAAAGCAGTTTTCATATAGAATTGCCTGCCACAAATCTGCTACAACATAATAAAAATTAAAGTACATTGAAGGAACTATATACTCGTATAAGCAATGATATGCTGGAAATGACTCATCAAATGTTTTTTAGCTGATTGTAAACTTACGTATTTTGTATTACCTTAATATCATAATAAAGTAAACAAACAAAGAATTATCTAAATAATGTGATTAACCACGTTACAGTGAAGCGGAAAAAATCAATTGGACTATTTAAGTACATACACCATTGTGAGACCACCTGAGTAGATGCGACATGCCAACTAAATTAGCGGTTACTAAGATTACTATGTAGCGTAGTGGCTAGCGTGTGACGCTGTTACGCTGTCGGCGCGGGTTCGATTCCCACCGAGGCCATCTGATTTAGTTACGACCTTTCCCTCTCGCAAGGCGATGGAAAATCAGCGAGAGGTATCCTGCCTAGTATAAACCTTCTCCATCTATGCCGTTCGGATCCGGCGTTAAACTGTAGGTCCCATATACCTGTCAGAGACTCCGTAACACACGCACCACTGGTATATGCGGGGAGGGTACAAACCAGTCGAAAGACGAAGGACCAATCAATATTACAAAATTTGGGGTGATTTTGGTATTCTCAAGGAATAAGAAACAACTTTACCTAGTGGCGAAGTTAACAAATATACAAATATATAGCGATAAAATCATAAATTGCGGTAGGATGGGAAATTTATTTTTTATTTTTCCACTACTCTGTTCGTGTGAGAGTTGCATACGAAGAAATTTAGGAGTCAAATGAAGGAATACATAATTTTTAAATTGAATAATTAATTAAAACTATAGTCTCATATTAAAGGTATGGACTCTTGATATTGAGAATAAAAAATTATAAAAAGAAGTCGGCCGGCACGGACTCCTAATCGGACATTACGGATGAGACAAACGCTACAGAAGATATGGTACAGGAATCGGCAAAACGATCTGTGCCACCCGGTTGGTGCAGACAACACCTCGTTTAGTATGCATTATCAGGCCGATTGTCGGATTGTCAATACACCCACCTGAAGACCATAACAAATTTATACCAACATATGCAACAACAGTCGACGGCAGTGGCGTGGCGTGGGTATATAACATCTGTTGCCGGTTGTGATAGGCCTAAAACTTAAACCTAAAAATTAATTCGAATTTTTTCTTGTACCAAGTGTTCTTTTTAGAGCATTTTCTATCATTCGCTGGGAGAAGAAGAGAGTCCCGTTTCAATGGGATTTGACTCTCATTATACTTACACAGAATAAATCAGAACACAAATAATCAAATTAAAAATAATAAAGACAAATAGAGAAACACATGACTAAACGAACGAAACACAAATAGGTACGTAGTATCTGCTGCACGTCAGTTCCCGAAAACGAACATAGCTGTTAATTGAGCGTTTTGCTGGTTTATACAGCGGCAACACATTGGGTGGACGAATGTCCCCCCCTCCACAGATTTTACAGTGACAACTACTACGAGGTCAATGACCGTACGCAGTAAAACCTTGCCGATGTCTGAGCCGGCAACAGAAGACGGTGCAAGCGCCCAGCAGTTCGAACGCAATGCTACGCTTTTCTTCAAGTTTCCCTACTAATACTTTTTGGATTTCAAATTATTCAATAACTAAAGTATTTATTCTCTAATATAATTAATATTATTTTCTCTTATTTCCAGTATTGTTGCCGCCAGCAACAGCGGTTACACGGACGCCACGCTACTGGTCGACGGCCTCAGTACCGGCAGAATCAACCTGAAGCAGAAATGAAAGTTGATTTATCTTGAACGGGTTTCATTGATAATGTTAAACCGTGGAAATTAATTTTTCACAGAATGTTTTTTCAAATCGTTGTTGTTATAAAATATGATACTTTTTTTCTTATCGAATATAGATTTAGCAATATTATAATAATTAATTTATGATGACATTGATAATAACTTATCACCTAAATAAAAGAAAGTAAATTGATAAATAAAAATTACAAAAATTTACAATCAGCTTTTGAACGGTGAATAAACTGTATCACCATCAAGTGGAATTCCCATCTCTATTGCTTTCTCCGTATAAATTTTGAAAAGCGTATTTTAGATACTTGCTTATGAAAAATTGAAAATTAAAAGCGGTGTCCTTAATGAAGTGAAGGTTTTAGATTTTTAATTTACATTTTCGTATAAATAAATTTTGAAAACCATTGTAGGACCTATATCACTGTATTTAAACATTAATAAAAATTGAATTTACTCAATTAACAAAAATTTAAATGAGTTTATTTTTAAATCTGCTCTTGATTGGAAGATGTTTAATTGGCTTGTCATACCGATAACAGCGACTTCGCCGCTCCTTCTTGCGCTCTGGCCTTGTTTGGTTCCTGGCCCAGCACGTGTAGACGCCGGCGTCGTTCGCCTTCTGCACTGGGCTGATCATCAGTACTCCGCCGATAACCTTCTGCCTAAGGTCATCCGGAAGGTTCTCGACCGCCTTAAGGAAAATTAAAACAAAATTTTAAGCTGTCATGTTTCCGGAAAATATATTTTTCTTAAAATGAAATTGAACTCTCATTACTCACTGCGTTCCCAGTGTATCTCTTCTATAGGATAACCGGCGACGGGACATTTGAGTTGAAAGGCTTCTCCGGCGACTGCTGTCACCTTGGGAATCAGTCTTATGTAAGGCAGTCCTGAACATATAAGCACGTGCAATTTAAATATGACAAACGATTATTTTTAAATTACTAATTAAATTGATTGTAGAATCACTTACTTCTATTACTTAATACTTCAAACTTATTACTTCTATTGTTGTAATCTTGTCACAACCAAGTTTCGGCATCTACAATCTAAAGCCGTCTTCAGGCGCAACTACACAAAATTAAATAAACAAAAATACAAGTCACATCGACTGTAGTGCATCCTGAGTAATGTGTCAGTTAATGTAATCCAGTATTCAAATTATATAGGCCTAAACACTAAAGTCTGCAGAATGAATTAAATTTTAGTAAAATAACTGAGCCTTTATTGACCGGCTCCTTAATATTCCTTCTAAGAAGCGGTGTCACAAAAATATATTGTCTAGGTTTTTGTCTAGAATTTTCTGTCCACGTGCTTGAAGACTGCTGCAGATTGTAGCAACCGAAAAGTTCTTTGACTACAGTCAACCTGGACAAGAATTGAGAAACCTGTTAATAATAATAATAAAGTAAATTTGCAGAAAACAATAAAATATTGGCTAATGTGAATAATGCAAAAATTGTGTTTCCAGTTGCATTATTATGTGTCATAATATCTCAAAAATATCTGAAAGCCATATATATATGCATTAAATACTGTGTAGTTAAGGTGTATAGTAGAAACTGCATACGTAATAATTACTGTGAAACAAATTATCCGTAGATCCAAGTAAACGTATTAATTTTTGTATATGGCATAACACGACTTACAAAAATAATGAAACGCCAAATATTTTTGTTACCAATAAATAATCATTTTGAACTATTCTTAGCACATATTTGGGAAGCATACATTTGTAATTAAACTAAGTCGTGTATACAATTTTAACAAAAATATAACGTGACTTCTTTGCTTTCCTCTTATGACAGGTTTGTACAGATACAAAAGTACCCGAGCTTCACTTTCAATAAGTTGGTCGGCCAATACTGATCAGTTTCGTATTCTTATCTATTATCTGGTCTGATCTGTACGCATGATCTTGTACGTACATCATGTTCTGGCTTTACTTTCTACATCATGTTTTATTTAATTTTACATGAATGTTTTTATTAATCTAAAATTGGCCATCTCACATAAGGACGAGCTCTTTGCCTAAAATATTCTCTCCCTTATCGAATCGCCTGACATCCTGGTCTGTCTGACATTTAATTATGAAAATTTCCATAGTGTGGAATGTTCTATATTATGGATTAAAGGACATGAGCAATTGGAAAAAGCGATAGAGATAGGCTCGAGGCCCTGGAAATGTGTATATGGAGACGGATATTGAGAATAAGGTGGGCAACAAGTAACAAAAAACAGTCATTTAATGAAGAGTCACTACAGATAGGGTAACGAAGAGGCATTCAAAAGAATTAATGAAAATAGAACGTTTATGAAGATTACAAAGATAACTGAATTATAAGAGGAAGTGGATTGCCTGCGTTGTGAGGGCAAATGGCCTGTTGCCAACGGTTTTTGAGAGAACAGAGGAAGGAGAAGATTGAAGCTTCTGGATTGGAATTTGGAACAAAACTCAAGAGACAATTCTACCAACACGCACATGGAAATAATGTTGTAATAGGGATAACTAAACTGGGAAAATAAAATTTACAACAAAAGACGTCGTTTTGGAAAGGAGTTTCTTTGGCAATCAGACATGCAGCGCCTGAATGCGGCGTCACTGATTTTTGATATAGTCCGTCAAATCTATAAATACACAATTAATGTTTTAATAACAAAAATTATAATGTATGACCAATTTGACATAATATACATATGTGAGTGTGTTGCATGAGTGTTTGTGATATGCCAGACATAAAAATGTGTAAATTTTAACAAATTTCTTAAATCCATAATTTTAACAAAAGTAATAATATAACTCATAATGTAATTTAAAAATTCACAAGAACAGAAGGCTACTGAGTGTAATAAATGTGGTACGTTGTTATTTCATATTATCAAAAACTTTTAAAAATACTGGTTTTATTAAAACATTGAGTGGTTATTAAATATTGTTCTGTTGTTTTTGTATCCTACAATCGTTTAGACGAACAATGGTATCCTACGAGGGAGAGAACTGGACCTTAAGAGAGAAATCTTGTAATGTGCAGGGCCATTTTTGAGTCGAAAGTGCTGCGTATCTTATGTGCAGGAGGTTGGACGAAAGAATAACTTGAAGGATAAGGTACAAGAATGAGGTCCGCGATCTGTAGGAAGCACGAAAACTCTCGAATTATGTAAAAGTGAATCGTCTCCAGCGGGAGAGGAATGTACTGCGAATGGCTAACAGAGTCTCACATGGCTTCTATTGTGTAGGAGGACGTGTTAAAAGTTAAATCTGTTAAAAGTCAAGAGATAAAGAGAGAGAGATAGAGAGAGAGAGAGAGAGAGAGAGAGAGAGAGAGAGAGAGAGAGAGAGAGAGAGAGAGAGACGAGAGAGAGAGAGAGAGCGAGAGAGAGAGGAGAGAGAGAGAGAGAGAGAGAGAGAGAGAGAGAGTCAATTAGACCAGAACGACTGGAAGATGGCGATTCACGAGGTGAGGGCTCGATATATTCTGTAAAACAAATAGAAGGAGAAGCTGTTCCCTACCCTATTTACTGTATTCCTTTTTTAGCATTCGCATAATACGTTACAAAAGTTTTATGAATTTTACTGTATTATTCAATATACTCTTCTTATGTTTTCACAAATTATGTTAACTGTAAGTGTTTTTTATTTTCCCCTCTGTTAGGTACCGTTCTTAATGAAGTTGACGATCATTATGGTAACAGTATTTTACGCTTTGTGTAATTAATTTTCACTATAATTGTCAGTCAATTCTTGGTATTCATCATAAACATTTTTTCTTCCTCTCTATTTTTTTATGACCATTAACTATACCTTCAAGGCATGATCTGCATCATATCATATTTCCCGTCTCTCATTAAAATATCTGTCTTCTACATTTTATTGTGATAGAAAATAAATTGTTAGAAAATAAATTAATAGAAAATAAATTGTGTCTGTTTGTATTATCTTCTTAGTATTGCATTCTTTTTTGTTTTGTCTGGCCATGTTATTATAAGCTTTAAACACCCCCTACTTTAGTATTATAATTCGTGTTATCAGTGATGGTCAAAGCCTGTCTATTGAATTCGAGTGTCTGAGGTCCATTACAGTCTTGCTTCGAAGAAGCTGAAATTTTACTTTATAAACACATAACTTACAGCACAAATTTAGTTTTAAAATAAAGTCATCTGATCCCCGACACCGAGAGAAAACTGTTACTTTGAAAAAAAAAATAGTAAAAAAAAAACACGTTTAATTAAACGACTGATCACCACAATTTAACTAAACAATTCTAACCAACTGTCTGGTTTGAAAACATGTCGTGTACCTTCAGGTCATAAAAACTGAAAATTTCTGTACATATACAGTACCGTAAACGTTGAGCCTGGCAGCGTGCACGGCTTTCCCCGCTCTGTTCTCTGCTATGCACGAGTATTCGCCTCCGTCTTCCACCGCTACGTTGGTGATGTTCACGTGACTTATTACGTCCCCGTGAATTGTTACGTACTGGCCGATTACAAACCTGCAACAAATACATAAACGTATCGAGTGCTACAATACGCATAAACAATAACTGACGTTACGGAAACTGGCTGCAAAAATCAGCCACGAATATCGTTAGCCTTATATTTAGATGAAGCTAATCATATACATTATCAGAAGGGTTAGATCGGACTATTACTAACGTTAGAACTTACCACAGAACGTTTCGACCACTAAACAATCTGTGGTTGTCTTCAGGTGACAATTAAACTAGTTAATACATCCAAATACAAACTTAACCTTACCTGAGATTCGTTCACTAACAAACGTTATATACAGGGTGTCCCGGGAGGAGAGGGAAATAATTTGAGAAATGGTTCTATAGTGTAAAAGAAGAAACAAAGTTCATATAAACATATGTCCGGAAACGCTTTGTAAGCGAGTTATGGCTAGTGAAAAATTTCGCCCGGATTTCGGTTCCTCCGGGTAAATGAAGACTTTCTGAAATTCTGGAAAAGTAAATTAAGGGGCGAATTCTGTTGTTTCGTATGGTTTTGACCTGAAAAATCGAATAAAATAGGTCGCAGAACTGTATCTCCCATAAGTTTCATGATATCCGACGTAAAAAAGAAAAATCTTTGCATAAAAATACGTTGGAAAATTGGAAACAATTGGAATTTTTTGTTGATTTTCATTGACTTTATTTACACCATTTATCTCAGAATTAAATTCTTTACAAGTTTTGTTTTTAACTTTTATGCATTTATTAGTCATTTAACAAAGTTATTGTACTTCGAACCTAAAAAAACGTTTTTTAGGTTAGAAGTACAATAACTTTGTTAAATGACTAATAAATGCATAAAAGTAAAAACAAAACTTATAAAGAATTTAATTCTGAGAAAAATGGTGTAAATAAAGTCAATACAAATCAACAAAAAATTCCAATTTTGGTTAAAAACAAGTTTTTGTTTTTTAGGCAAACATTTTTCTGTTTTACGTCAGATATCATGAAACGTATGGAAGATACAGTTCTGCGACCTGTTTTATTCGATTTTTCAGATTAAAAGCCATAAGAAACAACAGAAGTTGTCCCTTAATTTACCTTCCCAGAATTTCAGAAAGTCTTCATTTACCCGGGGGAACCGAAACCCGAGCGAAATCTTTCGCTAGCCGTAACTCGCTTACAAAGCGTTTCCGGACATATGTTTATATGAACTTTTTTTCTTCTTTGACACTATAGAACCATTTCTCCAACTATTTCCCTTTCCTTCCGGGACACCATGTATATATATATATATAACTTTTGCAAAAAAGGCAGATAAAGGAAATACGCTAGTTATCATGGACACTGATTCATACTATGCTAAAGTTCATGATTTTGTTTCTAACAACAACATTAAACTATTAAACTCTGATCCCACTGAAATATATGTCAGGGAACTTAACAATTATATTAAGAAATGTATCAATTTATTTAGTAAAAACACACGGCGTTACTTAAAACCCATCAACCCAAAAGCCCCAATATTCACAGGGCTACCCAAAATTCATAAACATAACATACCTATGAGACCGCTCGTGAACTTTATCACCGCTCCTGGCTTCAAAACTTGCAAAAGCACTCGTTCGTTTGATTAAAGATAATTTACAGTTACGAAATAATCATAGTATTATAAACAACACTAATTTTATTAATGAAATTAAATCCGTTGAACTACAACCTAACCACGATTTGGCATCATTCGACACAACTAATTTATACACGAATATCCCAGTCATAGATTCATTACAGATTTTGAGAAACAATTTATCTGATAATAGTTGCATGAACACACAGATGATAAATGAGTTAATTAACTTACTCGAGGTTATTTTAAAACAAAACTATTTCACTTTTAATGGCTTGTTTTACATTCAAGATGATGGCCTGGCTATGGGCTCACCCCTCTCTGGCCTACTGGCCGATATCTATTTGAATTTTTACGAGAATACTCACTTGTTAAACAATAATATATACGCAAATAAAATAATATTTTATGCACGTTATGTGGACGATACATTTTTCATTTTTGATGGTACTTTAAGACAAATCGAGTTATTCAAAAACTGTTTAAATAAAGTAAATAGAAACATCCAGTTTACTCTCGAAACAGAGGTTGACAACATGATAAACTTTCTAGATTTAACCACCACTCGACAGATGAACAAACTAAAATTCAACATTTGTAGGAAACCAACAACCACTTACACCACAATACACGCGGACTCCCATCATCCTTATACACAAAAACGGCGGCATACAATAGTTTTATTCACAGATTATTGACAATCCCTCTGGATGATAATGACTTTCGTGATGAGCTGAATACCATAAAATACATCGCGGTTGCCAATGGTTACAATAGTTTGACCATTGACAAACTACTGAAAAAAAAACGAAAGAAGCAAGCTTAAACCCCGAATAAACAGTAACAAAAAAAAATTTATATCCACTAATTATACAGGCTTCATGCCTAAGATTTTGTCCTCTGTATTGAATAATAATAGTTTTACTATTTCATTCAGAACTAATAATAAGTTACTAAGCATTCTCAGACCGAAAAAACACACACCTCCAGAAGAAAAAAACGGGTATATATAAGTTAATATGCAATGATTGCAATTGCTTCTATATTGGACAGATGGAGAGAGGTTTCCTCAAACGTTTTCGGGAAAATATACCCAAGAAAATAAGAAATGATAACAGCATCAAATCTAATTACGGAAGGATGAGGGGAAATCTCCTGCGCCCCAAAACAGGGGCTTTCGGCTAAGATATGGTAAGCCTGACAGAAGAGTATCTGGTCCTTCTGGTAGGGGGTTGTGGGACAGGCCAGAAACCTGTTCATGTAAAACTTTAAAATACTTGTAGAATCCAAAGCAGTCTCGGAGTAAGGTCTGAAAACTGCAATAAAAATTAACAGCCAAAATAATTTTATTAAAGTACGAAGACACAGTAATGTAAATCACATTCAAGTAGAGATTAATATCTGAATTTGTGTTTGCAAATACAATGAAATATACTCCTAGATAATATTTTATAACTATGATCTTGAGGGAATGCAAATGTATTATGCAATGCAGTGCAGAAATTTTGTTTGAAATGGACTCGTACAGAATGAACTGCTTGCTTGAAATAAAAACTTTTGGAAATGATCCAATTGGGTTCGTGAGTTACACAAACTAACCGGGTTTATCTTGTAGAAGAGATAAATAGTGGATCGCTGGACTTTCTGTCAGTCAGGATAAATTATGATGCACACAGTACATAGTCGCCCTTGTACCGACAGAATTTCATTTTGTCTCCAGACACAACGTGACATTTATTGGCGTTCCAGTTTTTATTATAGTAGTTTTACTTCGAGGCAGGATTTCAATAGATACAACAACGAAAAACGAAATACGTTCATTACTCAACGGATTGTACACCTCGTACGCGTTTGCAGTTCACACGTTCGTGTGTATATATATATATATATATATATATTATATATTATATTGAATTTACCTCAAGATGTTTCTTTCCTTATTAGGTACATGTTTCGGGTACCATTTTGTACCCATCTTTTGTACCATAAAATGGTACCCGAAACATGTACCTAATAAGGAAAGAAATATCTTGAGGTAAATTCAATATAAAAATTAAATGTAATATATACATCACGAAACAGACTGTAGCAAAAAGTGTTTGAATATATATATATATATATATTCAATCACTTTCTGCTACAGTCCTTTTCTTGATGTATATAATACATTTAATATTTATAAATAAATTTACCTCAAGATATACTTTTTTTCCTTATTAGGAACATGTTTCGAGAGCTCCCGTGCTCTCATCTTCAGCCTTCGCGATCTTGCGTCTGGTGAAGTATTTGTGTGTTGGCTGAATGCTATTAAGGTTGTTTGTTGGTCTCTGGTATTTTAAAGTTGTATTATTGTGTGTGATTGTGGTATATGTATTTGTATTTTGTGTATTTTCGATGTTGAGTGCTTTGAATATTGTGTCATGTTTTGTATTGATTTGTATTTGTTCAGGTATTAGTTTGTTTTGTGTTTTATGTTTGTATATTTGTAAATTTTCCCAAATGTTCATTATGGTCCTTTGTGTGGTATACGTTTTATTAGTGTCACATTGGTTATGTCTGGGAATTCATGTCCTGTGTTTATTGCATGTGTGGCTAAATAGGATTTATATATTTCTGGTTTTTTGTATGCGTTTAGGTGTTCAAAATAACGTTTTTTCAGCTGTTTTTTTGTTTGTCCTATGTAACATTTATTCCAATCTTGGCATTCAATTTTGTATATACTGTTAGTTGTTGTATTATCTTTGTTGTGTGAGCTATTTAGTTTTTGTAAATTATTTTTATTGGTTTTGTATGCTATTTTTATATCTGTGTTTTTAAATAGTTTTGTTAGTTAATGACAAAATAAAATGACAAAACTAATTCGGCACAGATGTTCCCACCAATTCAGCCTTCAGCCGATACCGGGCGATCCTGTCGAGTATACTCATAATATTCAGTTCCTGCCGTATATCTGTGTTTCTTCTGTGCTCATGGAGAGTATACCCTGCCACGTGCCTGAGAAATATAATTTCAGCCGCTTGGATGCGACTGGCCTGGCCTTTCGTTAAAGTGCAATTCTCAGACCCATAACGACGTGTGGGAAGAGCCATCACCTTGTAGAATTTTAGACGTGTTTTGCAGGTAATTCCCTAATTTTGTATTCTTAGTTTTCTATGACTATAATTCTACCATGCATGTTTACAATGGTATCCAAGTCACTTGTATACTATATCATTTTGCACTTTATATATATATATATGTGTGTGTGTGTGTGTGTGTGTGTGTTTTAGGCGATTTAATTAGGGCTGGCGCCGCCTCTCGCATCCTAGCTTCCACTGGCGCCGGTCTAAAGAGTCCTGTTCTGAAAGTCTTCTTGCATTCATTGCATCTTCGACGACCATTTACCATGAATGTTTAGGTCTTCCTTTTTTTCTTCTAGAGGGTGGAGTCCATTCCCATACCTCCCTTAGGTCATCTATATATGAAAAAGAATTCACAGGATGGATTGAAAAATAATTAGTTTGACTATAATTCTGCTATTTCTTAAATATCGTTTTCAGTAAGATGTTTCGGTTTCTTCAGCACAGAGCCGTTTCAGGGGCTGCCTTGGCCATTCCAGCGGCCCCTGGTAAATCCAAAACATAAGCATGGATGTGTTACATAGGCTTACATCTCCGGAGTCGATTTGGTTAAAATTACTTCCCGGGCTGTTTGGACGTGGTCCAAAGTTTACTCATAACCAGACGTTTCGGCAGTGCCGTCTTTACTGAAACCGAGTAACGCTAATGTAAGGTGGTATACGTTAGTGACCACAGTGTAGGGTAAACAGTACTGTGGTCACTAACGTATACCACCTCACGTTAGCGTTACTCGATTTGACTGAAGACGGCAGTCGATGGTACTGCCGAAACGTCTGGTTTTGAGTAAACTTTGGACCACGGCCAAGCAGCCCGGGAAGTAATTTTAACCAATAGCATGGATGTAACTCCGGCCGCGAAAACGAATGCATCGACAGGGAGGACATGACGGAAGAGAGATAGATAGACACGACAAACTAGCTGGACGTTTCGGAGAAGCGAGACTCTGCATACGGTGACGTGCAGAAACCGGCAAAATACCCGCAGATTAACAATCAAAGGAAGAGGCGGCTAATATAAAATTTATCCCGTACAAGTTGGCTTTTTAGTGCCTCCTCCAATAAAAACTTATCATTTCATATTTTCACATTGATAACATCAATTCCGCTGCTACGCTGTCGGCGCGGGTTGAATTCCCGCCGAGGTCGTCTGATTTAGATACGACTGTTCCCCCTCGCAAGTCAATGGTAAACCAGCAAGAGGTATCCTGCTAAGTATAGGCCCTCCCCAACTATGCCGTTCGGATCCGGCGTTAAACTGTAGGTCCCATGTACCTATGAGAGAATCTATAACACACACACCACGGGTATATGCGGGGAGGGTACAAACCAATCGAAGGCTGATGACTCAAGAAGAAGATAACCTCAATTCAACCTTGAAAGCTTGTTTGCTTAATTTTATTCTAAAAAAGCATCTTCTTCTATAAACATATTTTAATTTTTATATTTTGTAAATGGATAGAAATCTTGCTAAAAAAAGTATTGCTTTTACTGTTTCTATTTATTAATTTGCAGTATATGCCGCATAAACTATAATGTAACATTTATCCAGACAACAGCTTAAAAGTTATCCAAAAACATTTTAAGTTATTGAAAGCGACAGGAAAGGAAGATCCTTAATAGAGAATAATGATAGAGAATAATAGCGAAATTTCCATAAGACGTAAATAAGTAAGCCTTCATAAAATTACTACATAGTTTAACGTTACGGATCATTTGCCAAATTTTCATTTTAAAATTTATAATTAATTATTTCATCTGAAGATGAATACGGAGACTTATAACTGAATGGTCCATACCTTATACAGGTTTTAATAAGAACAATTTAAATTACGATCTTACCAGTTAAAAAAAGTTGTTCGAATTCGGACTTTTGCTGTCTCATTGTTTACAATCATAGACAAATAGTTGCAAAACGTAGACGACAATTTTTGTTGGTTATGTTAAGATATTAGCCTAGGGTTTGTTAAAAGTCTCGTGTCAGGTTTTTCGTCTCCATTTGCGGTGGCTTTCAACAGTAGCCACGTTTAGCTTTTGAGCAAAACGTCGCGTTTCTGGATACAGTTGGCTACTTATGATCACTACGTCGTCTACCATTTTTTACTTCCATGTTCCATAAGGAAATGGAAGTATGGTGTTGGAGAAAAAAACGTGTTGTAGATAACTGCTGATTCTGATTGTATTACCCTCAGTGTCTTTGTGTGTGTCTGTGTGTAGAATTTTTTCTATGGCAAACGATAACTGCCGCAAATTCAAATATACTCTAATAATGTTTTGCATGTGTACCTGACTTGTAGAGGACTCAAGGCCTATTGATTTTGGTGAAGATCGGTTAAGGGAAAGGGGTAGTTTACCTGCAACGTTTTACGTTTTAACAAGAGTAAAGTAGTTAATTATGATAAATAAACTATCCTGAAAAGAAGGTCATAATAATCCACTGTAGAAAGGTAGATGAAATATCTATAATTGAAAAGGGTAGTTGAAGGGAGAGGCGTTATTTTCTATAAATGAAAATGATAATTGAAGGGGTAGGGATAATTGTTCATATGTGTACTACGTTATCGGCAACAAAGAAGTAGTTTGTTATTAAAATTCCTTCCCGGGATGTTTGTCCGTGGTCCAATGTTTTCTGCAAAACCAGACGTTTCGGCAGTGCCATCGACTGGCAACACTAGTGACAATCTAGTGAGCTAACGTGAGGTGGTATACGTTAGTGACCACAGTACTGTGGTTAAGGTTGAAGAAAGAAGTAGTTTCTATGGAAATATTTCATTTCGAAAATGATTTTAAATATAAATCTTAGAATATGGAAGTCATGTGTGGTTCTCCATACCGATATTTTTATTGTTACTCTTTTAAAGCCTTTGCCATTCATGTGGGAGATGAGATTGACACCAATAGGCCTAAATTGGTTTAACCGAATTTTGTACAAATGTATTTTCTTATTGTTGTGAAGAAGACATTCACAAATGGATCACGGTTTCAAAATCCGAAAAAGTAAAAGCAAGCAAACATTAAATCGTGACCGTAAAAAAAACTACGAATAGAGATTGAATTATTTGATTTTCATATGTAATAGGAAAGAAAACAGTTAATTAGGAAGTGTGGGAGAAGAAAATTAAATTCGTTTCTTAGGAATGGTTTATCTTACTGATTATTTTTTAAATTTTCATTAAAAATAATCGTTAAATGTGAAATCGTTTGTCATTCGCGAGATCCGTAGCGATGCGCATCGTGAGATAACGCGGGTTGGGAATCGCTTAAATAACGGGATGTGTGTTACTTCTATTAGTTGACGTACTCCATGTGAGTGGACATATTTTACCACCTGATGATGGGACTATCAGTGTCGAAACGCGTTGTGTATAAAATATTAAAAAAAAAGAAGTTGCAAGGAAGGAAACATGGATGTACAAGGTAGTTTTAATAATTTAATTATTTATAAAGATATTTTTTAAAGTTTAACAAGCAATGGTAATTTGAAATTTAAAATCCAACGTTATTGAAGTCTCCAAAAAACGTGAAATGATAGCATGTTTTTAGCCACATGCAAAGAAATCAGCTAAATTAATTAACTGATAAAATATAAATCTTATTATCTAGATTCTTGGATTTCGTTGTCCATGACATGTCCGTTAATTTAACTAAATATAATTAAATAACTACCGACTCGGAACACAAAGTTTTTTATGTGTAAAAACGTAAAAGTTTACCTTATATCCTGAACCAGCCATATTCGAACATATCACCCCCCCACACACACACACAACATCGATCCTTCAAAAGTCGATACCATCGCCAAGAACAAGACGGACAGTGCTCCCAGCTGCAGCCTCTGAAGAAGGTTTTTAAAAGCGAAAACTGGTTCAGGCTATAAGGTAAAACTTTTACGTTTTTACCCATAAAAAACTTTGTGTTCCGAGTCGGTAGTGATTTAATAATATTTAGTTATTATCTAGAGGTTAGGACGTAAATTCGATTTACGTATTACCAAAAAACAGGACGGAGCCGATGAAGCTTTGAAATGTAATTTTTTGGTCAGCGCTGATAAGGGTTTTTAATAGAATTCACAGATCTGAACGTCAAATCGCTTGATGGATTTACTGCTGAAATGTGTCAATCATTGGTGCTGTCTGTTTGACACTTTCAATAGACTTCCTCGATATGTATACAACAAGTATATTTTGGCAAAAAATTAATAATAGAATCGGAAAGGATTAAACCTGACAGTGCGGCGCACCTTTACTCTTAATACACTACATAACAAAACGAATAACTGCGTACAATTATAATATGTAATAATCCGCACAATAATGCGTATTTAATAATTATTATAGTGTAATTATAATGTGTAATAGCTGCGTTATTACCAATTAAAAATTGTAAGTATGCAATAACGTTTGGAGATAATAAAAATTACCCGAAGAATTAGGGAAACCAGTAATTTTCAAATATCAGCCTGGGAAGCTACACCTTGCAATACAGTGAAGAATAAGCACTTAAAACTTCCTCTGGTTGTCCGAAAGAAATTAGCTGAGAAGCGTAGATTGCGACGAATTTGGCAGCATACTCATCATCCGGATGATAAAAGAAAGTGAAATTCCGCGGCCAGAAAACTAAAACGATTGTTAGAAAATTTAAAGAATGAAGGGATTCAGGATTATCTTGAAAATCTGTCACCTAACGAAAGTACTGATTATCCCCTGTGGAAGGCTACTAAACGATTAAAATTCCACTGTTACAAATACCACCAATACATAAACCAGGTGGTAGCTGGGCGCGAAGCAATACAGAGAAATCCCAGACTTATGCTGAACATTTGGTCAACGGTTTTCACCCTGAAGCCAGCAAGAACGTCTCTTTCGATGAAGAGGTACAAAGATATTTACACTCCCCGCTCCAACTGACTCTGCCTATTAAGCCTTTTAAAGTTAAGGAAATCAAGGAAATAATCCTGTATAATTTGAAAAGTAAAAAGGCTCCCGGCATTGATTTGCTATCGGGTAAAGTTCTAAAGGAGCTGCCTCACAAAGGCGTTGTACTAATAACATACATTTTCAACGCCATACTCCGACTTGAATACTTTCCTCTTCTCTGGAAATCGGCTCAAGTAATCATGGTCTTAAAACCTGGTAAAAACGCCCTCTTCTTATAAACCCATAGGCTTTCTACCGATACTTGGTAAGATCTTTGAGAAGCTGTTTGTAAAACGACTTATGCCAACAATTGTAGAAAACAACCTAATTCCGGATCACCAATTTGGCTTTCGAGAAAAGCACTCTACGGTAGATCAAATACACAGACTAACAAATGTTATCAATAACTTGTTGTAATCGAAGATGTTCTGCTCAGGTGTGTTTCTCGACGTTTCCCAGTCATTTGACAAAGTCTGGCATCTTGGACTCTTATACAAAATAAAGAAAAATCTGCCACATAATTGTTACCGTATTCTACATTCCTACTTAGTGGGCAGAGTGTTTCAAGTCAAGTACTCGGATGATACTTCTCCTCTATTACCAGTGGGGTCAGGTGTTCCACAGGGTAGTGTCCTGGGTCCTCTGCTCTACCTCGGACTTACCGTCAGCAAGTGAAACCGCTGTTGCTACCTACGCCGATGACACAGCAATCCTAGCGACACACTCCGACCCCTCAATAGCATATCTTATGCAACAAGAATCATTAAATAGCGTTCAGTTATGGCTTGATAAGTGGCGCATAAAAATCAATTCATCCAAGTCAGTCCACGTTACCTTCACCACACGTAAGGCAAACTGCCCTCCAGTAACAATTAACGGTTATCCAGTACCGCAAGCTGAAAGTGGTAAGTACATTGGGATGCATCTGGACAGGAGACTAACGTGGAAAAAACATATAACATCTAAGAAGATTGAACTTAATCACAAGGTCAGAAACATCTACTGGCTGATAGGCAGAAAATCACGGTTAAGTCTCGTCAACAAACTGTTGATCTATAAAGCAGTTCTTAAACCGGTATGGACTTATGGTATTTAACTTTGGGGTCAAGTAATATTGAGATTATCCAGCGCTTTCAGTCCAAAACTTTAAGATCAATAGTCGACGCTCCATGGATTGTCTCCAACAACTCTATGCACCGCGACCTCAAAGTTCCAACCGTGAGAGAAGAAATCGTGCGCCTCTGCAGGACTCACATCTCCAAATTAGAACAGCATCCTAACCACCTGGGAATTAATTTGTTAAACAACGGTGAAGATATTTATAGACTAAAAAAGGCACAAACTATTATACTTACCATTCAGGTTTAACTAATAATGTATTCTCTGTATTTTCTGTATTGTACTGTCTGTGATATCTGTTCTATATGTTTTTGTATTCGTGTCATTAATAAGTGTTAATGTCAACCTGTATATGTGCCTTATGGGTCCAGTGTTTAACATTTGAACTTATTGTATCATGCCAGCAGCAAGTGGAAGTGATTTTTGTTCATTTGTTTACATGTTTTATCATTTAGTTTTGTATTTTGTGTACCTCTTTAATCTATTATCAAAAACAAGAAGAGCTGTCAATGGTCAGCTCTTCATAATCCTGTATGTGTGTTGTCAGCCAATTTGTTAAATGTTCGCTTAGTAGAACAGATTACAGATCTCCAATAAATTAAAAAAAAAAAACATGTAAATTCTAAAATCGTTTTAACAGATGACGTCGTGTCCTTATCAAAGAAAGTTGTGTTACCTTGTTGTGTATAATTCACCAATCGTTTAAATGAACTTATATTAGTGGATTGCAGGTTACATGTAGAAACCCGTTTGTTGCTCTACACTATTTCATTGACTCAAGCGATTAATTTGAGCGACTTCGAGATATTAACTCGTCATCAGATTGGATTGAAAGGAGGCTTGAAAACGATAATAACGTTCATCCGTTTTAGATTCAGTCAAACTGGTTTTAATTCGTAGGTGTGACGTACCAAGTGGAGACCCATTTTTTTTTAATACCGCTGGGCATCTTGTCTCTTTAGACGAAGATTCTAAATTCAGTTTCTTGATACGGACTAAGTCTAACGTCATATCACACCTAGATTCACACTGCTTCGAGACAGGTTCTCCTGCTTTCCCAGTGTCACTTCATTAAAACGTTAATTTGGAAAAGAGTTTTTAGTTCAAACGGTTTGATGGATTGAGAATTTTTGAACAAATTTTAAGGCAATCGAGATATTAAAAAAAAATTATTATCTAAATTGACCGTAAGTAAATAATTATGGTAATTCCATTCATTAGTTATTACGAGTGTGTAGATGACTACACACTGTAACTGTATCATTATAAATTTGTGGTTAGAGAACAATATTGTTATAATGTAACTCTATACATGTATATATTTATAATATAAAAATATTAAATTTACAGTTAAATGTATACTTTGAACGTAAGATATTGTAACGAGAACCCTATAGAACAACCGAGAGCGTCGTCCACCCGTCGAGCAGGTGTAGCCTCAGTCAAGGCCGTGTTTAAGTATGTTCTAGATTGTTCAGGAGAGTACTTGCAATACGCATTAGCTGGCAACGCATTGAGGATGAAAAGTTCATTCTAGAGCACATGCGTTACTATAAAAAGCCACAGCAGATGGCTTGGAGTCAGTTCGTTGAGCGATTTTCGAGTGGTTGTGCGGGTCGAGTGGCGGTTGAAATATTGTAGCAAAGTGTTATTGTGTTATAATTAGTGTGAAACTCGATTATTTGTCAATATTATTGCGTATGAACAAATTTAATTTGAATTATTGTACAAGTTGATTACAAACTGTTATTTATGATTAATTAAAGCTGGTGATTAGTGACTCAATTGGTGTCTGTATTTTGTTTTCCCACTGTACCACACGACGATCAATTAAACCGTCGTAACAATATTATTACTTAATTTATAGAAACCATGTTCAACTATAGTTCTTTTTTATTTAAAATAAGATTTTAAAATTTAGATTCATGGTACAGGGTAAGATTCAAATTAAGATTCATGGTTCATAGCATGGAATATCTACATTTATGTTGCTTCGATTTACGACTTGTCTTACGCAGACTGCTAAATAGTATGCACCCGGCTCAAGGCTCAAGAATGTGTTTAATTGGGATTGTACAAGAAGGAACCTATCATTGTTGAGCAGGCATCTCTGATGCCGCTGTTCCGGGATAAAATGTTTGGTGTTAAGGTCAGGTTACCATAAATGACACTAATTCTGTCAGAACATACCTACGATTTAATTTTTTGATATTTTAATAATATATTGTTACGCAATTACAGAACGTTCTCGAACAATGGAGAGTGTCGCTCTACACATTTCTCGGCTATCCCAGCAGAGCTCAGCTGTAATGTTTGTGTGCGCACATGTTGCTGCTACTTTGAGATGAAAGACATTACTTATCATGCGTCAACAGTCGAGAGTATTCCAGAACGCACCAGTCTGCGCACTGTGTTCAAGGCCAGACACTGTCAGTGTTTCTAGTGGATTCGAGAGCGTCCGTAATAGGGACTTGTTTAACACGGCATCAGAAAAGTGATTATTCTGGCATATCAGCAGGGTGTACATATAGGCATTCAGAGACGGCCAGTTTCAGTTTACTTCGGGCGATTACTCAGTGCGTCTCAAGTGACTATTAGTGAAAACTGATTAATGTGCGGGACTCTATTAGTTGACATTATCATTGCGTGTGGACAACTTTTACTTGAATTACTGTATGAGTATAATCTTTCTGAATAACTTGTTGATTAGAAACTGTTATTTGTGATTAATTAAAGCTGGTGATTAGTGACTTAATTGGTGTCTGTGTTTTGTTTTCCACTGTACCGTACGACGATCAGTGAGACCGTCGTGACAATATGAATAATTCAAATAACATATCTCCAAACGCAGATCGCATGAGGTAGACACTTTAAACTACATCCGAGTCAGAAAGTAATGAAGACTATTTAGTAAAGTCTTAAGAGTGGATGTCAAAACATAATTCTGGAGGCAGTGGTCTTAGTTTTGACGAAAAGCTTATCATTCATGTATCTTTACAGCCTATTAACATTTACTAAGTTATAAAAACTAAAAAAGTATAAGAATATGTCTATAAAAACTAGTAAACATTGTCAGTATTCTCAAAATAATATTCTATAAATTTTACGATTTATTAACACAATATTCAAAAGTAAAAATAAGAAGTGGTATTTCGATGGCTAATAGTTTTCTCAACATCTCTTAGAATACAATAATACCATAAAAAGATTAATACTAGAAGGCAACTTTGTTTGTATTGAAAATTTTAATGCTTCCTACAGTGAATAATTTTTTATAAATTCCGATCAATCGAATTGTCTGAATCGACAATGAAGTGCGATTCTAATGTGAAAAAGAAATCATTAATATTGAAAAATTTTCAAGTAGAAAAATACACATTTCAGAACCACAATGAAAGTCTTGAAAGTCCGCTGGGGGATGGGGTGAGCGTACGCCCCGTGTACAATGAGAATGTTAATTGTTCTTTAACTGTTATTATCCTGGAAGTTAATTACAGCAACCCTTTGAAACGTTTCACTTTTGCAACGAGACAATTTGTTCTCATATCATCCACCCACTACCGCCGCTTAGCTTTGATGTTTCGTGCTGTAATCGTCTCGCCTTTCTTCAAGTCTCTCTCTCTCTCTTTCTTTTGTCCTTTTTATATTTCAAAGTTAATATTAAGCCGACGTGGATCGTTAATGAAAATTTTTCTTTTCATCATTACGCTGCAGACTAAGCTTGAACGGAAAACAGATGAAGAAGTTCTAATCATAAGTGTCGCTTGTACAACCAGAAACTTTATATAATGAGTGTTTGTGGCGTTAATGTGACTGCATTGAGAAAAACTGTTTCTATTCGAGATCAATTTATCATTAATAACGGTAGTTTTCCTTACTAAAGAAACGTCAAAACATGTCTTTCAATTAGTTATTTATATTGCAAATACTACGTTAATTCTTATCTTACAGTGTAGAATCACTTTAAAAGATGGTGATTCGGAGTTAAATTTTATACGAGACGGTCCAATAGACCTACGAAATGCCAGGAAGTTGTATTATTGTAACCGATTCATCATTAAACGTTGTATCGCTATACACGATTTGTAAAGCGAATTTTCCATTGTAATCTGTCATTCCGTGTATCACTCAGATGTTCATCAGGGTTCTTTTAGTATTTATTTTATGTATCAGGTCTCATCGGAGTCCTTTTATTTATTTTACTGTGAATGTTCGTCTTAATCTTACTGTGGACACCATATTTCTTAATCTATCTGCATCTTGTAATCTCATGTCCAAACAGTCTATACCAGTGGTTCCCAAACTTTTCAGTCCGCGGACCCCCTCCAAAAAATTAAACATTTCACGGACCCCGTCTGAGTTATGAAATAAAAGAAAAAGTAAATATGATACAAACTCTTATATTTTAATTAAAATATATTAAAATCAACATTCTTTTAACTTGCAAAATTATAATATTAATGATATAAAACATAGTTTAATATGAACAATGAAGCTGCTTTTGAACAATTAGCTGTGCAATATTAGGATTAATGTCTGATAATTTCAATATTAAGTCACTCTCGACATCAAGTTTATGTCTTAACATTGCAAAACTTGGCTCTATCTTTCCAGACATACGTGTCGAAATCCAGCTACTTAGGCGTAAAACCAGCTACACGGAAAAACGTTATTCTTAGATACAGTGCTTGTACGTGGACTAAAACAGCACGATCAGTTTGGCTGACAAACAGATATGCTACACAACATGATTTAAAGACGTTAAAGCCATTAGTTTGAAATTACTTTTACAATTACAATGAGTTTGCACCAAAAAGAGTACTGAAATCTTCACTAATTGTTTTTAAGTTTCCAAAATTTAGATTTTAGACTACAAAAAATCGAAAAAAATTACGGTATATTCTATTTTTTCTTAAAAGTATCAGCGGACCCCCTGAAGCATTGTCGTGGACCCCAGGGGTCCGCGGACCTCACTTTGGGAACCACTGGTTTATACTAGACCAGTTGTGGGGTTTATTCAACACTTAAGATTCGCTACTGTACAAATAGGTATTGGCTCAGAAGTATACACTGTTTCCCTATATCTTCCGATAGCAAGGGGTGAATTTAATACATTCAATATTGTCTGCGTGTATGAACTATATATACGCAATCGATCCCGTATTCACTTGAACAATCAATTCAAACCATTCACTAAAAATCCCTCGGTGATCAAAGTGGAATGCATTTCTCTATCAACAAGTGAGTACATATCATTTTATATCAAGTTCGTATTGAATTCATTAATTAATTATAATTAGGCGAATAAATTACAACACTTTTTTACAATTTTCAGGGTAAGTTTAACTTTTTCCGTATCATTATTGACCTTACGACAAATTTTTGACCAAATTTTATTTTGACATAAGTGATTAAATATTAATGTCAGAAAAATGTTATGGTAGCTTTATTGATTTTGTTAATACACCAACGTACCTTCGTTTTCGAATTCTTTGTTTGAATTATGCGATTGAAACTAAAAAATAACATAAGAGATTTTTTTATCGTAAAAAATAAAAATTATGGCTAAATATTTGAATTCTAAGAAATGAGGAAAAAATCAAAGAATAAGTGTAGGTAAGAATAAACAGATCTAAAAATGCACATGAAATATGGTATAAATACATGTTTTGGCCAACATACACGCACATAATTATATAGGCCTGTAGACCCGTATTAACATTAAAAATACCTTCAATTATTAGTTAATGTTTAATGCTTGAAATCAACTTTGTAGTGAAACATTGTATTAAAGTGATAAGATTTTCTGGCGTACGTTTAGATCTTCTTGCTGTACGTCGCGTTCTTATACGTGAGAAAGACGTACGTTTGTTATGCCCGTACTTTGGAGTCTACTGGCCTTTTTATTAACATTAATTACACTTCTTAACCAGATTTTAACGTCAGTATTTTTCAAAGATTTCATGATAATATTGTGAATTTTACTGTTTTCAGTAAAATTATTTTTCTGACTGTTGGGCCGTGATCCTTTTGCTGTAGGGCCAAACGTTTCTACTGCAGTTGCGGCAGTCGCCTTCAGTGGTCTTCTGTTCTGCTCCTCTGAAGACTAATGAAGATCACTGCCGCAGCTGCACTGGAAACGTTTGGCCCTACAACAAAAGCACCAGGTAAACAGTCTGGAAAACAATTTTACTAATGATAACTACATCCGTGTTATGATAAGCTTAAATGTTATGATGAATTTTACTGTTATTGTCAGAAGAGAATGGTAATTCTATTGTAATATATATGGTGCTAAAGAGTAGCTTGTAGTTTGCTTGCAGTTATAATACTTACTTACTTAATCCTTAGCTTTTCTACCTTTCGGTGTAAAGTTATGTTGGAGCTGAGTCCTCTGAGGTCGTCTTTTTCCACATATCCCTCCATTTCTTTCTATCTCCTGCGAGCTCCTTTATCTTCTCCCATTTTACTCCTCTTCTTTCTGTACCTGTGCGGGCTTCATCCTTTCAGAGCTTTGTCGGTCGTCCTCTCTTTCTTTTTCCTGTTTCTCTGGATTCAAACACTTGCTTTACCAGTCTTTCCTCCCCCATCCTCATTACATGTCCCAGCCATCTATGTCGTGCTTGTTCTACTGTTACTGCTACAGGAACAATATCTAACTTTTTCCTAAATATTTCATTTCGAATTCTATCTTTTTTTGTCTTCCCTTCTATTTTTCGAAGAAACCTCATTTCAATACTAGTTAGCTTGCTTTTTATTCTCTCATTTGTTGTCCATGTTTCGCTTCCGTAAGTTAATGCTGGCTTCATGTTTTTCTGACTTTTTCTGTTTTTATCCTAGTGGGTATTTCTTTTTTACCCAGGAAACTTGATTTAATAGACTACTATTGAATAATCTTCTTGTTTTCGCTACTCTTTCATTTATTTCTTCCTCTAAATTCCCTTTGCTATAATCTTCCTGTTTTCGCTACTCTTTCATTTATTTCTTCCTCTAAATTCCCTTTGCTGTTAATCACTACTCCCAGATATTTATAACTTTTTACTTGTTCTAAACATTTTCCATCAAGTTCTATACTGTGTTTCTCTTCTGAATTTCCTATTACCATAGTTTTAGTCTTCTGTATATTAATCTTCATGTTTTTCTTTCTAAGTTCTTCATTAAATACCTTCATGTTATTCTGTAACTGTTTTTCTGTTTCTCCTATAATTATTAAATCGTCTGCGTAGCATAATTCTGTTATTGTTATTATCTTCATATTCCAGTATCCTATTCTATATTTACTCATACGTACTTTCTTTACATTTATTGACAACACCAGGTTGAATAGCAGGGGGCTACAGTTATAATATTGTTAACAAAAATATCTTTTTGTGTACCTTAAATATATTTTGTATATTCAAGTTTAGAGATAATTTATATTTGCGTTTGAGTGATATAATGTATGCTTTCTAAGATAATAATCTTCATATATACTACTGTCGTGATCGTTTTACTTTCCGAATGTAGGTGTTTTTGGGATAGTCTAACATTTGACTGTTTTACATTATTTTCAGTTTAATTTATACTTTCTTTATCATATTTATATACTTATAATATATATATATATATATAAATAATATAATAATATAAATAAAGTTTTAGTTAATTTATATTTTTAGTTTAATTTATAAGCCTCTTGGAACACGAGATAGAGGCAGACCAAGAAAACGGTGGCTGCGAAGACGGAACAGGCTGCAAGCCTTCCTAATCTTTGAAGAGAAGAAAAAGAAGAAGAAGAAGAAGAAGAAGAAGAAGAAGAAGAAGAAGAAGAAGAAGAAGAAGAAGAAGAAGAAGAAGAAGAAGAAGAATAAAATGATTTATAATTATTATATTCGTTTTCCCATTCATTACAAACATTTGTTTTTTTCTCTCTTTCTGCATCACTTACTGGGATTCTTAACATTCCATTAGACTTAACATTAAATGATTTGGTGCAGACATATTTTGTAGGATACATTGTGAATTATTGTGCATTATTACATTAGTTCGAAAGGACTTTGTAACTCGGTACATTATTATTCCAATTTCCAGTAATAATAACTCAGTATATTATTAATTTATTCCGTGTAGGAATATGTTAGGTCTATGAGATTTCAAAATATCATTGGTAAAACTCACTTAAAGCAGCAGATATTAACATTCCTACATGATAGACAGATATATAGACAGACAGATAGATAGACAGACAGACAGACACACGCACCCACACACACACTGATATGTATAATACTGATGTTGTAGCCTTACATGTGTTATACAGTAGAATAATGTTACACGTGTACATACAAAATATTTCCATATAAACGCCCAGCTCCTGACCTAGTATTTCGAAACTAAAATAAGGTTGTCGTCGGACTTGATGAATAAATCAACAACAGTTGTGTTTACCTGACGTTGTGTGGAAGCGGAAAACCGTCCAATGCCCACGAGATCTGAGGCGTCGGGTTGCCTGTGGCGCTGCACTTTAACGACACAGCTGGGCCCGGTTGGAGCGTCTGTTCGATAAAACTGTACGTCAGCACGGGCGCCGCATCTGTAATAATAATACAAACAAAGTTTCTTGCAGATATTGTAGAAATGATGCAATAACATAGGCTATAAAATATACATTGGAAGGAATAATAAGTACAAATTTATTGTAATAATATACTATTTTCCGTAAATATGGGTTATTTACATAAATGATAATAAATATTTTACATTCTGCTCTGAACGTCTGATAATATCCAGTTCCCTCCTTAAGGTTATTCGCTCACCAAATTGAAAATCAAGTTTTAGAACGGCAGGACTTCTCATTTCACCTACTCATCTAGCTAAGTATCAAAAGTTGTTTAGATCATTGGGCTGTAATAATCTACTGTTTTATCTGCAGCTCTTATAATTTTGGATTCACTGTGATTACAAAGTACTAATTTTGATTTCAGGAATACTGAAGCATGTATTTCAGATAAGCTAAAAAATTTCGAGGTTATTTTTGTACAGGTACGTTTATAGAAATAAAAGAAGTTTTTATTTATACAATAGACAACAAATATGATTAATACATTAATTATTACAGATGACAGTCATTACTATTGCCAGTCATATGTACGAACGTATTATCAAGTCTTATTTTGCCTGTTAACATTGCCCCATCAAAGCTAGAGAATATTTAAAGACTTTGTTTCTACTAAGTCTTAATAGTCTGTTACGTGAGGCATGACAAAGGGCCTATCTGGCGATTTTGATTTAGTGTCCATGTAATTTTTTGATTCCTTTCGCTATCGCTTCCTAAAAGGTTCTAGAATAAAGTTAAGGAAAAATTTTGGCCCGCTTTCACACTTAAAGGGTTGAAGACTACCCCTAAGAGGTTGAAAATATGAAAAGACGCGAAGATCCATTTTGAAACCTGAAATTAGGTACTTATAGGTTTTTGGGGGTGCTCATTACGATTCAGACGTCCAAAATTATATTCGACGCAAAGGGTAGTTTTTAAAGGATCGAAGCAGACTATAATCAGGGGGTGTAAGTATTAAACTTTGCGAGAATGCCGGTCAAAGCCTCGAAAGTGAGTACCTATACGTTGTTGGGGGTACTGATTAAGATTTTGACGTCAAGGAATACATCCGACGCAAGGGTTGGACTTTAAAGGGTTGAAAACCATCCTTAAAGTGTTGAAAACATGAAACAACGCGAGGATGTACTTTGAAGTCCTAAACTTGGGTACCTACAGGTTTTTGGGGGTGCTGATTACGATTTTGACGTCAAGGGATACATCCGACGCGAGAGTTCGAGTTGAAAAGGTTGAAAACCACCTCTAAATGGTTGAAAACATAAAACAGCGCGAGGACGTACTTTGAAGCCCTAAAATTTTGTACCTACAGGTTTTTATGGGGTGCTGATTACGATTTTGACATCAAGGGATACATTCGACGCGTGGGTTGGGCTCAAAAGGGTTGAAACATATAAAAAAAAAAAGTTGGAAATCAAAGTTCGGAAGAGCAAATAAAATGAATAATTTTGAAAAAATAACAAAAAAGAGAAAAAGATGTCAGAGAAAATTACGTTACAAATAAATTATACAGTGTTCATTATAAATAATTAATTTTCATTATATGTATAAACATAAATTCATCTGGAAGTTACAAGTATCTACACTTTTATAAAAAAATGTATTCAGATTTATACAAAGTATATTCACTCCCATTCATCTTCGCTCTCACTTTCTGTATCGTTTTCATCATTTACGTCTTTTTTTTTTGAATAGGCGCTTCATTGAAGCAGCTATTTCCATTGCAATTTTTACATGCATCTGTGCAAAATAATCCACTTTTCCTGCATAACGAACCAGTAGTACAGACAGTGACAAATTGCAACAGATATTGTTTTGTTTTGTTTACAATAGACGTTAAAAAATAATAATAATACTTAATTCTATTGTCAATTTGAAAAAATTTAGTTTAGTATAAATTAATAGGCTCTCAGGACGCACCCGATCATATAACGTACGATAACAAAATCTAACTGTTGGAGAGCGTTTACATTTTTGGTCATAACACGGTCAATTTTTAAGAAAAAAATTTCAAACAAAATACATTTTATAGTAAATATAAAGAGCTACAACTATTATCGTATACACTATAGTAAAGAAACCTACTGTACACTAGATATTTCGCCTAGAATTCAAAAATGTTTTACACGATGTCGGCAAAATACACATTTAAATTACTGTAACGCAGTCAGCAGTAAGTTTTAGTCATTAAGGAATAAAACAAAATTCAAAAGTTTTGTTTTTTTATAAGCTTTATTTTTGATCCATAACAATTTTTCGGCAAAACGCATCAGTATTGATATATTTAATAAAAAAGCCAAATTTTGGCGAAAATCCAAAAACCTTGAATTTTCTTAAAACGTTACGTGTTACTGTACAGCAATACATATATGGTTCAAAAAATTGAGGATATTGCTAATATAATAGACAACCGAAAACTACGGTATCTCGGTTTAATATGTATACTGTATTTGACAAAATGACGGACGTCCCTTTTTAAATTTCTTGGAAAAAATTGGCAGAAATTATATTTTCCTACATAACTTCGTAAGGTTTTAAGCTACACAAGTGATTAACCCATAATTTTTATGAAATTAACAGAGTTTTCATTTGATACTAATTTGGTTACGATCAAACCATTTTTCGCCGAGTTTTAAGCACGTAATTTGATCCAAAACCGGTGAATCGCCATTTTGTTTTGGCTGTGTCTCGAGAACCATTTGACATAACGAAACCAAATAATGTGGAAAATGTTCACCTGGCAATAAGCTTTATGTTTGATCTATACAAATTTTGCAAGATGGCGTCTTTTTTGAGTTATTTGCAGATTAATTTAAAAAACACACGTTTTCTTGGAAAACGCTGAACCCTTGTAACTCGCAAACAACGCATTTTTTTGAAAAAGTGTATACCTCCTTTTTGGTTAAAATTTAATTCTCTATCGGGTCCCGAGGTTTATTAAATTTTGTTTTTTAACCCCCGAAAAAGGGGTAAAAACAACCCCTAAATTTAAGAGCGGGCCAACAAATTTCCTTAAATTTATTTTATAACCTTCTATGAAGATTTTGCAAAAAAAGTCAGGATCCATGGACACTAACTCAAAATCGGCAGAAAATTCCTCACGTTTAGACTATTAAAAGTAGGCCTACCTATGTTTGTTTTTATCTAAAACAGAAGATGATGATACAAAGAACATCCTTGGAATATACAACCTAAATGACAGGATAAAGCAATGCAAATAGAATTGGACAGACAATGTTGAAAGAATGCATAAGACCAGGATACCAAAACAAATTTTGGTTTATAACCCGAAAGGACGGCGGAATATTGGGGGACCGAAGAAGAGATGGTCAGACCAAGGAGTGCGCAACGGATCGTAAGGTCCACAGCCTGAAGAAGAAGCGGGACTTTAGAAGCCATTACATAAAGGGCGACGGAGGCTTAGGCGAAGAAATATCTTTTTACGTTGTTCCCTCAGTCGATAAATTATTTTTTAAATTACATTTCGTTTTTAAAGTTATTTACGAATGTTTTTAATTTACTAGTTTTGTTCACAATTAGTGATTTTAGTATCCAGTTAAATTAGTTTTTAATTAAAACAAGATTTCAGAATATTTTCAGCAATTCTGTATTTGTTATAAGCTTTAATTTTGAAAATTGAAGTTCACCAGGATTTCTTCGTTCACCACCCTAATTGTCACTTACAAACACACAACACATCTTGTGCAGATACCAGCAAATAGACGTAGTACTTTTTTTGCTCTTTCTGGTTGTCTACAAATTATTGTACCTATATACGAAAACAAACCAATATATTATAATAATAAAACATAAATATTATAAAACAGACCTATATGTTATATTACATTTATATTGTCACGGCGACTCATGAAACGCGATAAAAGAACTAGTAACTGTAGTGGTTTTGTTGATTGCGTAATGGTAAGTGCTGATTATAAAATACATTTTTTTTTTTGAGTAATGGGCATAAAAGTGACGCATATAGGAACATACTGGAAGGTTTTACACAAGTATAGATACAATTGGAACGTTCTGGACGTTGTCACACTTATAAAAGTATAAAAAAGTAAACAAAAAGTATGCAAGGGTAACCATACGTATAAACGTTTTACTTTGCTACTACAGCTGTTATTATTATTAATATTAGTTTTACTGATCTTGTTACTACGTCATTAATATATTGTTACGACGGTCTACTTGATCGTCGTAGGTACAGTGGAAAACAAAATACAAGACACCAATTTAGTCACTAATCACGAGCTTTAATTTTCAAAGTTAAACAGTTTGTAATTAACAACACAGTCTCTTTCAACAAATCAAATAAAATTTGTTCACACGCAATAAAGTGTCAACTGATATAAAACACAATTGTATTACAATATACCGCCCGATTATAAAACACAACACTTCACTAATAACTCTAATAACCACTTGAACGCACACAGTAATATCGGCCGATAATAACTCGAACCGCACTGTCAATATGTCGCAACTATAACTGAAAACTAAAGCCGCTGACGCCTTGTATTTATACAACGCTCACAGACCAGAAGATTCCAAACTACGCCTTATCTCTAAACTACGACGTAATTAATTGCGGCCTTGACACAGTCCGCGCGGCTGGCGGCTTCCAGAAAAGTCTCGCGTGCGCATGTTGACATCACATACGCACGCAACATTACAGCTAGATTCCAATGGATCGTTCGAGAAACACGTAGATTGTTCTGTGATGTCGTAACAATATAAAACATTATTAGTATTACATTATTATAGTGTTACTAGTTTACATTATTAATGTTATAGTACTGTTATTACTTCATTTTCTTCTCGAATGTTAGACGAATCAACAAAAGGCGTTCCTCCACTACAATCAAATGTTGGCTATTTGAATAGTATTAACTGAAACGGGAGCAATCGACTGCCATTCTCCGCAGACGTGACGCCATAACCCGTAGGCAGTTCAAAAATATAACACATTGCAGGATAATTGATTTGTAAATAATTGTCGTCGTTTTCGGACACAGCTGAAAACGATTTCAATAACCCGCTGGAGGCGAGAAACTGAATGTGCTGTGGACTAACGATGATATAAAACAAAAGCAACAAAAATTGTATTGCAAAATTTGCCAAAACAACGTGATATTACGTACGTTATGTAAGATAACGTAAAGTTTGTTAAATAACGTATTTTTTAAGTTCGGTAAGTTCCAGACGAACTTATGGGTCAATCAACCGTATTTTTAGAAGCAAGGTATATGGGATACTAAATTAAAGTTTTACAAAGTTATGGCGGTGCCTATACTGTCCTATGGAATGAATTATGGACAAAAACCAAGAATGGTGGAACTGGTGGTCATAAAAGCAGTTTTAAGAGGTGTTCTACACTTGACCGTATAAAGAATATGCCCGTTAGGGAAGAGTTACAAGTTTTTAACGTGAATAAAAATTAAAAGATTACAAAGAACGGTGGGAAGAAAATTTAGAGAGAATGTCACATTTCAGACTGCCAAAACAAGTCTTTAAATACAAACCTATAAGACACAGATTTGTGGGTAGACCCAGGAAGAGATGGCTGGAGAATCTTTGAAAGCGGAACACGCAGCACCTTGCCTCTACTGTTTTGTGAAGATGATGATGATGAATGTAATAATAATGTATTTTGTACGTAGGAGTTCGTGAGTCTAGACATACAGGTGAAACGTAGAGAACAATGTAGTTTAAAGATGGATTCTATACAGATTGTGATGAGTGTCTAATGGAAAATCTGTAAGACAAAATCAAGGCTATGGTGAGGATTTACACCAGAAGATGAGTCCGAAGTTAGAATAGGTGTGAGTAAGGGTAGTATATTTAGTTCAGGTATATGTAATGTTTAAGACGAATATTACGAGTAAATGTTGGCTGTTTATCAATCTGGAGGAAAAGCGCTAAACAATCTAGAAGTTGTCTGGTGTTTTGAGGTTGGGATCAATAATCTGAAATGATGGCTACTGGAAGAAACTAAGAGTAAGTCAAATGTCTCGATCGAATGAAATACTATAAAAGTGAGAATATTCTGTGAGTAAAAAAAATTAACCTAGGCAGATCTTTCTGTATTTACATTTAATGAGAGATTATTGGAGGAAGACATGGAGAAGATTTCATACACAGAGGAATACAAGTATTTAGGGGTGAAAATCACGGCCAGTGGGAAGCAAGAGAAAGAAATATAATCCAGAATTAACTTGGGAAAGATGGCTATATCTACATTAAATGGAATTATGTGGGATAAGATAATTACAGCAGAAACTTAAACCATTGTTAGAAGTATCATGACTTACGGCTCAGAAGTTTGGACTACTAATAAACACACAAGAACAAAATTAATGACAGCAGAGATGGACTTTTGGAGGCGTTTTGCAAGAGTATCCAGACGTGAGAAAATTAGAAATGAAGTCATTAAGGATAGAATGAATGTAAAAAATTTAATTGTTGATTTTATCCAAACAAAAAAATTACAACGGTATGGACACATGAAAAGAATGGCATAGGAAAGATTACCAAGGAGAGTTATGGAATGGACCCCATAAGGAAGAAGGAAAGGAGGAAAACCACAGATCACCTGGATGAAAGAAATTCAGACTATATTAAAGGAACGAGAAATTGAAGAAGACGTTTGGATGGACAAGCAGCAGTTGAAGATGAGAATTCAGTCACTTCTGTAATCTTTGGTTCCGGAAAATGTGTAAACATTGTACAGCCGGAATAATACACAATTTAATGTAAGTTTAGAAACTTGAACTATACGGTTAAAAAAAAAGAACGAATCGACGCCGCTGTTAAGCGTTGAGGATCCAACAGACCATTTATAAAAATCTGTTGAGGATCCGAACAATGTACAGATCTGTCTTTTACAAGAACTACTTCTAACAGAATAAGCTTCTGTTTGTGGTATGTTCTTCTGTCTACAGATTCTGTCTGTGAACTTCAGTCTACGTAATCCTGTCGAAACAAGGTTGTCTATAACGTGTTTCCAACGATTTTAAAAATTTTATTATTCACCGTTTGCGGCAACAGCGATTTTGCAGCAAAATTTGGTTGTCGAGCATTAACAGGATCGAAGTCCTGAGGTACTAATGAAACACGATTTACCGATGTATTTCAGCAGGATGCTAGTTCAGCCTTACTACACGCAGTGCGTCGGCTGTATACTTTACGATGGAAAGACGTTAGAAGTGAGAGAATACTGACCACGGATCACAACCATCAGCAACTTACAAGAAAACTGAGAGCTAAAAAACAGTGTGCTGGCTTTATTAAACCCAAAGTTTGGACAGTGGTAACAGTAAACACATTTAGAATATCAAATAGTATGACTTGACTACCTGCTTTTCAAATTTTATGTGTGGACATTTAAAAACAATTAAACGGGTTAAATTTAACTGTCCTCATTAATGGAGAAAGTATAGAAATGAATTCGTTAGAACCAAAGTGTACCTATAAAAATTAAACTTGAGTAAAATGAAACAAAAATTGGAACTCACAGAAATGAAAATGTTAAGAAAAATCTTGGGATCAATAAAAGATGGAGAACAGTACAGAAGACGCTACAATAATGGGCTGTACACAGGTGTTGAGAAAATCACAGACGTAATTAGAAAAAGAAGAATTACTTTCTACGGACATGTTCAAAGAATGAATCCTGACAGACTAACAGCGAAGCTTTTTGACTATTTAAGAAAGCTCAAAATGTTCAATACGTGGTTCAAAGAAACAGAAAAAGACATAAAAGAATTCCAGATTACTCGCAAAGACATGGAAGAATGGTTGTCACTCAAAAAGATATTAAAAAATGCCCAAGGGTTTCAGGAAAAAACCGAGGAGAGGACAGGTGCCATCTGTTCTGACGAGATAGATCGGTCAAGAATGAAGGGGATGTGGATGAGGCGGCAGAGAGAGGAGAAGAAGGGAGGAACAAGTTGAACCAAACGTAGTCCACAGTGGCTCATACGGAAAAAAACACTCAAAAAACTAACAGCAATCATGAATTTTCATTATGGAACCGACACAATTTTGGTCGTTTCTATTCACATATATAGGTTTACGAATCTTAAGGGCTTTATTATCCGTGGTTTACGTTAACAAGAATTTCTTGTGGAAAAGATACATTTACGATCCTCATTTCTATAACAAAATACAATATAACAATGGATGACATCTAATTTATTGACACATATTCTCTCTGTAGTACATTAAGTTGTAAACTATACTGGAATCACTTTTGTAGGGTAATATAATTTTATGTATTTCGTTGAAAAGGCAGACAGACGAAGTATTTGATTACAGACAAGTTATTGATAAAAATAATATTGTTACCGATTTTGAACACACTGTAGGGCAATACAAGATGAGAAAAATAAAACTAAAACGGATTAAAGCTCTGTGACGTCAAAGTGAAGCTCGTTTCATAAAAATTACATTAGCCTACGCTGGAATAAAAATTAAACGGATAAAATTTATACGGCACTGCGAAGAACTTTTTTACGGGCTCATTGAAAGAACTATAACGTGCATCATTCGCTGTTACTATCCCTGTTAGAGGGAACTTAACGGGATACGACAGCCATACTAGAAAACGACAACAAGGAAAATGACGACGCTTTTGCATTAAAAGCGTCACACAGATTGGCTGCAAAATTTTCATATCTTGCCCTAAACGCAGACACGTCGGGAAGGGGTGGAAGCAAGAACAAAGGTTGTCACCGCCACACCGCATGATGGTTGCTGTAATCAGTGATTGCTTTGTTCTGTTTAATCAGACGTGCCGTGAATTTATTTGATAAAAACAGAAATTGTTTTTGTCTTCTTGAATGAATAGTTAGACAGCTCTTAGCCTATACTTCAACGGTGATAATTGAAACGCATATAGGCCTACTAAATAATATAGGTTGGAAAATAATTATAGCAGCTATAATAATTATAAAAAATTGGTATAGACAACCATGCACTACTTCCATGTTCTAATTAATTATAAAATTAATTTTAATATGTACACTCAGAACGAATCCAAATATATCAGCTTACTTTTGGTAAAAACACTGAGAAAGATAATCAAAATAGAAATTGTACCTAGTTGTTAATATTTTAAAATTAATTCTTTATTTGATTAAATTATAATTAAGAATAATTTGATTATCAAATCACATAATAATTTGATAATAATAATAGAAAAAAAATAATAATAAATCAAATATATTGCAACTTACCGTCTGCGGCTTCTGGAAGCCGCAGACGGTAAGTTGCAATATATTTGATTGAACAACACGTGGCTTGGTACTAAATATTTGGAATTATTCCTTTTAAACATAAATAATAATAATTATTGTAATAATAATAATAATAATTGTTTTTAATAATTTGGTTATTGTTGTTAATTTGATTAAATTCTTTTATTTAAAAAAATGAATCTTTATACATATAAATATAATAATAATATTTATTACTATTTTAATTAACAAATAAAATGTGTATGTTTAGGACATATAAGTTTGAAATAGGGAATTACAAAACAGTGGCTTGTAATACTTTTATTATGCTTCAAATAATTTGATCATTCTATTCAAATTTTTGGTGTTTTTACTGGTATTATTCTAGTTATAGCCGTCTTCTTTTAATTTCTTTAGTACAGTGTTCGTTTCAAAACGTCATCTGCTACAGAGGACGCCCGCACAAGTTAGCACAGTAGAACATGTGTTAAGGCAGCTTGCAGAGTTTTGAAGAATTCTTGAAACTAACGAAGCTTTTTGTTATAAAATACGTTTTGTTGTAATATTAGGTACTAGAGTTTATCTTTTTCAAGTATTATGCCTAAGACAAACGCAAATCATTAAATTTAACAGTAGTAATTTTGAAAAATATTGTCTTCCACCTCATGTAAAAAACACTGATTGTTTAACAAAGTGATATCTGAAGGTGGGCGAAAGAGATAAGATGAGTTATTTAGTTGCAAAACAATCGTTGCAAATGTCTGTTAGTGGAACGAAGCGCTAACCGACTGAATGGCGACCCCCTTTTGTTCTGTTGCCACTCCTCGCCGTGACTACGCAGTGACGGCCGGCCGCGTAACATGAAAATATTTCTCTCTATGCGAAATTTTAGTTTAAACTTTATAACGCCATATTTCTGTATTGATTTCTCTCTCTTTTGTTTAAATCGCATTCGCAAGCGTAGTGATGAGGACGCATGCTTGTAATAATTATTTACAGTTAGCTCGTAATTCTTTGGAGTAAGTAAGTAAATCTGATGATAAAGGAAAGTACGAGGGTCATCTCAAAAGTAAGTTTCCCTGATTTAGGAAAATTAAAAAAACATGTAAAAATTGAAAAACCTATACTTTTATTCAAAAGCATGTACTTATTTTTCAATATAATCTCCAGCCTTGTCAATACACTTTCTATAGCGTACAAACAGCTTTTCAGGTTATTCTTTGAACCACTGCATGCCCAGATTTCGCAGCCCGGCGTCAACACCCCGTTTCACTTTCGTATTCATTTCGAAACGTTGTCCTTCTAGGTGTTCTTTGAGATGGGGGAATATACGGAAATCATTCGGAGCCAACCGGGTGAATATGAGGGGTGGTCGAAAATCCCCCTTCGAAAGGACTCCAACAAATTGTGCGTAACTCGCGACGAATGAAGACATGCGTTGTCGTGGAGCAGAAGAACCTTGTTGCTCAACAAAACTTTCCCTTTCTGAACGAAGTATGCCATCAGCGGACCATTTGAATAGTCATGCACTCAGGTCCGTACACATAAACTTAGTGACGATGAATTTCAACCGCTGATTCATTTTTTGTTGCAAAAAACCCAATCACACTACGCACTTTGGAATCGGACTCACTGGTAAATGGAAAGTCCATGAATATAAATTTCATGTGTTGTTACGTTGCTACCCAACGGCTGATGTTTTGGCACTGCTAACACTACACACAAGTAAAAGTTTTCACACTTTTGTCAGCCTGCTTGCGCCATTTGCCTTTGAAAGAAAAAGTAGGGAATCTTACTTTTGACATGACCCTCGTATAACTGTAGTTCTAAGTGCAATAAAGTATCATCATACTTAAAATATTAATCTCTTAAATACGTTACGTTATTACGTTGAAAGGAAACTATATAAAGGTTAAAAAAAAGTATAGACTTTCACATGGAAAAATGGCATTAGGTAGATTAATGTATCTTCTGTGGAAGAAAAATTAACTTTGTGTTGACAGAGACATCGAGCGTTGATTTATATGCACGATCGTTTGTTCGTAATGCATGCTTTCAGAGAGTCGACTATCCACATAAAAGAAAGAAAATATTTTAAACGGTTCGAAATGTGGTTATGGCGAAGAATTTAAAAGATTAACTGTCTTCCACATTTACAATCAATTTAATATTACTACTGTCTGGAATGAAAATATTTTGAACCACGCAAGGTTATGTAGTTGTAAACACAGATTGCCTCCACTTTTGTTTTGTTTCCTTTTATTACTTACAATTGACATTATTATCTTATATTTTTATAATTATCAAGGAATGGTATTACTATTAAGAGTGAAACAACACAATTAGGATTAAAGTGAGCCATAATCAAACATACTGAAGGACGAAATACACCGACTCAAAGGGATTTGCCTTCTTCTCGGTTAATGGATCACATTCATACATTTATAAACAAGCGACTACATTTACTTGCATGTACTGCTACTCGGACATCCACTTCCCGAAGCGGACCATTTCTTTCATAATGCACAAACATAGCAAAGAAACATGATTCGGCCCTCCTGAGTTCTGCTAAGACATCGTTACAATGGAGCGATCTGGACTCACGATGGAGGGGAGAGACATCGGTCAAGAATGTAGGAGACGTGGGAGAGGAGTAAGAGAGAGGAGAGAAGGGAGGAACCAGTTGATCCAAACGTAGTCCACAGTGGCTCGTACGCAAAAGAAACTATCAGCAATCATGAATCAGTTTATGGAGCCGACACAATTTTGATCATTTGTGTTCACATGTATAGGTTTATGATTCTAAAGGGCTTTATTATCCGTGGTTTACGTTAGCAAGAATTTCTTGTGGAAAAGATACATTTACGATCTTCATTTCTATAACAAAATACAATATAGCAATTGATGACATCTCATTTTTAGAATATATTCTCTCTGTAGTACATTAAGTCATTACAATCTACGTTTTAGATTGTATATCTTGTTCGTGATACATACATATACAGATGATTTCTCATACATACAGATGAGCCGTTAGGTTGTCAAATTTTTTATCGGTGTGAGTAAGGTCTAATGCTTGAAGTGAGAAGGAAAGATTACTCAAATCGGGATTTACAGGGAAATTGTAGGCCTACATATAGGCTATTTATATATGTACAAACAATTACCTGTAAATGACCAAGGTAATGGCTTTTCGTGGAACTGATCCCGTACGGGCAAAATTAGTTATAGATGGTACCACCATGAAACAAGCCAGCTGAAATTTTGAATACTTGGGCTGCAGTGTGTCTTATAATACAAGCAACGAGGTTGTGAATAAGTTGCATAAGTTCAACCTCATGTGCCCAACCATTAGGCAAACTCTTAAGTCAGCAAGTAAAGAAAGACACCTAAAATTCTACAAGGTTATGGCTTTTCCCACACTTTTTTATGGGTCTGAGAATTGGACTTTAACTAAAGACCAGGCCAGTCGTATCCAAGCGGCTTGCATGAGAATTCTCAGGCACGTGGCAGGGTATACTCTCCATGATCATAGAAGAAACACGGCAGGAACTGAATATTATGAGTATACTCGACAGGATCACCCAGTATCGGTTGAATTGGTGGGAACATCTTTGCCGAATGGATGACTGCCCCATCCCCAAACAACTATGGAACTATAAGCCGAGGGGACGGAGAGGTGTGAGACGTCCGAGGAAGATCTTTGAAGATGATGATGATAATGATATAGACTATTTACATCTTTTTGGGCATATAAGCCGTGGCCATTCTTCAAATCTTCTTCCGTATGCTTCAGCTAAGCCCATAGTAGTCATTTTTAACGGCGTCGGCGGACAAGGGAGTGTAGTTTACTTAAAGGTCACAGCAGGGAGCAAACACACCTGTTCGTGAAGACTCTTCCTTAAATAAACTTTTGGACCAGCGTTGGGTCCAAATTTCTGCCAATCACAACACCGCGTCTTTCCATTGGTTTCCCTACAAGGCCAACATTCTCAAGGCTGGAAACTCTGATACTCGTATATTGAGCAGCAAATTCCCCTCATTCCGATTGGAATTTTTGGCGTGTATGTGGATTTTGAGGGCTTCTCAATTAAGCCGAGACAATTACAACCAACTCCGAACTAAACGTTTTTACGGGCAGCGTGGTTTGGTTTTTGCTGAAGGCTTTAAATGGACTCCATTGCCTCTTCCGTTTACGCCGCTGGATACGGTTTCCATGGGCGTAACAGAAACATTCGGCAGAGGATCTGAAGACCGACCACAGCCTACACGCTCGAAATGTTTTACACACTTTAACTCGACTATGACTGCCTTCATTCATTATTAAGCTCTCATACAATTTGCATGATTTTACCTAACTAAAATACATTTAAGATGGTACAAGAAAAAATAGTATTTCTGTTTTCTAACTTTTGATATGTTTAATGACACCTCTGTGTCATTTATAGCCATTTTGAAGCGACTTCGGACCTGGACAAAGCACGGACATCTAGACGACAGCGTACAGAATTGTACTATAAAGTGAAACAAAAAATTCAGGGAAGTTCATCAATTTAAAAGCGGTCGACAATCCGAAAAACTACATTTAACGCACGCGCGGCCGCTCACACAATCACCCCCCCACACACACACAAATACGAGATATAGTCCTATAATGTTAATTTGTAACTCCAAAGGTTTATACATACTGTACATGTCAAAGTTATTACTGAAATACTTTTTCTACATTAATAACCAACCATTGCTTTGCTTGCTGACGTTGCGCAGAATTATTTTATGCGTTATCAGAGACTGGAAGTGTGCCTATCAACCTGATTATCTGTCTTTAACATACACACGCGCATGTACGCGAGAAACCTGTTTACATATAGACACACAATAGTGTCTTCAATGTCTTTAACGTAATGAATGTAACATATTGTAGTCTATATTGTTCGAATCTCGTGATACACAATAGTGTCTTCAATGTCTTTAACGTAATGAATGTAAATATTGTAGTCGTTATTGAAGTGAAGTTTCTTTTAAGTCGTTTTGCGTCACGAGCCTCGAACTGTAGGCTAATTTTGTTCGTGACGAGCATGTAACGGAAGTGGCGCTCAACGCAGAAGGGAAACATGATAGCGGAAATTTCTACTTCATTATCTACTTCGTTAATAAATACAAACATTAAGAAAAACAGAAATTAAAAATGTTAAACAATTAGTAGATTAAAAAAAAATATCTGGAAATCAAGAATAACTTATCAATAATTAAAAGAGAAAATACTTGAAAAGCTCAAAATGTTAAACTAAAAGTTAAAATATCTAACAACGCTAAACTGACCTAACACAAATTATACCTCTTCGTTAAACCCGAAGAAAATATTACTGAAGCACAGCAATACAAATAAACGAAAGTTAGTTCAGAATTTTATATAACATTTAATTAATACATTTATGTTAGTGGTTATTATCACAAACAGAATTAACACTGTAACACTATATTTACTTATAATAAAACAATAATTATTGAAAGTGTGACGAAACGATCTTGGCAATCCAACAGCCTACGTAGGAGTTGCATAGTGTATCGGTAAAATTTGTGAGTAATAGAAAGTTTTACTTCGAACTTGCAGATTCTATGGACTGCCAAAACATTTATGATATTTTTGTTGTTGCTGTTGCTGCTATTTGTTATCGTATGAGCCACTATGGACTACGCTTGGTTTAATTGGTCCTTCTCTCTCTTCTTCCTCTCCCATATCTCCTTCATTCTTGATCGATGTCTCTCCCTCCTTTCGTCAGTCCACCCAAAATATTGTTGCTGCTATTATTATTATTTATATTATTATTGTCACTATTGTTACAATAAATTACTAGTTTGCTCTAGATAAATGCAAAAGGTTACATGCCACTGTATTCACAAACCAGCAGCTGAATGTTGTTAATTAAAACAGGCTACGCTCTGGATAAATGACGTCACATTTTCATTTGAAGTCACAGGCCGTAAAAAAATTTACGTCGCTTGATAGTCGATTTGTCAGTAATTACCGTCGGTTTAGGAAGCCACTGATAACCCAACGCAGAAAGCGAAGGAAGTGTTGATCGATTAATGATTTAATCACTAACTAAATTACTTGTATTGACGTAGTGTTTTCCACAGCTTGCACGTACAAGAATATGGACGGTTGGTAATTTTCCAAAAATTTTAATTTCCGACGTATGCTCAACAAGATAATTTTCAAATCGACACATAAATTGTGTACACTTGGATTGTGAGCAACGTGGAAAACAACTGACTCCAAGAATGTATGTGTATGTGTGTATGTATGTGTGTATGTGCGTGCGCGCGCGCGCGTGTGTAATGAAGTCTCACCAAGCCGAAGTCGAACTAATCTTTCAACTCACTACATTTTATGAAGATCAAATATAGTGTAGATGTCTCCACATATAGTTACGTTTACATATAATAAAGATAGTGTATATGTAACAGTATTTGTATCTGTATCTGTATGTATGTGTATGTATTTTATACGTATTGTTGTATTTTAGAGATATCCTAAAACCTAATGCATACGTGAATACAAAATTAAACCCCAAATTACAAAAAGGCTGAAAAGCGTACTGGTACCAATTTTAAACTTTACAACACAAAAATTCAAAATCTGGCAGTAGAGAAAAAATATAAACCTTATTTTTAATACGTTACTTTTGGACTTTTTACATTTCAAAAGTTTGAAATGATGTTTGTTTAAACTATACCAACAAAAGACTAGCCTCATTTTAAGGTTCCATTTTATAGCGATGGGTAAAAGAAATATAGAAAACAGATTTGTTTCAAAAGCGATGTTTCAAAGTCATAATTGAACAAGGATAAATCAACGGAGATGAAAATACAACTGTAGGAGTTGTTTGGAAACAAATAAAACTACAATTCTTTCATACATACATCGCTGTAGAGTATAGAGTTCCAGTCCTTATCAACAACAAACTATTTCGTTCTGCAAAGTATACACGTACTAGTTTATTACTTTGAAAACCGTAGAACAATCATCAGCCGCTTCATTGAAAAAAGAACTTGTTATATAAACTTAATGTTACAAGTAAAACAAGAATAAATGAAACGATGAAATACAATACTACGTTAACATTTTGCAGTTGAAAAAATATTTATTTGTAAACGTGTTCAGCGGCTCTGTGTAAAAAAAAAATAATTTTCCATGTAGGCTTAAAGCATATTTATTTGTGTTACTGTCATTAAAAAACCATGAACATTACAAATCATTAAGAAAGAAAACACTAATTCCAGGCCACATGAAAATCGTATGTATTCTAGCTTTAAATTTGTAAATTGTTTAAGAACACCAATTTCATACTTAAAATAATTTGTTATACTCGTAAAATGTATTAAATATTTTATAAAAACTTAAGACATAAACGGAAATTCAGATTTAAGTAAACGATTATGTAGGCTACTGCAAAGTCTGCAGAACATGAAACAAATCTTGTTAAATTGCTTTATAAATAACCCACAGGATTTAAGCAATTGCTAATAGACAAATCTGATATAAATTCCATAATCATTTTACGATGACCATGGTGACCATGTTCACTAAGTTATATACAATAACGTTTCAAATTTTATATCAACAGGAATTTGCCCAAACCTTAACTCTTTTAGGCGGAAACTAAATATTTATTACAATGATAGCAGTAAACTGACTAATTTGTTTTATATATTTTACGGGCCAACATAATTATTGGCTTTTATTAACAAAACACAGTAAACTCTTATAAAACACTTGCCACAGGTCTCTTTACTGATAATAATGATAGTGTATTGTGATATCAAAGTTAATAAATAAAAAAAATGTTTGACTTCAGAAAGAATCGGATTATTTAAAATTGAAACCGAAAAACTGTCATAAAGAAAATTAATAAACTGAGTATTGGATAATACAGTAGCTTCAGACTTAAAATCGGTAACGGAAATATCTTAACCTATTGACTGATATTTTAAAATTATGTTGTCTAGCGCGGATATCTTGAATCATTTTCCGTTCCTGACCTCCGTTTAGCCCCTTGGTTTACCGGGAGTAAGATAGTTATTTAAACCCCTTCTGTGTAAATAAAACATGTCTTATTTATAATTTTTATAATTTATACAAGATAAAATTACATAAGTTATACAAAATAAAAGGAATGCTTTCCTTTGTGATTCCTAAGACTAGTGTACTGTCGCGTTCCTTTTATTCGATTTTCACTTGTTGCCCGTTTGGCATGTTTCAGGTGCCATACATAGACGGTTAAAAACCGTAGGTCTAGCATTTATGTTTTCAATTTTTTTGAGATTTCGCAAGCCCTATGTTTACTCTGTGGTGTACAACGAATAATATCAAGTAGGCCTATATAATGTCATAATATCGAATAAACATCAAGTATGTAATTTTTTATGTTTTCTTCACGGCCGGAGTCAACGTTGCTGCTATCTGCCGCGGGCTGCTATGCCGTGGTCTACTGCATACGTTCAATGCTATCTGTCGCGGGCTGCTATGCCGTGGTCTACTGCATATGCTCAATGCTATCTGCCGCGGGCTGCTATGCCGTGGTCTACTGCATATGCTCAATGCTATCTGCCACGGGCTGCTATGCCGTTGTCTACTGCATATGCTCAATGCTATCTGCCGCGGGCTGCTATGCCGTGGTCTACTGCATATGCTCAATTCTATCTGCCGTGGGCTGCTATGCCGTGGTCTACTGCATATGCTCAATGCTATCTGCCACTGGCTGCTATGCCGTGGTCTACTGCATATGTTCAATGCTATCTGCCGCGGGCTGCTACGTCGTGGTCTACTGCATATGTTCAATGCTATCTGCCGCAGGCTGCTATGCCGTGGTCTACTGCATATGTTCAATGCTATTTGTCGCGGGTTGCTATGCCGTGGTCTACTGCATATGCTCAATGCTATCTGCCACGGGCTGCTATGCCGTGGTCTACTGCATATGTTCAATGCTGTCTGCCGCGGGTTGCTATGCCGTGGTCTACTGCATATGTTCAATGCTATCTGCCGCGGGCTGCTATGCCGTGGTCTACTGCATATGTTCAATGCTATTTGTCGCGGGCTGCTATGCCGTGCTCTACTGCATATGTTCAATGCTATCTGTCGCGGGCTGCTATGCCGTGGTCTACTGCATATGTTCAATGCTATCTGCCGCGGCTGCTACGCCGTGGTCTACTGCATATGTTCAATGCTATCTGCCGCGGGCTGCTACGTCGTGGTCTACTGCATATGTTCAATGCTATCTGCCGCAGGCTGCTATGCCGTGGTCTACTGCATATGTTCAATGCTATTTGTCGCGGGCTGCTATGCCGTGGTCTACTGCATATGCTCAATGCTATCTGCCACGGGCTGCTATGCCGTGGTCTACTGCATATGTTCAATGCTGTCTGCCGCGGGTTGCTATGCCGTGGTCTACTGCATATGTTCAATGCTATCTGCCGCGGGCTGCTATGCCGTGGTCTACTGCATATGTTCAATGCTATTTGTCGCGGGCTGCTATGCCGTGCTCTACTGCATATGTTCAATGCTATCTGTCGCGGGCTGCTATGCCGTGGTCTACTGCATATGTTCAATGCTATCTGCCGCGGCTGCTACGCCGTGGTCTACTGCATATGTTCAATGCTATCTGCCGCGGGCTGCTACGCCGTGGTCTACAGCATATGTTCAACGCTATCTGCCGCGGGCTGCTATGCCGTGGTCTACTGCATATGTTCAATGCTATTTGTCGCGGGCTACTATGCCGTGGTCTACTGCATATGGTCAATGCTATCTGCCGCGGGCTGCTATACCGTGGTCTACTGCATATGCTCAATGCTATCTGCCGCGGGCTGCTATGCCGTGGTCTACTGCATATGCTCAAATCTATCTGCCGTGGGCTGCTATGCCGTGGTCTACTGCATATGCTCAATGCTATCTCCCGCGAGCTGCTATGCCGTGGTCTAGGGCATATGCTCAATGCTATCTCCTGTGGGCTGCTATGCCGTGGTCTACTGCATATGTTCAATGCTATCTGCCGCGGGCTGCTACGCCGTGGTCTACTGCATATGTTCAATGCTATCTGCCGCGGGCTGCTATGCCGTGGTCTACTGCATATGTTCAATGCTATTTGTCGCGGGCTGCTATGCCGTGGTCTACTGCATATGCTCAATGCTATCTGCCGCGGGCTGCTATGCCGTGGTCTACTGCATATGCTCAATGCTATCTGCCACGGGCTGCTATGCCGTGGTCTACTGCTAATGCTCAATGCTATCTGCCGCGGGCTGCTATGCCGTGGTCTACTGCATATGCTCAATTCTATTTGCCGTGGGCTGCTATGCCGTGGTCTACTGCATATGCTCAATGCTATCTGCCACTGGCTGCTATGCCGTGGTCTACTGCATATGTTCAATGATATCTGCCGCGGGCTGCTACGCCGTGGTCTGCAGCACTTGTTCAATGCTATCTGCCGCGGGCTGCTATGCCGTGGTCTACTGCATATGCTCAATGCTATCTGCCGCGGGCTGCTATGCCGTGGTCTACTGCATATGGTCAATGCTATCTGCCGCGGGCTGCTATACCGTGGTCTACTGCATATGCTCAATGCTATCTCCCGTGGGCTGCTATGCCGTGGTCTACGGCATATGCTCAATGCTATCTCCCGCGGGCTGCTATGCCGTGGTCTACTGCATATGGTCAATGCTATCTGCCGCGGGCTGCTATACCGTGGCCTACTGCATATTCTCAATGCTATCTCCCGCGGGCTGCTATGCCGTGGTCTACTGCATATGCTCAATGCTATCTGCCGCGGGCTGCTATGCCGTGGTCTACTGCATATGGTCAATGCTATCTGCCCGGGCTGCTATACCGTGGTCTACTGCATATGCTCAATGCTATCTCCCGCGGGCTGCTATGCCGTGGTCTACTGCATATGCTCAATGCTATCTGCCGCGGGCTGCTATGCAGTGGTCTACTGCATATGGTCAATGCTATCTGCCGCGGGCTGCTATGCCGTGGTCTACTGCATATGTTCAATGCTATCTGCCGCGGGCTGATATGCCGTGGTCTACTGCATATGCTCAATGCTATCGGCCGAGGGCTGCTATGCCGTGGTCTACTGCATATGGTCAATGCTATCTGCCGCGGGCTGCTATGCCGTGGTCTACTGCATATGTTCAATGCTATCTGCCGCGGGCTGATATGCCGTGGTCTACTGCATATGCTCAATGCTATCTGCCGCGGGCTGCTATGCCGTGGTCTACTGCATATGGTCAATGCTATCTGCCGCGGGCTGCTATACCGTGGTCTACTGCATATGCTCAATGCTATCTGCCGCGGGCTGCTATGCCGTGGTCTACTGCATATGCTCAATTCTATCTGCCGTGGGCTGCTATGCCGTGGTCTACTGCATATGCTCAATGCTATCTCCCGCGGGCTGCTATGCCGTGGTCTAGGGCATATGCTCAATGCTATCTTCCGCGGGCTGCTATGCCGTGGTCTACTGCATATGTTCAATGCTATCTGTCGCGGGCTGCTATACCGTGGTCTACTGCATATGCTCAATGCTATCTGCCGCGGGCTGCTATGCCGTGGTCTACTGCATATGCTCAATGCTATCTGCCACGGGGTGCTATACCGTGGTCTACTGCTAATGCTCAATGCTATCTGCCGCGGGCTGCTATGCCGTGGTCTACTGCATATGCTCAATTCTATTTGCCGTGGGCTGCTATGCCGTGGTCTACTGCACATGTTCAATGCTATCTGCCGCGGGCTGCTATGCCGTGGTCTACTGCATATGCTCAATGCTATCTGCCGCGGGCTGCTATGCCGTGGTCTACTGCATATGGTCAATGCTATCTGCCGCGGGCTGCTATACCGTGGTCTACTGCATATGCTCAATGCTATCTCCCGTGGGCTGCTATGCCGTAGTCTACAGCATATGCTCAATGCTATCTCCCGCGGGCTGCTATGCCGTGGTCTACTGCATATGTCAATGCTATCTACCGCGGGCTGCTATACCGTGGTCTACTGCATAATCTCAATGCTATCTCCCGCGGGCTGCTATGCCGTCGTCTACTGCATATGCTCAATGCTATCTGCCGCGGGCTGCTATGCCGTGGTCTACTGCATATGGTCAATGCTATCTGCCGCGGGCTGCTATGCCGTGGTCTACTGCATATGTTCAATGCTATCTGCCGCGGGCTGATATGCCGTGGTCTACTGCATATGCTCAATGCTATCTGCCGCGGGCTGCTATGCCGTGGTCTACTGCATATGGTCAATGCTATCTGCCGGGGGCTGCTATGCCGTGGTCTACCGCATATGTTCAATACTATCTGCCGTGGGCTACTGCATATGTTCAAAGCTATCTGCCGCGGGCTGCTATGCCGTGGTCTACTGCATATGTTCAATGCTATCTGCCGCGGGCTGCTATGCCGTGGTCTACTGCATATGCTCAATGCTATCTGCCGCGGGCTGCTATGCCGTGGTCTACTGCATAGGGTCAATGCTATCTGCCGCGGGCTGGTATGCCGTGGTCTACTGCATATGTTCAATGCTATCTGCCGCGGGCTGCTATGCCGTGGTTTACTGCATATGTTCAATGCTATTTGTCGCGGGCTGCTATGCCGTGGTCTACGGCATATGCTCAAAGCTATCTGCCACGGGCTGCTATGCCGTGGTCTACTGCATATGCTCAATGCTATCTGCCGCGGGCTGCTATGCCGTGGTCTACTGCATATTCTCAATGCTATCTGCCGCGGGCTGCTATACCGTGGTCTACTGCATATGCTCAATGCTATCTCCCGCTGGCTGCTATGCCGTGGTCTACTGCATATGCTCAATTCTATCTGCCGCGTGCTGCTATGCCGTGGTCTACTGCATATGGTCAATGCTATTTCCCGCGGGATGCTGTGCCGTGGTCTACTGCATATGCTCAATTCTATCTGCCGCGGGCTGCTATGCCGTGGTCTACTGTATATGCTCAATGCTATCTGCCGCGGGTTGCTATACCGTGGTTTACTGCATAGGTTCAATGGTATCTGTCGCGGGCTACTGTGCCCTGGACTACTGCATATGCTCAATGCTATCTGCCGCGGGTTGCTATACCGTGGTTTACTGCATATGTTCAATGCTATCTGTCGCGGGCTGCTGTGCCGTGGTCTACTGCATATGCTCAATGCTGTCTGCCGCGGGCTGCTATGCCGTGGTCTACTGCATATGTTCAATGCTATCTGCCGCGGGCTGCTATGCCGTGGTCTACTGCATATGTTCAATGCTATCTGCCGCGGGCTGCTATGCCGTGGTCTACTGCATATGTTCAATGGTATCTGCCGCGGGCTGCTATGCCGTGGTTTACTGCATATGTTCAATGCTATCTGTCGCGGGCTGCTGTGCCGTGGTTTACTGCATATGTTCAATGCTATCTGCCGCGGGCTGCTATGCCGTGGTTTACTGCATATGTTCAATGCTATCTGTCGCGGGCTGCTGTGCCGTTTTCTACTGCATATGCTCAATGCTATCTGCCGCGGGCTGCTATACCGTGGTCTACTGCATATGTTCAATGCTGTCTGCCGCGGGCTGCTATGCCGTGGTTTACTGCACATGTTCAATGCTATCTGCCGCGGGCTGCTATGCCGTGGTTTACTGCACATGTTCAATGCTATCTGCCGCGGGCTGCTATGCCGTGGTCTACTGCATATGCTCAATGCTATCTGCCGCGGGCTGCTATGCCGAGGTCTACTGCATAGGTTCAATGCTATCTGCCGCGGGCTGCTATGCCGTGGTCTACTGCATATGTTCAATGCTATCTGCCGCGGGCTGCTATGGCGTGGTCTACTGCATATGTTCAATGCTATTTGTCGCAGGCTGCTATGCCGTGGTCTACGGCATATGCTCAAAGCTATCTGCCACGGGCTGCTATGCCGTGGTCTACTGCATATGCTCAATGCTATCTCCCGCGGGCTGCTATGCCGTGGTCTACTGCATATTCTCAATGCTATCTGCCGCGAGCTGCTATACCGTGGTCTACTGCATATGCTCAATGCTATCTCCCGCTGGCTGCTATGCCGTGGTATACTGCATATGCTCAATTCTATCTGCCGCGTGCTGCTATGCCGTGGTCTACTGCATATGGTCAATGCTATTTCCCGCGGGATGCTATGCCGTGGTCTACTGCATATGTTCAATTCTATCTGCCGCGGGCAGCTGTGCCGTGGTCTACTGCATATGCTCAATTCTATCTGCCGCGGGCTGCTATGCCGTGGTCTACTGCATATGCTCAATCCTATCTGCCGCGGGTTGCTATACCGTGGTTTACTGCATATGTTCAATGGTATCTGTCGCGGGCTACTGTGCCCTGGTCTACTGCATATGCTCAATGCTGTCTGCCGCGTGCTGCTATGCCGTGGTCTACTGCATATGCTCAATTCTATTTGCCGTGGGCTGCTATGCCGTGGTCTACTGCACATGTTCAATGCTATCTGCCGCGGGCTGCTATGCCGTGGTCTACTGCATATGCTCAATGCTATCTGCCGCGGGCTGCTATGCCGTGGTCTACTGCATATGGTCAATGCTATCTGCCGCGGGCTGCTATACCGTGGTCTACTGCATATGCTCAATGCTATCTGCCACGGGGTGCCATACCGTGGTCTACTGCTAATGCTCAATGCTATCTGCCGCGGGCTGCTATGCCGTGGTCTACTGCATATGCTCAATTCTATTTGCCGTGGGCTGCTATGCCGTGGTCTACTGCACATGTTCAATGCTATCTGCCGCGGGCTGCTATGCCGTGGTCTACTGCATATGCTCAATGCTATCTGCCGCGGGCTGCTATGCCGTGGTCTACTGCATATGGTCAATGCTATCTGCCGCGGGCTGCTATACCGTGGTCTACTGCATATGCTCAATGCTATCTCCCGTGGGCTGCTATGCCGTAGTCTACAGCATATGCTCAATGCTATCTCCCGCGGGCTGCTATGCCGTGGTCTACTGCATATGTCAATGCTATCTACCGCGGGCTGCTATACCGTGGTCTACTGCATAATCTCAATGCTATCTCCCGCGGGCTGCTATGCCGTCGTCTACTGCATATGCTCAATGCTATCTGCCGCGGGCTGCTATGCCGTGGTCTACTGCATATGGTCAATGCTATCTGCCCGGGCTGCTATACCGTGGTCTACTGCATATGCTCAATGCTATCTCCCGCGGGTTGCTATGCCGTGGTCTACTGCATATGCTCAATGCTATCTGCCGCGGGCTGCTATGCAGTGGTCTACTGCATATGGTCAATGCTATCTGCCGCGGGCTGCTATGCCGTGGTCTACTGCATATGTTCAATGCTATCTGCCGCGGGCTGATATGCCGTGGTCTACTGCATATGCTCAATGCTATCTGCCGCGGGCTGCTATGCCGTGGTCTACTGCATATGGTCAATGCTATCTGCCGGGGGCTGCTATGCCGTGGTCTACCGCATATGTTAAATACTATCTGCCGTGGGCTACTGCATATGTTCAAAGCTATCTGCCGCGGGCTGCTATACCGTGGTCTACTGCATATGCTCAATGCTATCTCCCTCGGGCTGCTATGCCGTGGTCTACTGCATATGTTCAATGCTATCTGCCGCGCGCTGCTATGCCGTGGTCTACTGCATATGCTCAATGCTATCTGCCGCGGGCTGCTATGCCGTGGTCTACTGCATAGGGTCAATGCTATCTGCCGCGGGCTGGTATGCCGTGGTCTACTGCATATGTTCAATGCTATCTGCCGCGGGCTGCTATGCCGTGGTTTACTGCATATGTTCAATGCTATTTGTCGCGGGCTGCTATGCCGTGGTCTACGGCATATGCTCAAAGCTATCTGCCACGGGCTGCTATGCCGTGGTCTACTGCATATGCTCAATGCTATCTGCCGCGGGCTGCTATGCCGTGGTCTACTGCATATTCTCAATGCTATCTGCCGCGGGCTGCTATACCGTGGTCTACTGCATATGCTCAATGCTATCTCCCGCTGGCTGCTATGCCGTGGTCTACTGCATATGCTCAATTCTATCTGCCGCGTGCTGCTATGCCGTGGTCTACTGCATATGGTCAATGCTATTTCCCGCGGGATGCTGTGCCGTGGTCTACTGCATATGCTCAATTCTATCTGCCGCGGGCTGCTATGCCGTGGTCTACTGTATATGCTCAATGCTATCTGCCGCGGGTTGCTATACCGTGGTTTACTGCATAGGTTCAATGGTATCTGTCGCGGGCTACTGTGCCCTGGACTACTGCATATGCTCAATGCTATCTGCCGCGGGTTGCTATACCGTGGTTTACTGCATATGTTCAATGCTATCTGTCGCGGGCTGCTGTGCCGTGGTCTACTGCATATGCTCAATGCTGTCTGCCGCGGGCTGCTATGCCGTGGTCTACTGCATATGTTCAATGCTATCTGCCGCGGGCTGCTATGCCGTGGTCTACTGCATATGTTCAATGCTATCTGCCGCGGGCTGCTATGCCGTGGTCTACTGCATATGTTCAATGCTATCTGCCGCGGGCTGCTATGCCGTGGTTTACTGCATATGTTCAATGCTATCTGTCGCGGGCTGCTGTGCCGTGGTTTACTGCATATGTTCAATGCTATCTGCCGCGGGCTGCTATGCCGTGGTTTACTGCATATGTTCAATGCTATCTGTCGCGGGCTGCTGTGCCGTTTTCTACTGCATATGCTCAATGCTATCTGCCGCGGGCTGCTATACCGTGGTCTACTGCATATGTTCAATGCTGTCTGCCGCGGGCTGCTATGCCGTGGTTTACTGCACATGTTCAATGCTATCTGCCGCGGGCTGCTATGCCGTGGTTTACTGCACATGTTCAATGCTATCTGCCGCGGGCTGCTATGCCGTGGTCTACTGCATATGCTCAATGCTATCTGCCGCGGGCTGCTATGCCGAGGTCTACTGCATAGGGTCAATGCTATCTGCCGCGGGCTGCTATGCCGTGGTCTACTGCATATGTTCAATGCTATCTGCCGCGGGCTGCTATGGCGTGGTCTACTGCATATGTTCAATGCTATTTGTCGCAGGCTGCTATGCCGTGGTCTACGGCATATGCTCAAAGCTATCTGCCACGGGCTGCTATGCCGTGGTCTACTGCATATGCTCAATGCTATCTCCCGCGGGCTGCTATGCCGTGGTCTACTGCATATTCTCAATGCTATCTGCCGCGGGCTGCTATACCGTGGTCTACTGCATATGCTCAATGCTATCTCCCGCTGGCTGCTATGCCGTGGTCTACTGCATATGCTCAATTCTATCTGCCGCGTGCTGCTATGCCGTGGTCTACTGCATATGGTCAATGCTATTTCCCGCGGGATGCTATGCCGTGGTCTACTGCATATGTTCAATTCTATCTGCCGCGGGCTGCTGTGCCGTGGTCTACTGCATATGCTCAATTCTATCTGCCGCGGGCTGCTATGCCGTGGTCTACTGCATATGCTCAATCCTATCTGCCGCGGGTTGCTATACCGTGGTTTACTGCATATGTTCAATGGTATCTGTCGCGGGCTACTGTGCCCTGGTCTACTACATATGCTCAATGCTGTCTGCCGCGTGCTGCTATGCCGTGGTCTACTGCATATGCTCAATTCTATCTGCCGCGGGCTGCTATGCCGTGGTCTACTGCATATGCTCAATGCTATCTGCCGCGGGTTGCTATACCGTAGTTTACTGCATATGTTCAATGCTATCTGTCGCGGGCTGCTGTGCCGTGGTCTACTGCATATGCTCAATGCTGTCTGCCGCCGGCTGCTATGCCGTGGTCTACTGCATATGTTCAATGCTATCTGCCGCGGGCTGCTATGCCGTGGTTTACTGCATATGTTCAATGCTATCTGCCGCGGGCTGCTATGCCGTGGTCTACTGCATATGTTCAATGCTATCTGCCGCGGGCTGCTATGCCGTGGTTTACTGCATATGTTCAATGCTATCTGTCGCGGGCTGCTGTGCCGTGGTTTACTGCATATGTTCAATGCTATCTGCCGCGGGCTGCTATGCCGTGGTTTACTGCATATGTTCAATGCTATCTGTCGCGGGCTGCTGTGCCGTGGTCTACTGCATATGCTCAATGCTATCTGCCGCGGGCTGCTATACCGTGGTCTACTGCATATGTTCAATGCTATCCGGCGCGGGCTGCTATGCCGTGGTCCACTGCATATGTTCAATGCTATCTGTCCCGGGCTGCTGTGCCGTGGTCTACTGCATATGCTCAATGCTATCTGCCGCGGGCTGCTATACCGTGGTCTACTGCATATGTTCAATGCTGTCTGCCGCGGGCTGCTATGCCGTGGTTTACTGCATATGTTCAATGCTATCTGCCGCGGGCTGCTATGGCGTGGTTTACTGCATATGTTCAATGCTATCTGCCGCGGGCTGCTATGCCGTGGTCTACTGCATATGTTCAATGCTATCTGTTGCGGGCTGCTGTGCCGTGGTCTACTGCATATGTTCAATGCTATCTGCCGCGGGCTGCTATACCGTGGTTTACTGCATATGTTCAATGCTATCTGCCGCGGGCTGCTATGCCGTGGTTTACTGCATATGTTCAATGCTATCTGTCGCGGGCTGATGTGCCGTGGTCTACTGCATATGCTCAATGCTGTCTGCCGCGGGCTGCTATGCCGTGCTCTACTGCATATGTTCAATGCTATCTGCCGCTGGCTGCCATACCGTGGTCTACTGCATATGTTTAATGCTATCTGCCGCGGGCTGCTATACCGTGGTTTACTGCATATGTTCAAAACAGACGTTTCGCTACCACCATCGGAGGCCTTCTTCAATGTAGAAACGATTAACAAATTGGCGAACACCGTGCAAATTTTGAAGTTATAGACACGCGTACACACATAACCATCCCAATTACATAGTCGGATATTAGTGGGAAAACAAAACAAAATTTTTGGAATAAATATACTTAATTTTAATTAACTTATTATTTTTTTTAAACGTCTTTCCACCCGTGATCATTTACTAGAGCAACATGAATTGAGTGACATCTACGTACATCAATGAGTACTGATATCTTACAATTTTTTGTATCAGCAAAATGGCTTTTAAAGTCAGTATTGAGCAATTAATAAAATAAAACTAACTAGATTTAGGCTTTGGAAAGACATTACGAAATAGCAATCGTTAAGAAAGTGTCGGGTTGTCACTTCTGCACGGTCGCATTGCCTTGTAGCAGCTTTTTCTATTTGTTTCTGTTTCAGGCTTAATCTTGTAATCTTGTGTTTTTATTCATTCTACCCCAAAAATTTCTCTTCCTGCGTAGCCATAAATATTTTTATTCTTTATAGCTTTCATAGCTTCCTCATAAAGTGTCCAATTGGTTTCCACTTTATTCGTTTAAGGACCGCGTCTATTCTTTCTTCAGCAGACAATTTGCAAAATCACACAGTTTGTAAATCTACCAGAGGGGAAGACGTTACTTATGAATTAATGTGACTCGCTACCTAAGGCTAATATGTTATGTATAGGCTAGTTATTTTTTTATTCGCGCTGATATCAATCTGTTTCCACTCCAAAGAGGATAGTGCGTTTTGTATTTGGTTTAAACCAATATATTTTGATTTTCTTCGTATTAGTTTTTGTTTTCTAAACCTGTTCACTTCGCCTTTCGATGATGTTTGAGCAGAGATATCTACGCGTGTTTTGAGTAAATCTACAATGGAAGAAAAAAATCACAAAACCACATTTTCAAATAAACGGTACTTAAAACATTAGATTTTATTTTTGTGAATAAAGAACACTGGTACACTGTACCATGCAATTAAATTGTGTGGAGGTAATTTTGGTTTAATAAAATGTGTGTATTTACATTCAATTAAATCCTGACTGACAAATTATTTAATGTTCATGTTTAATCTGGTATCCAAGTTACTTAATCGAATTAGTAAAGTAATTTACCTTCAATAATCCGCCGTGTGACTTCCTATATATCTCTTCTATTACGCGTTTCGGAGACTATGTTCCATCTTCAGATAGTAAAATAAAAAATAAAACTATATCACTTTTATGAGATCGTTAATTAATAAAATGTCAATTTGCATATGAACTGTACGCGATGTTGGGTGCGCACCTGTTCAAGTGCAGTCTGCTACTGAACGGTTGTTACTGTATCTGAGCGAGCAGACTCAGGCAGTATCGTACAAGCGGTTGGATCCAATGATCATTTAACACGAAATCGCGACTGCTTAGGTTTGCGTGTCCACCACAAGTTTCAAACTCCTCTAAGGCATTCATGAAGAGTAGGGGGAAAATGACAGTTCAAAGCCACAAAGGAATGCCGCCTTTCTTAAAAAACAATAAAAAACACTAAAAAACATGATCTAAGAGATGACGCCGCCACCGCTGGACCCGAAGCATCCCGATGGACCACAGCACCGTGAATTTCCGCGAATAAATTTTTTATTTTTTTAATTTGGTTTTTTTATTTTTTTTATTAAATTGATTTGGTGGGATGAGGTTCAATGGACCACCAGCATCTGTGAATATAATTTTTTATTTTTTTAAGAAAGCTGATTTGTATATCAGGGGGTGGTGTTGGGTGGGTGATTTTTTTATTTCATATCAGTGGGTGCTGGTGGGTGGTTCCAACTCGATGCATTATAGTGTATATGATCAGGTGTACCAACCTTTGCATGATTTCAAATTTGTCGTGTGTTATAATGTATATTAAATCTATATGATCAGATGTACCAACCTTTGTATTATTATTATAGTGTATAGATATTTTATATGAGCAGGGTTGTCAACAGTTTCTGCGGCGGGGGAGGGAAATTCAAATATGTGTTATATAGTGTATATATTAAAATATATGATCAGGGTTACCAATCTTACATTATTGTGTGTGTATAGAGCAGATCTGCCAACATTTTTTTCTCTTCTGTAGTGGGAAATTCAAACTATATGATCATAATTGTTACTCTCTCTCTCGCTCTCTCACATTTGAATGTAAGTAAAACTATCTCTCTCTCTTGTTGTCAAACGTTATGTTCAAACCGTTTTCTCCTCTCCCTCTCTCTCTCTCTCTCTCTCTTTCTCTCTATCTCTCTCTTTCTCTCTCTCTCACTGTGTACATTGAGTAAATAATTTTAGCTCTCTCTCTCTCTCACACGTTGTGTATGTCTCTCTCTCTCTGCAAACATTGACGAGAATTCACTTATTCAATGCGCATTAGTAGCGCTGATGGTAATTATGGATTAGAAAGTATGTACCTCAAAACAGACACTGGCTTTCTCCGCTACCCGAGTACAACGGCAATGTCCATCATTAACGGTATGGAGACAACACATACGAGTTTGGTAAGTGAACATACTTTATTGTATGCACAGATTTTATTTAAACGTAAAAATTATTTGCATTTAATACATGTGTGTGTACGCGTGTGCGTATGATCAAATTATTATGTCTGTTACAATTGTGCAATCAATTACTATGTCTGTTACAAAAAATTCTGAAAATTATTCTTGTCGTGCTTTTATATTACATTACATAATTTTATTGTATGTACAGATTTTATTTAAACGTAATTTATATATTACACTACATAATTTTATTGTATGTAAAGATTTTATTTAAACGTAAAAATTATTCACATTATCACATGCATTATTTATTGAATTTAATACACGGCTCATTCAAATAAGTGTATGTATGTGTGTGTGTGTGTGTGTGATCAAATTACAATTTCCGAAATATATTCTTACTGTACTTTTTATATTACACTTCTAATTGAAGATATATTTTAGGTATAGCTGAATTGTAAGCGTGCGAGCCTTCAGTGTGCATACAACGTCTGGCATTTAAGGGTACGTGTGTGGACAACGCTCACTAGTATGTTTGTTGCAAGTAAGTATACATTATGGAGGGTGGGTTATACAAATAATAATAATAAAGTGTGTACTATATACATTTATTAAAATACATACACAGCTCCAAGATTATATTAAACTAGTTTTACAATTAAAAATACATACACAGCTCAATATTATATTGTTACACGTATTAAAATATATCTAAACTAGTTTTACAATTAAAAATACACACACACACACACACACACACACACACACACACACACACACACACACACACAGCTCCAATATTATAATGTTACAAATATGAAAAATATATATATTTAAAACTAGTATTTACAAAATGTGTATAAAATAAGACTTAAACACGCCTATGTACCGCGTTGGACAATGGCGTATATTCTACAAGTGTATCATGTAGTATCATACAGTAGGCAGTCGTCTGTGTAGGAAAATTCATTGACGATTCAAATTCTAAACGTACATCAACTGCTGAAGACTTAAGCGCATCGTCCTGTTTGCTACAATCGAATACAAACAGCGGGGCTTTTGATTTGAATAATTCTGGTGTCAGTACTGGGCTGACGTCTAAACGGTGGTAATACGAACTTTGAAAACTGACGTACATATTGTACAATAATGCAAAACGGTCATTCCCAATATCCAAGTTTAAATTATCGTAAGGATAATACTTGTCGTTTAGAAACAGTCTCGCATTGATTACATTACAATGATCAAATTCATCGGCGTGTGCCGTCAGTACATTCTTTCTTGCTGTCTGAAACGCTAACACAACAAAGCGTGGTTTTTCTAGCTGACTCGAGGTCTTGACAATCCAATTCTGCCTTTTAGTCTGTGGTAAGGCAGGATACTCATGCAACTCCCAGGTCCTAAAAGGCATAGTTATCGGGTGGTCATTCTCCATGAGTCGTAACAGTGGTAATCTGTACGCATTAGCTACATGTACATAAGGCATTTTCCAGTAAACTTTATCTAGTTCAAGAACACAATTAGCAGTCGTTTGTCCGCTTGTTAAAACCATAGCGTTTATGTCGGTAGATGTGCGTAGGAGTATAAGTTCTTGTTTCACGTTCAGCACGATGCGTGTATAGTCTTCTGCGAATCCCATTAGCATTTTCAGTGGAATACAAAAGTTGAATTCCCCGTCATCATTCACTTTTAATACGTTTGTGGTCGGCGCCACCCAACCTGCGTTTTTCATTGCGTCACGTGTGTTGTTGTTGAGTGATAGAAAAGTTTTAATAGTTGACGTAACACCGACGTTTCGAGTATGGTCCACTACCACACCAGCCAACTCGTAACGAATCTCTTCAAAGAGAAATGCTATAGCATTGTTCACCAGTTCCACAGTCAATGCAGTATCTGCAGCCACACTAGGGTTTTTAACCAACTTGCCTTCGATGTAGAGGAAACTTTCCGACGGTAGTAAAAAGACGTCCTGTTGTTGTATCGGCACACGTATTTCATCATTGTTTCCATATCTTGTTGTTGCGTACGGTGCGTGTGAATGAAATGAAAAGTGTGTGATACTGTCTTCAAAGAACGGTTGCTGCTCCACAGATAATATTCCACTCGCCATGTTACTTGTTTACAACAAAACCCAATGAAATCAGAAGACGGCGATTAACTGATGTTAATCGTTTCAGTTTCGAACGAGTACTGATGCGTTTCCTAACCGATCTTTCTTCTTCTTCTTCTTCTTCTTTTATTGCCGACGACTGTGGTAGCAGCGGTGGCGAAGAAACAAAGTACAAGCCCATGTCTATAGTCGTTTTAGATGTAAACGCACAGTGATGACTTCGCCGCGAAAATCTATTACGTCACCGTCCTGGTCGTGTAAAGATAATGTTATGTTGTCCAAACGACTCACATTCACAGGTAGGTATATGACGTTTGTAGGTGATTCAATTATTTTGAATCCTGGTTCGACTGACGGATAGAATGAGTGCAGAGTGTGCTCGTTTTTACCGTTCTTGTATGATCCGTGAGCTATATTACACCTTATCAGTATACTGTTCACTTTTATAATGTTAACTGTAGCGTCAGACGTATGAGTTTTATTCGCTTCAAGCAGACGCTATTCCTTGAAACCCAACATATCACCAATACCGTACACTGTTTGTTGAAAGTCAATATCCAGTGCACAAGTCAGTTCACATTTCAGTGTATTGTTGTTAGGCCGTAGACTAATCTGTGAGTCTCCTAACTGCTTTTTGAGGAAGGCTTCTATGTCACCGATTTCATAAGCACCTGTAGGTAAAGTTATCAAGTCCCACGTTGTTCCGTCTCGTAGTACTGGAAACACATTGTTTTTTCCCTCAACCACGTTCGGTATACTGTTGTATGTAGTAAAGTCCAATAGACCTACATACCATTCCCCGTTTGTTAGTTCGAGAGGTGGGAAAAAGTCACATACAAGAGCAGCAGCATTCGTACCTGTTAAGGTGACCGACAGCGAAGACATCTTGTCGCTTACTGATCACTCACGCGTTAAGAAGTCCAAACATAAATGCCCACAGATGACTGTGTGTGGCGACTGTTCACGCTCGTAATTGTAGTAAATGTCAGTGTCGGTTCCAAAATACTGTGTCAGCTCAAGAGGTGGTCGCATATTACCATACGCATCATAGTAGTAAACTCGATTGTTTCGCTTCTTGTAGCAAACCCAGTGCGTACCAGGTCCTTCTGCACTGTCCAGATTAACAACTGCACTCTCATTCTTCCATGGCCGTCTGCGTGGTAAAGTGTTACGCATAAAAACACCTCTGAAATAAGGTATTTTCAAAAGTTTTGCGTACACATACAAATCACTATCGGACAATGCACGCACTGGTATGCAAATTAGTTTTTTTGTCTGTAAGGACGTAGGTATAGACCTGACGCTATTTTTGTATTGTTACGTTTATGTCTTGAGACTGTTTTGCGTTTGCAGGTTGTTTTGCGTTTGCCCACGGATTGATGTTTAATTCCTGAACCCTTCTTCTTTTTTCTACAACCACTACGCGAGCCCCCTCCACCCACTGCTGATTTCGCTTTCATTGCGGCGGCTACAGCTGCAGCATACGCTCTTTCACTAACACCGGAATTCCAACCTTTCACTCGTTCCCACGCTTTGTCGGCAAGAACGCGATCAGCTATACGTCTTCGACTGTTGTCTTTGTACCTTGCGTTGGCGATATCGTGTTCGCGACAGGCTTCGTCCAACTCGTTGATTCCACGCTCGCCACGTGCCAATCTCTCTTTGAGTTTTGTTCCGGGTCCACAGAATCGGTAGCCGGGTAGGTGTAATTCTACCGGTAATGCGTCCACCGCTCGATTAATCAAAGTAGGTACTGACGAAACGATAGCGGGCACAGTGTTTTTAAGTATTTTTCCAATTACACCACGCCCCATTCTTTTCTTATGAAGTACGTGCATTCTTGTAAACAGATCTCCAATCCTTGATTTCCGTTTCCGTATCGAGAACGTCTATTAAACGTCCCACCTCTTCAATATATTCAGCCAGAATATACTCGCTGTGTCGCGCTGTCTTGATATTTATAGACAAACTTTATTAGATTGATTATATGAGCGTGAAATACCTGAGTGACCTTGTACAATTCGGTCTTTATATGTAATTTTAATTCGTGCATTTGTCGTACAGTGACTGCGTCTTTGTCATTGACACCGTTCGCTATATTCGTAATTTTTCTTCCGGCAGCGTAGAAAGCATCGCTTTGCAAACTGATTGTGTGTGCGTGTAAAAATTCCAAATTCACTGCGTCTTTGAAGTCAACAGGCGCTTGCACACGCGTTAGTCGGCAGTCATTAACGATTACGTTACCTGCACGATCTTTTTTCAAACTCTTCTCGTCTACGTATCGTTTTGTGGCTGCATCTCTTGATTTAAGCGGATCGTTTAGCATTATTATTCGATGATCTTTTGCGTCTACGGTAGCGTCGTCGTTCTTGTACTGTAAGCATGCGTCCTTTACGTACTGTAAAGAAACAACATCGTGCAGCTCTTCAGGATCACCCAAGTTGCGTATCTTTTTGTTTTTCACATCAAAGTGACCGTCGTTAGTCACTCCTAAACCGATATCCTCACGCAGACTTCGATGAGTTTCTTTTCGCACTCTTACAGCGCTGTCGTGTCTACCGAACTTGTCTACACTCATATTTATGAAGAAGAACTGGTGGTTGTAGAACGGTGCGTCTGCTTTTATATGATAATGCCGGCTTCACGTAATTCCTCCAATATCGACATGATTTCATTCCTATGACCAGTATGCCCACTATTTTGAGAAGCCATTAACAGTCTCAATCTATTAACCAACTCGTTAGGATCATCCCAATGCACGTAATCGATTGCAGTGTTCGGTTTCATCTCCATATACCCACTCCCTGTACGTTTTCGTGCACTCGATGCAAACAACTTAGATATTACTAGTCGGTACTTGACGCCACTGTTACTGTTTATTCGTGTATTGTGTTTATATTTTTGTTTGTGTCCGTTGGTTGCTAGTAGTATGGACTTATATTTCCTCATATCGTCCTTATTGTATTTTTTCGGTAGTTTCATAAACAAAAGTTCATACAGACCAGGCGTACCCTCGTAAATTTTTCCTTTGACAAGAAAGTTGTCGTTATCATCGATTTTTACATTTGAATCACCTATCATAAATTTACCGCCTTCGTATCGAACACCATACATACGATCTATAATCCGTTTACAGTCCGCCGATTCGCACAAACGCACATATTTGTTTGCTAATGAATCGTCACTGAAATGTGAAGTGTTAGGGTTCCATGCGTCCTCGTCACTGAAATGAGAAGCGTTATGACTCTGCACGTCACTTTCGTTTTCTGTTATTACGTGTTGACTCTGCATGTCACCTTCGTTTTCTGTTATTACGTGTTGTATAGGCTCTTCTTGTTTTATCTGCTGCTTCTTCTCCTCCTCCTCCTCCTCCTCCTCCTCCTCCTCCTCCTCCTCCTCCTCCTCCTCCTCCTCCATTATATCACCACTTAACTTTCGTGAAATAGCTTCTAACGGTTCCAGAATCGGTCTGTAATTTTTTCTAAACTTCTAGTCGCTTTCTCTGATACCGTGTTGTAATGCATGATATTTTTTCCTTATGTTGTCACTTATCGTATCTATATCATACGCAAGTCGTTCCTCCTTATTCATCGCCATCGTGTGTTAGCAAGAGGACTGATGACATTACTACAGTGCAACCACTTTTATACTTCGCCGGAAACAATTATGAATCGATCAAAGCCGATTCTATATCTACCTTCATTTATTGACGAGTCTTTGTCTTACGACTAGAAATCCATAATGATCCTTCCATGCTTCCATGCAAACGTCTTTGAAAGCATCATATTTCATATCTGTGTTAACATGATCAGCGTATGCATGTCGTAAATTTAGATCGTCTTGTTTGAACAATATCAACAAGTTAGCGTTGTCACGTACCAATTGTTTCGGTATCTGGCTATATGTCTGACATAGATAGAATGTGTCCACACCGCTATGTCTCCCCATAGCAAAATACTTTCGAATATTGTTTTGTCTTTCACACGATACGTCATCGAATACGATAACAGAGTCGAGTCCGGCGATTTCACTCGGTAGTGGGACTTCTTCGTTCTCGCTGTATGCATGATAACCTAAACCTTCATCAGCGAGTGATTTCATCACTGTTTCTAGCATTCTGTATTTTGGTTGAAATAATGATTTTGAAAACACGTATACGTTGCAGAAACATAGACCGTTGGCATCAAACAGTAGGTTGAATAGCACATTGGATTTCCCACAGGAACTTGGGCCTGTAACGATACAGCGAATACTGTTCGGTAATAGCGGACCATGTTTACGTTTAGCACTGCCTTCGTCACCAGCCAAAAAGTCCATATCCTTTATTGGTAATTTGTTTGCTTGCTGTACAATCTTCATCTTTGTGAATACCGAAAGCATACTGTTTTCAGCACGTGCTGTCACCTTTTCACCTTTTTTATATTAGATCTTTCTTATGTATCCATGCATCGTGTTTACCATCAAAACCGAGCCAGCGAACACGCACTCTGTCACCTTTGCGTTGTAACACCTTTTCCACTAGGTATACGTCGCCGACTTTGGACTTACTAATCTCGTGTTCGTAAAAACCACCTTTCAACACTTTGTTTAGATGATCTTTTAGCAGATAAGTGACGGGGATGGTAGTGGATTGTACTTTATCCACTGTGAATATTTCATTAGTCCAATTTAGTGTATAACCTTTGACGAACGTCATTTTGTGCTTACTTATACGAACACGGTCACCGACTTTAAATTTGGGTGGTTTCGCTGGACTGATTTTAGGCGCTGTGTTCTTCCTTATTCGTTCCAACACTATATGTTCGTTGGCGTCATTCACTTCACTCGGTTTCATACCATTGGTTCTGTGTGTGGTATTGTTGTACGATTTCAGTAATATAGGTAGTAGATCTAACCAGCGGTAGTGTCCTTGTTCGCTGAAAGCTCGATACATGTGTGTCTTCAGTGTGCGATTAAAACGTTCCACTATGGAAGCTTTTTTCTCACTGTAGGTTGAGTAATGTTTCACATTATACTTTTTTAGCAACGCTTGTACTGTGCTGTTGTAATACTCCTTCCCGTTGTCTGTCTGTAAATACTTCATTCGGTTAGCGGCTAGTATAGGCTTCAACGCGTTCGTCACTTCTTTCCCGGTCTTCGTTTTCAATGGTACAGCGTACGCGTACTTGGTAAACGCATTGATTACAGTCATCATATACTTGTACCCTTTGTTCACTCGAGCGTATGGTTTCATTTCCACAAGATCCGCTTGGTACAAATCGTGCATACCCTTCAGTTCAACCGCGCGTCTAACGAAATTCCTTCTCGCCGCTCTGTGTAGCTCTTGCGCAATATTCTTGCGTACGTTGTTCATGGTTTAAGATACACTAACATAATACATGCGGTTAAAAAAAACTATGTATATATATGTATAACAGTTCCTTTGTTTTCGGTATTCATTCTCTCTCTCTTGCAGATCATGGCCAACCTTCAGCAGGTACTGTACGTGGGCTGATAAGCGCTATATACTAGACAACTGCCATGATACATTCGTGTACAGTCATTATCGGATACGTGACAAATTAATTGTCGACAACTCTGCTCTCCCCGCCTGCTAACATTCCGTGTTACACTACCCCCCACCACATGTTAAAACAAAAACAAAACAACAAATTCCCACCGTGATATCTACATACACTTTGTTTTCTACCGTTAGTTATTGTCACTCCACACTTCAATTCGGACGGCAGTATACGTAAGTTTGCGTATTATTATCATTATTGTAACGGTCTTTGTGTTTATAAATATTAGTTTGTAATGTGTGGTTTCTTTTTTTTTATAGTATAATGGAAAACGCTGCTGTAATAATTGACTTTCACTGCTTTTATGATGACAACGGCAATTATATAGTAAAGGAGTTGTCGGTTATGGACGTAACACGTTTTGCATGCAGACATTGGATTTTCGCCCCGCCTGCTACAGTCGTTACGAATTCGAAATACACTAGAACCAACTGCTGGTTAACGACAAACTATCATGGGCTGAGATGGGGTGAAGGAGAGACACCGTACGACAATCTTGTTTCAGTGTTAACAACGTATACGAACATATATAAATATGTGTTTGTGAAGGGTCTTGAGAAAAAACGTTTTTTAGAATCGAAAATAATTCATCATCTTATAATAAATCTTGATGACATTGGTTGCCCTAAAGACATACCATATCTATTTCCTGGGACGTTATGTCTTACACATTGCAATTCTTCTTCTACACTATGTACAAACCATAAGGTGTACGCACTTAGAGAGTGGATAATTAATGATTTTTCTGTTATACGAACATTTTTAATGTGAGTGTCTCATAGCATTGTTAATTTGTATAGTAAACTTGTATATGGCTGCAGGCGATAACTATTTCTGTGGACTTTCCTAATATATATATATATATTTTGTAACAGCGCTAATTCTGCCTGTGTGTATGTACATGCAAAGCTTCAGGCGATGAAAGTGAACTTTCCTGATGACCACACCACCACCACCATTACTTTCACTAGTCTTCTTTGTAGCGAATATTCTGACATTGTTTGGTTCCACCTCGTTTGATACAGACGTCTTCACTTCTAATAATGTCGTTTATCACAAAATTCAACGCAGTTTCTGCTATTGAGTACAAACGGTGTGCAGAATTAACATCGAACAAGCAGTATCCGATCGTTAACATGGTGCATGTGGACACAAGATATGGGAAGTCTGTGCTTGTAACGTTGGAAGATTGTGAGCGCCGCTATCGTGTATATCTACCTAAGAGGTATGCTGACGTCTTTACAGATGAAGAACTCCGTCATATAAATCCCAGCGACCTACATCTCGTGTTTCGAGGGATGAGGAACCAGACAGCGCATGTGGAAATAGTACCTCGTTAAGGTGACAAACTACTTTTAATAAACAATTTTTTTATCACTGTGTGTGCGTGTGTTTGAATGTAGTGCAGATTCTAATTTACAAAGTTTTGATGAAAGGACATTAACTTATGAGGAAATTAATTTCTATTTTTAATTTATTTCACTATACGCCTCTGAACCTATATGTAATTATTTGTAAACTGCGTTACCTGTTGCAGCAAACGATAACACTAGAACGATTATATTATTATTATTCAGTGATATATACATACAATTTACTTATTAAACACTTCAAGGATTGTAACGTCTTACAATGACTATAGCATATTTAAATCTGTTATCTGTTTTATTGGACCTACATGTACATGATTCAACCCAAACGTGTGCACGTTGTATGTATGTGTGTGATTACGTTGCGTGTGCGTCTGTGTGTGTGTGCGCGTTGCGTGTGCACGTCGTATGTATGTGTGTGTGATTACGTTGCGTGTGCGTCTGTGTGTGCGCGCGTTGCGTGTGCGTCTGTGTGTGTGCGCGTTGCGTGTGTGGTGTAACCCAAACGTGTGCACGTCGTATGTGTGTGTGTGTGTGTGTGTGTGTGTGTGTGTGTGTGTGTGTGTGTGATATTTAACGTGATTTTAATGTTGTTGTATTGTTATGTTGCAGGTTGCTTCTCCTACAAGTACGACACAATTATATATAAACTTTCAAACACAATATCAATTTTATAATGTATTTATTTAATTATGAATTGTGAATTTATATTGTGAATGTTAAAATATATTTAATCATTTAAACAAATTATAACTTTATTTTATTTCACTCTACACCTCTGAACATGTGTACAATTGATTTATTTTTGTGAACTGTATTACTTGCGGGAACTGTTACATCAGAAGGTTTGTATGAATTTCAACCACCGTTTTCATGTGTGTGTATAATTTTAGTTTATTTCGCTATACACTACTGAACCTATGTGCGTGTGTAAACTGTACCCATTAAACAGAAGTATTGTACCACATGAAGAAGAGCGTATTGAAGATTGCTAAGCCGTTAACGTATGGATTTTTCATCTGTAACAGCACACAGGTAAGTAGTTCATTGACAACAACACACTTACATAGTTAATATTTGCCAAATATATATATTTCTAACAAGGATCAATCACACTGACTGCATTATAAAACTATTAATTAATTATTTAATACATTGAAAAATGAAGACGGCGTTTTGACAACGAGAGAGAGAGAGCTAAAATTATTTACTCATCACACCGACTACTCAATGTACACGGTAAGAGAGAGAGAGAGAGAGAGAGAGAGAGAGAGAGAGAGAGAGAGAGAGAGAGAGACGGGAGAAAGGGTATGAAACCTTGCATAGTTGAAACGCGTGAGAGTGAGAGAGAGAGGACGTTACTATTTGTTGACACAGTTGAAACAAGTGAGAGTGAGAGAGAGAGAGAGAGAGAGAGAGAGAGAGAGAGAGAGAGAGAGAGAGAGAGAGAGAGAGAGAGAGAGAGAGAGAGAGAGAGAGAGAGGGCGTTAATATTTGTCGAATAAATATAAACTTTCTAATTTCATATACATGCGCGCAATGTACACAGTGAGAGAGAGATAGAGAGAAAGAGAGAGAGAGGGAGGGAGAGGAGAAAACGGTTTGAACATAACGTTTGACAACAAGAGAGAGAGATAGTTTTACTTACATTCAAATGTGAGAGAGCGAGAGAGAGTAACAATTATGATCATATAGTTTGAATTTCCCACTACAGAAGAGAAAAAAATGTTAGCAGATCTGCTCTATACACACACAATAATGTAAGATTGGTAACCCTGATCATATATTTTAATATATACACTATATAACACATATTTGAATTTCCCTACCCCCGCCGCAGAAACTGTTGACAACCCTGCTCATATAAAATATCTATACACTATAATAATAATACAAAGGTTGGTACACCTGATCATATAGATTTAATATACATTATAACACACGACAAATTTGAAATCATGCAAAGGTTGGTACACCTGATCATATATTTTAATATACACTATAATGCATCGAGTTGGAACCACCCCCCACCCACCACCACCCACTGATATGAAATAAAAAAACCACCCACCCAACACCACCCCCTGATATGCAAATCAGCTTTCTTAAAAAAATAAAAAATTATATTCACGGATGCTGGTGGTCCATTGAACCTCATCCCACCAAATCAATTTAATAAAAAAAATAAAAAAAACCAAATAAAAAAAATAAAAAAATTTATTCGCGGAAATTCACGGTGCTGTGGTATATCGGGATGCTGCGGGTCCAGCGGTGGCGGCGTCATCTCATAGATCATGTTTTTTAGTGTTTTTTATTGTTTTTTAAGAAAGGCGGCATTCCTTTGTGGCTTTGAACTGTCATTTTCTCCCTACTATGAAGGTAAATTAATTTAGTAATTTGACAAATTAAGTTGACGAAAAAAGAGAGTGTAATGGAGGTAATAGAGAATTTTGTAATGTATACAGGTTTTTAAAATACAAGTAGAATTCGTATTTATTTCACATAGTAAATGTAAGTGGTTTTTATAAGAATACGAATTACTCGGATTTTATAATAAATTTGTATTGATTCTACATTCACCGGAACAACCGTATTTTAATACAGCGACATGAAAGGAAGCGTATAAGAGACAAACACAGGTTTTTGGTTTCAAAAAGAGTATTCACGAATGCCTTAACAGAACGAAGCAATCACTGATTACGACAGAATGGCGGCTGTGACGGTGACATCCATTGTTTTTACTCCTCGACAAGAGGACAGAGTTCTCGGTTGCGCGTTATAACACCCCAATCCAAATTTTAAAATAGAAGTTCTTAATTTAAAAGTGTTGTCATATTTACTGTTCACTCTTCTTCTAGCTGTGTTTATTCCTTAATGGCGTGTTTATCGGACGTGTGAAGTGAGCTATTACAACTGTTTTACGCTGCCCGATATAAAATTAGTACATTCAATTTTAACACAGCCTGGGCTGCCAAACATTCTGAAAGTAGACGATACTGTGCAGTTTTTATACGGTTTTAAACAGCTTTGTATTGATAATCTATTTTCGGAGTAATGCCATAATGTACATACGAGATCTAAAAAGTATCAGAAAACGCTTTGAATATTGATGGTGAACCAAACAAAATTGGCAGTTTTTATATAAGCTCCGTCCTACTGAAATGAAGTACAAATAAATCGTACTGATAGACAAAACGAATCGACGAAAGAAATAAGTGCTAATAAAAGATCGAAATTCTAAAATTAATATATGAAGTAATTACATATTAGATCTTTCTTTGTGGGTACGGTCATATCAATGACTACACAAACCATTCTTATCAAACTAAAACGATTTTATTTGACAAAGCTAAATTGTATTTGACAAAGACTTGTCTTAATACATTTCAGTTATTCCAGTCTTACAATTGTCAACTTGAGGAACACACACACACACACGCGCGCGCGCGCGCGCACGCACGCACACGGACCTATATAACCGCTAAGCAAGATTTGTTTTATTAAATGTTTTCATACATCTAGCTAATATACATTCTATACTTGTAGCTAATGCCATTAATGATTATAAAAGTTAAGTTTAAACTCTCTCTCTCTCTCTCTCTCTCTCCCTTCTCTTTACGCAGACCAGGCTATATTTTTTTTCGTATACTATAAGAAGCCTCGTTGAAGTATTGACATAGATATTCTTTAACCTGACAATCTCTAAGTTCCTTAAATTTAGTTACATGAAATAAATTCGACGGGGTTATTGTTTGATTTGAAATGATTTGAAATTTTCCTTCGTTAAAGCCTAGTAAGGCCAATGTTCTTACCTGGATGACTGTATAAAGTTTTAACACTTATTTACTACAACAATGTGTTTATAGTTATAGTAAAAATTAAATAAAAATTCATGAAGACTATTCCAGCAGCCTATCGTTAAACAGTCAAGTATTACTGGGGTACATTTTCACATACACATAGACGCTCTATGGTATTTAATTTTTGAACTAAACTAAAGACACAGGAATGAATCAGGACAACTACAATAGATTTAAACTATATACAAATTATATGTGTGTATATATATATATATATATATATTGCAACGATAAATGTTTGGATATTCACAAAGGGTAATTTATTGTACATATAAAATATATACAAACAGTTGTACATAGTTTTAAAATTTATGCATACGGGAATAGACCAGCTTGGACAATTCTTAACATTTTTTTTTGTGAACAATGAGTTACTTGGTTACTGATAGGTGGCGAATTGCGTGTGTGTGTGTGTGTGTGTGTGTGTGTATATACAATGTTTCTAACGTATTTCTGTGTGTGTGTGTGTGTGTGTGTGTGTGTGTGTGTGTGTGTGTGTGTGTGTGTGTGTGTGTGTGTGTGTGTGTGTGTGTGTGTGTGTGTGTGTGTGTGTGTGTGTGTGTGTGTCGCAACACCTGATCGAGGAAGAGAACAATAGTCTTTGGGTGCAGTGTATTTAACTTGTGGTAGTGTTCTCCAGTCCAAACAGGCAGAGAATGCAAACAATTAAATACGTTTAATTGATAAAAATTTGTACACTGACATTACATAAAACAAAGAGAATAATTTCATTTTGAGACGTGCAAAATGACGCATGTCTAGATACAGTTTGAAGGTAAAAGATAAAAGTATAACGGAACTATAAACAAATTAATTATTAACTCCATTAATTAATATGTGACGAGCATTTAATTAATATCTAAATAAAGACAAAAATATCACGATTCTCATGATTCTATTACATTGCACATGAACATTAATTATGAATGCGAAAGTACGAAAAAAGTGATGTATGAAAACCGATGCGCTGACCCAAAAGTGTACATGTTTGCGTTGGTCTTAGACAGTCTTCATGCCTTCAGTATATAATGCAACAGTGAAAAACAGGGGAAAAAGAACTATTATTTTTATAAACAAGACAGTAAACAAGTATAATCATGCTATAAACAAAAGAAGAAATAAATAATTGTACATAGTGTAATTACAAAATTTTAAATAATTAATATAATTTAAGCGTGTAATTATAATATCTGTTTTCGAGAAATTTTTCTAGTTAGTTAAAATGGGTGCCCAATAATTATGTTTATTGAAAAAAGTAATATTATATTTGTTTAAAGTACTACAAGTATTTCATTTTTATAATAAATATTTAATCGACATCAGATTTGCAATATTGGAAATAATTTCTTGAATTGTATATTGTAATGTCAGACACTCAAGTAATTAAAACAATTTTATAATTGTTTTTATATATGCTTTTTATGATTGATATTTACATGTTCATATCTCCGATTATTTTATTTGTTTGCATATTATTTATGTGTAATTTATAAAGTGTATACTATTACTAATACGGACAGTTTCTCTTAAAAGAAAACTTTTAATAAATGTTTCTTTTTAAATTTTTAAATAATTTGTTTTTTATAAATCAATGTTTTATTAACATTTATTCCACGCCAGAAAATCTTTCTCCTCTCTTCTCACATAATCACATAAAATTTATTGTGCAACAAAAGGGAACTTAACGTAACGAACACAGAAATCACACGACCTAGCTGGTAGGTTATTAGATAGTAACGTTGAGTTCATATATATATATATATGATTCATAAATGCTCATATTTTTCTTGTATATATATATATATATATAATATTATTATTAATAGTAAGAAAACGTTTTACAAGAATATGTTTTTATTATTTTTACAATTTTTCGATAGTGTTTAATACGATAGTCGAATTTGATGACGATAGTTGAATACTATCGAAACATTAGAAGAATAATAAAATTATGTTCTTTTAAAAAGTTTTGTTATTATTAATAATAATATATATATACATATATGTGTGTGTGTGTGTGTGTGTGTGTGTGTGTGAGTTTCAGAGTATTTATTTTGAGTTTATACATGTAAAGGAATTCTACAGCTCCAAGTCAACGCCTCCTATTTTCGTCTATTATCCCTGAATTCGCCTTATGTTTGTTTGTTCGCCTTCTACTTTCTATCACCTCGTCTATGTCATTTCATTTCTCTTCCTTCTGCTCATGCGATTCCAATCTAGAGCTTTTGCATTCTATGGGTCTGAGTCAGATAGTCTTTCGTATCCTTACCAAATTACCATATTAGCCCTTTTCTTGATTGGCAAAAGTGTATAGTGTACATTGAAGTTAATAAGTATTCAGTTTTGTATGTATACAGAGAACTTTTGTAAAAAGTAATATAATTTTACATTTTGCCTACTATTATAAGATCTACCTACTGATTCTTTTTAAACAACTGCTCACAGTCATGTTATGAATTTCAGTGTCGTCTTTTCATAAAAAAAATTTGAACAGGTTGTACTGTAATATGTGAAACGAAAAATTTAAAATAAATTCAAGCTACATGCAGTAGTGTCATGTTGGTTGCATAAAAATATTAAACAAATTAAATTTACAAGTTGCCTAAAACATTTTTACAGGCTCATTTGATGAACTAACTCATGCATCACTCGTTACTATCGCTGGACGAGAAATTTCAACGAAATGTGTGGCAGTAAGACTTGAGGACAAAAACAAGGAGAATTACAACGTTTTAACGTTAAAACGTCAAGGAGTTTGTTTGGAAAATTTTGATATCTCGCGCCCTGAACTCGAAAAATAACACTATTTTGTGTACTAGTCGAGTAAGATTAATTTAAAAATAGTAAATTTCCAGGAACAGCATCTTTTGAGCTGATTTTTTTTAAACGATATGTTTAGTGTTTACCTAAAAGTTTATCCAAGTTCCAGACTTCGGACCCCCCATTTTCCCAGACTTTTCACTTCCGGCAAACAGCGGAGCACGAGTCACTGAAGTTTTCCTCGATTTTTCCGATGACAACTTCAGCAAAATCAGAAAAATAGAAATACCAGCGTGTTCCCCGGAAAATTCCCTATCGATCTGTGTTATTCGTGCATTTTTTTAAGGGCAACATAACCTACAAAAATATTGAAACTTGCAAAAAATGTGCATTTTCAGATTTCCGTTAAGTGAAATAATGATTTTTTCTTCATACAAAAATTGTAGAATATAGTATTCTAATAGACGGATTTCCATATTAATTTGTATCACGACATATGTTTTCATTAAGCCACAATAAATTTTTCAAGTTGGAAAGGGAAATTTTTCAAAATTGGGTCCGCTAATCACCCTGACATCACAGGACAAAGGTTTTTTTTTAAAATACTCGTATTTTCATTGTCTATCAGTTAGTGAAAAAAGTTTGTTCTTTTATAGCTTCCCAAATAATAATGTTTACCTTTTTTTGCGCTTGTACACAGCGAATGTCGTTAAGAGCAGCTGATGCTCTGGCAAGTACGTAGTATGTATACAGTGGAACTTGGTTATTACGGCCTCGGCTGTTACGTCAACTCGGGTGTAGCGTTATTTTGTCATAAGTCCGGTCAAACTGATATCTTTAACATTATAAAAATTCCCGGTTTTAACGTCACTAAATATTGTACTACTCTGTTGTAGCGTCAAAAATTTCTCAGATATTTTACTCTAAATTTCATATAAACATACATGTGCGCGCGCGCGCTACGCCCATGGCTACAGACATACATTGTATGCAAGCGATAAGCACTGTAACAGGACCGCCGGCGCCAGCGACAGATGGAGAAAAAATTTAAAAAATTAGGAAATGGGAACATGGTGATGTGGATGCAGCATTATTGAAATGGTTCAAACAGTGTCGATGTTCAGATATTCCTGTGAGTGGACCAATTCTGAAAGAGAAAGCTACAGAATTCGGAAAATTGTTTGGTATTGATTTTACGTGCTCCAACGGATGGCTAGATCGATTTAAGGCCCGACACTCGATTTCCTTTGCAAAAATTTGTGGTGAGGCAAAATGCGTAGATCTGAACGTTACTGGCGATTGGGTGCGAAACACTTGGCCACAAATTAGACGATCATATAAAGATGAAGACATCTTTAATGGAGATGAAGCCGGAATTTTTTATAAATTAACTCCAGATAAGACTTTCAAATTTAAAAATGAAAAGTGCGTTGGTGGGAAGCTCTCTAAACAAAGAGTTACAGTTTTTGTTTGTGCGAACATGACGGGAACCGAAAAAAGGAAACTTTTAGTTATCGGGAAAAGTTTGCATCCTAGATGTTTTAAAAACATCAAAAAAGTTCCTGTAAGTTACAATGCCAACAAAAAAGCGTGGATGACTTCTAGTATTTTTGAAGATGAACTAAGAAAGTGGGATAAAGAACTGTCATCGAAAACAGAAAATTTCTACTTCTAGTTGACAACTGTGCAGCCCATCTGGTCTGGTCTGGTCTGGTCTTCTTACCGGCCAACTGTACGAGAGTCCTGCAACCTATGGACCAAGGCGTCATTAGAAGCCTAAAGTGTCACTACCGCAAGCAACTTAAAAAAAAAATTATTTTCTGTATGGACACGGCGCAACCTGCCACAATTTCACTCTTAGATGCAATACAATTCCTAGACGACTCTTGGAAGAGTGTAACACAGGAGACGATAGCAAAATGCTTTAGTAAAGCACAACTCGTACATGAAAATTTACCCGATGATGACGAAGACGACGACTTGCCGCTCTCGGAGTGGATTAAGAAATTCGACGTAAATGAATTTGGAAATGAACTTGATTCCTATGCATCAGTGGATGACCAAGTAGAAATATTCCAAGTGTTGAGTGACGCAGAAATTATCGCGGAAGTAAAAAACATAGAAGCAGAAGAAGTTGAAGAAGATGCTGAGCAAGAGAAGGATGCCAACATCGTTTGTCCGACAGTACAGGAAGCAATGAGAGCCGCCGAAACTCTTTCACGATTTTACTGATTTAGAGAGACGTTTGACGACACGTTCAATGCAGCGCAGCATCTCCACAGCACAACAGAAAGAATTTATTTTTCAGAAAGTAGCGTTCAAAAGAAAATTACGGATTACTTTCGACAGTAAGCCTAAATGTAAGTTACATGTACTTTCTTTTTGATCTTTTAAAATATTCTTCATGCTGTTTGTATAAATGAAATGCAGTTTGTAAACTTCAGAATAAATATCACGAATAATGTTAATAATGCAAAGATCTTTTTTTTTATTTCTCCTTACTTACTAGTGATTAAAAAGGGTCTTTTATAACGACTCTTTTATAACGTCACTCGGACATAACGTCATTATTTTTTTGGTCCCTTCAATGACGTTATAACCAAGTTCCACTGTATTCGATTCAGCCCGCGCTGTGTACAAGCGAAAAATAAAGGTAAAAATTTATTATTTGGAAAGCTATAAAAGAAAAACTTTTTTCACTAGCTGATAGACCATGAATATACGAGAATTAAAAAAAAGAAAACTTTGTCCTGTGATGTCAGGGTGATGACTGGACCCGATTTTGAAAAATTTCCCTTTTTAACTTGAAAAATTTCCCTTTCTAATTGAAAAATTTATTGTGGCTTAATGACAAAATATTTCGAGCCAAAAATTCATATGGAAATTTGTCTATTGGAATACTATATTCTACAATTTTTTGTATGAAGAAACAATCATTACTTCACTTATTATTAACGGAAATCTGAAAATGCACATTTTTGCAAGATTCAATTTTTGTAGGTTATGTTGGCTTTAAAAAACTGCACGACTAACACAAATCGATAGGGAATTTTCCGGAGAACACGCTGGTATTTTGATTTTTCTGATTTGGTGAAGTTATCATTGGAAAAATGGAGGAAAACTTCAGTGACTCGTGCTCCGCAGTTTGCCGGAAGTGAAAAGTCTGGGAAAATGGGGGGGTTCGAAGTCTGGAACTTGGATAAACTTTTAGGTAAACACTAAACCTATCGTTTAAAAAAAAATCAGCTCAAAAGATGCTGTTTCTGGAAACTTCCCTTTTTTGCCCTTTTTTTTTCGATAGTCTTACTCGGCTATACATAATAATCGATACATAGACAAATAGTAAGTTTAAACGCGTACTTAAGCAGCGAGTAAGTTAACTAATCGACTAGACTAGCTTAGATAGAATTAGCGATAGCCGATCTGTTAGGCCGTACTCTAATGATGTTTGTTACCGACGTTTCGGCCCCACTATCGGAGGCCATTTTCAGTGCAAAAATTGTTTGCCAGCTGTTTTCCAAATAACCCCAGTACTGAGATAGAGTATGGTTATAATCTACCACAGTACTAGGGTTATTTGGCGAACAGCTCCCAAAATTTTTTTGCTCTGAAGATGGCCTCCGATGGTGGGGCCGAAACGCCGGTAACAAACATAATTAGACCAAGGCCCAACAGCCCGACAATTACTAATTATAACAATGTTAACGTCGGCTGTGAGAGCCAAACATCAAATTTAGATAGTAGTTTGTCTTTATAGACTATATATAACATTTTTGAACTAATAGAATGGCTGTGTTGGATCGTAAAAAACAATGAAGCTGATCAAAAAGCCTCCTTTAAAAGGCACTAATTGTACTAGGTATACTATATGCGACAAAAACATCTGTCCTAAGCAGAAGTCTAAACGTGCACTAAAATAATTTGAAAGAGAAAAGTTAGGAACATGTACGAGCAAATAAGGCAAGTTGCCAAAAATCAAATAAAGACAATGGATACTATTTATTGCATATTTAGAAAGGCAAATTTGGGATGGGCAAATTGATGCATCTATATACGTAGCTCTGTGAAATATTCTTCATGCCTAACCTAGAGGTTAGGTAAAAAATATGAAGATTTAAACTGGTATGGAGGATTCTGTAAAGAGAGAGACGTAAGTAGCTATGCAATTACTAAATGTCACAAAGTTTTGAAATTGCCTCAGTGATACGCTAGAATTACATAAAGAAGGGGGGTAAGCAATGGATATAAGCACACTGAAGTGATGTTAAATGAAAACAAAATATTCTAACACGAACACATGAGAGTTGGCATACACTCCCTCCCGCTATAGAAATAAAGGGGAAAACTTGTTAGATGGTAGTGACTTGAGAAGGAAACACTTTTGTGGACTCAAATAATCTTTTTTTTTTTAATTTTTTCTTCTAGGATCACTTACCGAAATAATGTCCTCTCATTTTAGTATACTCTGCATATTATTCAGTATAAGTATAAATAAATAACTAAATAAATTTAAAGACCTATACACACACACACACACACACACACACACACATACATTTATTAATATTTATGGGTTATTATATTCACGAAGTGAACTCTTAAAGTCGTTCCACGGAGTCCCGTAAGTAAAACAAAATCCTTTTGTATTTCTGCTACGACTGCTGAAATATATAAAAGCAAGCAATATTATGCAAACGTTGTCCGACTTTACTGTATTTTAATTTTATTTACAATTTAAGGATGCATGTAGTACGCAGATTGGGTTTATTAAAAAGCTAGTTTAATGTTATCCTTAAACAACTATTTTCGACAGTTTTTATATACTCTGTGTTATGCTGGTTTGAGCTTTAAACAAAGCAGCGGAAGAACGAGACAAGTGGATCTTACCAGTGAACTCGTTCATTTACAGCGTAATGAGTATATTAATTCTTTGAACCGAGTTCGCTAAACTGTTTAACGCTGTGCTGCATAAATTTACTCTTTTTATTACTTCTTTTCCTTATATTTTTTAGCGGAAAATATTATTCAATCCTTTAAATGGAAAACATAAATCCTTTAAGAAGCAGTTATTTAGAAATTCAAGCTTTATTACTTGGTTTTAATTCTTTTTAAGTTCCAGTATAGAGTATTTAAGCTTTACAATCATGAAACTTTTTACTACCTGTAAACAACTATCATCTAAAATGCTAGACTAAATACAGTCATTAATAAATAAAGTAAAGAGAAAATGTGGAAGTAAACAGTTAGTAATGAAACAGAGGACATTAAAACATGTATTTACCTCTTGTATGGAGATTTTGCACTTACCAAATTTGGTTACGTACGCAGCCAACAAAATTTAATTGAAAACGAGTATATGCTTAACAGATAGTGTTTTTTCGTGTTAATGAAGGTTAGTTGAAAAGTTTGCAGGGCGACATTTATAGCTTAGTAGTAAAACTAAAATTCTTCTTCTTCTTCTTCTTCTTCTTCTTCTTCTTCTTCTTCTTCTTCTTCTTCTTCTTCTACACTTCAGGGATTAGGCAATGCGCCTGTTCCGACTTCACGTTATCAGATCCATTCTTTCTTGGTCTTTCTATATCCCTTCATACAGAAGGCTTGTACTTATTTACAATCACTGATATACTATCTTCATGCATGCGAATTAAATGCTCTCCATTTTCTCTTATTTTCTTCAATTTTCTCATTTAGATTATATATATATATATATATTCAATTCTTCCCGTATATCTTCATTTCTTATATCATGCCTTCTTGCACATTCTTTAATCCTTCTTAAAATTCTCAACTCTGCTGATTGCATGTTGCTTTTCTTTTTTTGTATTCACTGCCATATAATAACACTGGAACAGCCATTGTTTTGTAGAATTTAAATTTTGTCTCACGTCTCGTTTTATTTTTCAGTGTTTTATTATAGTTCTATATATGTGGGCGTACCGTATATGTCAACTTATTCATTCTTTCATTCTTTACCAGCTGTTTAAAATATACGTGTTTCCAAAAATGAACAAAATCAAGTTTCGTGCTGTGGTCAAATTATCTGTTAAGAAAGGTTTAGCTATAAAGGAAAAATTCACATCAAAATGGCAGCTTGTCAGGAGATGCTGCACCTGCAAAAAAAAGTGGTTTGTAAGTGGGCATTAGAGTTTATACCTGGTCGTACCAGTATTGAAAATTTTGGACGCTCAAAAAGTGCAAGAAGTCTAGAGAGCATTAAAAAACATTTATACACGGTGTTGAGAAACCGGTGATTGAAAGTGGATGCCATTGCAGAGATCATGCGAATTTCACATGGGCATCTGTATTAAATTTTTACTCAAGAACTCAGTATAAAAACTTTGTGCAAGGTGATTACCGCATTTGGAATTTTCTGCACTTTTCGGACGGCCACGCGGGAATAATCTTAAGTTCTCGTATTCGAATAACCACTTACGAACAATTGTCTTTAAAGGGACAGTAACTTCTACCACATTTACCATTTTGTTGTGAATTTCCATTAGCGATAGACCTTTTTTAATAAAGAATTATTTATTTGTTCATTTTTCAAGCAACTGGTAAACAACGAATTAGTCGACAGGCAGATTTGGAAATTAATGGATGTTTATAGAAATATAACTGTTACAACACATTCAACATTTAATTTCTACGGCTAAGCTACAGACGTGCCGCAGCGCGCTTTTCAGCTAACCCTCATATAAAAAATTGTTCACGTAAATATTCAAAGTCTTTAAATAAAAAAAAGTAACCTTAGCCGACAAGTTGACGGATTTTAATGAGTAGTTAAAATTGCAGACATAAAGCGTAATATTAGACCTATAGGCCGATAGAGATGTCTGGTTTTCCTTTTTTATTATTACACGTACAGTGTACAGCACAAAGTTTTATCATACTCTAAATCCTGCCCACATTTTGCTTTCGTGTCTTCTGACTGTAGTTACAAACGGATAGAACACAATTTTACAAAACGGATGGTCTTAATCTCCCGTGATCCGTGATTATTTTGACACTAAACATTTATTTGAACGAACGCTGGCGACCAAATTACAATTCCTATTCTGAAATGATTTTTTTGTAAAAGTAGTTCGTTCAACTATGGAATCATTGTTTGTACAGACGTAAAAATTAAAGAGGACATATCGGCTTAGCGAGTGCTTCCCCGGTCATTTTTAAGTGATTCTGTCCTTTTCATAAAGGCCGCATTACATTTATCAGAAAGCAGCGCTGCAATCTGATCGCAGAAAGCAGCGCTGCATTCTGACAAATGTAATACAGCAAACCCATCAGAAAGACCTCGTCAGAAGGCACGTCAGATTGCAGCTCGCATATCCAACTTGTTTGATATTATCGGATAGACTGAACAGAAAGATGACAAGTGTAATAGGTCCGTCAGAAAGCAGCGAACAGATTATGTACTACGCATGCGCCTCCGCCAACTGCCTTCCGCGCGTTCACATAACCAACTCAACAGTAGCAATTAAATATTCACACGTTGAAGGTTACTGAAAAATTTTATTTCGCTTTACGTACGATATGACAGATCTTCGAGTATATTCAAAAGAGGTAATAAGTGAAATAATTGAAATTTATAAAAAACGCTCATGTCTGTGGAAAGTTCCGAATATTTGGACCGTGTAGCCAAAGAGAAGGCGTGGACAGAATTAACAGAAAAATTTAATGAAGTTGACAAGAGTTGTAACCCGTGATATGGTAATACAAAAGATGAACTCCCTTATAACTTCTCCCCTCCTTTGCTTGGATGATCAGAAAGCAGCGCAGAAAGATGTTAGGTGTAATAGGGTCGAACACGATCATTTTGCAGCGCTGCTTTCTGCGAACAGATTGCAGCGCTGCTTTCTGATAAATGTAATACGGCCTTAAGTCAGTATTTAACCAGGTCATCCATGAAGGTTGAAAAGGAAAGAATCCATCTGGCACGATATATCAAAGATCGATAGATAGGTAGGTAGAGAGAGAGTAAGAGTGAGTGAGAGAGAGAGAGAGAGAGAGAGAGAGAGAGAGAGAGAGAGAGAGAGAGAGAGAGAGAGAGAGAGAGAGAGAGAGAGAGCTGAGAAAGCAGGTATATAATAGAGCGTGGAAGTCCCAGTCTATAACTGAGAAGAATAGTTAACAGAGAGTGACAGAATGAGAAAGATGGTTAGAGAATTGTGTGACGTGTGAACGAATTTTTTTTTTGACAGCCTGTCTCATTAAATTAACTTTTAATACTCGTTTTATAAATAAAAACATTATTAAATAACGTAACTAGATTTATCTCTAAGTACGGTCCTTGTTTCTATAATCTATGAAGGTATTACAGTTTCGTTCAGTTTCATGGAAGGTATTAGATTACCAGCAGTCAATCTATTTCTTTCAGTGTAAAAATACATTTTTTATTTTACTCATGTCATTTTTCCGTAGATTGTTTCTTCCGATTCGACATTGTTCTGTTTCTACTTGCGCTGTCGACAAACGTACAAATCTACCTTTCCAGTGTTCACTCATATGTGTTGACTTGATTCAAGTTTTTAATGTTCGTGTTGTAATACAGTTCACAATTTCAAAAAAATATTGTTTCATTTAATGAATATTAACGGTTTCTAGTGACTGGCGTTTGGGAGTTTGTATATGAACCTCATTGTATGGCGATATTGATTTGATTTTAATAAGAAACCCTCAAACATTGGTATTTTTATATCTTTATAATCCCTGCGTGACAAGCAAAGATTACTCCACTCGTCAACGTTCGAATGCTGTTAATTAAAACAGCCGATAAACAGACGTCATTCTCTGAAAATGTAACGTCATATTTTCATTTAAAATCACGCGCCGTGAAAAAAACACATCGGGAGATAATCGAGCTGTCAATGGCGATCTTTTTTCGGGAACCGCTGATAACGGCTCAAATGAAATGCAGGCGGGAGAAAGTGAATATTTGATGGATTAATTATTGAACTGACAGTCCGGCAAGAGACGGAATTATTTTGTCTAAACCATCATGTTCTCTGTGGGCGCTCTATGGAATGTGCGTGCGTCATTCCGTACCGGAAAGTTTAAAAAATTACACACATCCAATTACGTAACAAATTTCTATTGTGGCGTAACTTATGTGCCATCCAGGTAGAATCTCCAGTGAGATGCACCGTCTTTGTTGATCCATTTTTTGTATGCTTTTCACCAACAATGTTTGAGTGTTACAGAGTACCTAGTCTACGTATATTAACCACACTATTTCGGGCTCCGCCATGGTTGTTAATATAATAGTCTCAAAGATTTTACCATAAAAAATTTGTGGTCATCTTGGGACGATGCCAATAAAATTGTCTACACCTAAGGCTTTCACGGCCGCTGTCAACAGTGATGGTAATAAACTGCTGGCTACCGGGCTGTGGTCCACTGATATGATGTCATTCTTTGCCACAGTACTGTGGTTAATTAACGAACATCGTGTCAGTTGTGTGAATCCTTTCATGCACTGAAGATGGCCTCCTGATGTGAGGCTGAAACGTCTGAAATTAATAACATTAGCGGACCACGACCCAACAGCTCTGATTTTATTACCAACACTAATATAATTTTGTACAATAGAATAACTATTTATACTATTTTGAATGTTCATCACTTCTTTGTTTACACACACATAATAATTATTAATATTTGTGTTACTGTCACTGTAAACTTACTTGTTTTATTCACTCAGCCGACGTTTCGGAGTGGTGTTCTCCTTCTTCAGTGAGTTTGGATACGGAATGTGGCAAGTTGTCGGTAATTTTATGTGTAACGGTTTTCAGTTAACAGGTTGTGTGTGAGGGTGGAGGTGAAGGGGATTGGCGCAGGAGTTTGAATTGTTGTATGTGTTGTTTATTATTGTGTCAAATAGTGTGTTTGATTTAAATTGTAAATGGTCATTGAGTATGTTGTTTGGTTGTGTTTTGTTGTGTTTGTATATTTCAAATTGTTCTGTGGTGTTAAGATTACGACTTTGGGTAGGTAGTGTAAAATTTCAAGGTTGTTTTTTGTATTGGTGTAACTGTGGTTTTCTGTCTGGATGTGTGTGGCATATGTGGATTGTATGTTATTATTGGTTAGTACTTTGGTGTGTTCAGAAAATCTGGATGAAAAAGATCTTCCTGTCTGGCCTATGTAGAACTTGTTGCAATCATTGCATTTTAATTTGTAAACACCTGTTTTGTTGTATATGTCAATGTCTTTGTTTGTGCCGTTGACGTACCTTTTGATGGTGTTGTTGGTTCTGTATGCTATTTTGTAGTTGTATTTCCTGAATGTGTTGGCAATTCTGTGTGTGTTTGAGTTGTAGTATGTGGGTGTGATGTATTTATATTGTTGTGTGTTGTTTTTATTTTGTGGTTTGTTGTTTTTGTTTTGGATCTGTCTATGTAATTTGTTTATTAAATCCGGGGTGTAGCCATTTTGTAGTGCTATGTATTTTATGGTGTTGAGTTCTTCTTTATAGTCTTGTTTATTCAGTGGTATTTTAGTGAGTCTTTGTAGCATATGGTTGAAGGCTGCATGTTTATGTTATGTTGGATGATTTTTTATGTGTTGTGGATGACCATGTCAGTTGTGGTTGGTTTTCTGTAGATTTTATATGTGTGCGTATTGTTTGTTTTGGTGATTGTTAAGTCTAGAAAGTTTATACAGTTGTTGTTTTTTTCTATTTATATGGTAAATTTGAGTTTGGGGTGTATCGTGTTGATGTATTTGTGGAATTTTTCCACTTGTCTTTTATTGCAAACAACACATACAACAATTCAAACTCCTGCACCAATCCCATCCACCCCCCACCGCCACACACAACCTGTTAACTAAAAACCGTTACAATAAAATTAACGACAACTTGGCACATTCCGTATCCAAACTCACTGAAGAAGGAGAACACCACTCCGAAACGTCGTCTGAGTGAATAAAACAAATAAGTTTACAGTGAAAGTAACACCAATATTAATAATTAATAACTTTTTATTAAAACACACTGGTTTTGATTAAACGAATAACTTAAGTGTTTGAAGTAAGCTTAAAATATGAAGTAAAATAATACTAAAATACTAATATTTAAAATAAAATTTGCATTATTATTATTATTATCATGCTTTAAACATTATAAATATGAAAATATAAATTATAACCCACTTATCGTCGAGAAATTCATCTGACTTACACGGTGCTGGTCCACCTAATGGGAACTATTAAATGCTCATTCTATTCTTGTACATTTCTGTTTACAGTGTTTAAGTGCCTGTGCGTGCGTGTATGTAAACCAATTTGTAAACCTAATGTACGTTAACTTATCAGTGACAAGAGGGTGAAACTAAACATGGAACCGTGTCAGATAACCACCTAAGGATTGATTGAACGGCTTGCATGGAATATAGAAATGTGTGTGGATCAGGAGATAAATTCTACCTGACAGAACTTGTGTCAATGACCGGTTTTCTTCATAATCAACCAGTCGAATTTCGGCTAAAGTAAGAACAATATAATTTATACTTTTTAATTTTATACATTTACAATATTACAATTTAAATTTAATTTATATAATTAATATCATGTAATTCATATTTAAGCTTTTTTGATTATCTTATTTTAATAATTTTCATGATATATTTGTTCTTTTGTAGGTATTTTTCCTAGAATTAAATTTTATTAGTTTACTTGAATACTAACACAGACTGTTGTAATTCCTACACTATAACGGGTATCCGAAATAATACAATCTCTATTAATTTTATATGAAGGCCCTAGCATCGTATGGTCACGTGGAACGTATGTTCTTTGGTCCAAATAATTGTTAAACTAGTTTCCAACTAGACGACGAAAACGGGGTAGACCAGGAAATTGTGGAAGTCAGACATATACGATGAGATGGTGAGAAGCGGCCTGCAACGAATTATCTTGAACAACAGAAGCCTCTGGTGTGCAGGATGCAAAACACGGCGCGTACTCGCACTTGTATGAAGTATTAAATTTTATGCCTTAGAATCTTAGCTTAAGGATCTTACGTTCATATTTGTCCATCAAACTTATTGTTTTTCTTTTAGCAATATGAAAAGCATATTCTTATCTTTTATGTCATATTAAGTGTCCTAAATAGACACGTTCCTACTTTCCGTTGTATTAAGCTATTGCGTCTGTGTTTATTAGTACTTTATTTTTAGATTAAAAAAAAACTGTCGGGTCAGTTCATTTTGAGAATTATCGGTTTGGCCACGTTTACAGATCTAAAGTTTTAATGTTTTAGCATTGTTATGTTGATGTCATCACGTATCGCCGTATGGTAGCCTACAGTGGAAACAAAATACAGACAGAAAAGAAGTCACTAATTACCAGCTTTAACTAGTCACAAATAACAATTTGAAATAAACAAGGTACTCTCATACAATAATTCAAATTAAATTTGTCCGCTCGCAATAATAATGTTAACTATTAGAGTTTGCGCTAATTATAACATAATAATCACTTTCCACTAGTCCGCAACAGTCACTTGATCCGCCCTCTACAATATCGCCAGGTGACTGACTAAGCCGGCCGCTGTTGCTTATATAGACCCCACAGGTTCCAGAATAATTTTCCATATTTCTGCCGCCATGCCAACATAATTTGCTTAGCTAAGAGTGCTGGAACAGTCTTGCAGCTACTGAGTGCACGGCCTTGACAGAAACATTGCACCTGCTCTACTAGCCAAGAAGCGAGTAGGACTTTTACGTAACTGCATCTGCCTATTTTTCGAGAGCGTTACCTAGCGTAATTGTCGTAGGAGTATCAACGTTTTGTATCCATGTAGTACCATTGAAAGAAGTGATACTTTAATGCTTTTGATGGTCGTCGACTGCATTAAATTGTATATAATCTGTCACATATTCGTAAATCCACTTCTAGATATTTAAACACTAACTAAGCTTTCCTTTGAAATGATCTCTATCGCTAACAGTCAATTTGCCCGGTTTAACAGAATTTTTATTGTTTTGTATAAATGTAATTTATGCAACTAAATAATTTCTTCAGACCGTACGTAGTCTTTGATCGTGTACAAGAAAATCAGTTCGTTTTGTAAAAAAATGCAGTAACGGCTCCTGAAACACACACACACACACACACACACACACACACACACACACACACACACACACACACACACACACACACACACACACACACACACACACACACACACACACACACACACAGAGCTACTCTAACAGGACACGAACATACAATCTTGTACATCTTTGATGTTTATTTAACTAGTGTTATTGGTGCTAACAAACATAAAGTGTTTAACAAGATATACGTAAAGACAGATTGTAAAAGAAATCAACAAAAACATGTCACAGTAGCTGCAAAATGAATTAGTCTAAATACGTATAAGTTACAAGCGAGAGAACACGTTGACTTGGCACAGTAGAAAGACAGGTTAATGAGAGAATTATTTGAAGGTCGAGAGACTAGTTTTGATTGGATGCATTGACAACGTAAATGGGTTTATAGGAAAATGACGTTTTTAAACAAAGGGGATACGACTATTTCAGAAGTTATTAACTACCAATGCTCTGATTAAGGTTACAAGAAGAAAAAAGATTGTACGTAACATCAGTTTACGAGGACGCCATCAAAGCTAACAGAAACATTCCAAATAATAATTATTTAAATTATTATTCAGGCAGTAAGGCCGCGGTCTGCTAAAATATTCACCCTGATTGATGTTGGTATTACAACCAGACGTTTCGACTTTACCTATCGAGGTCATTTTTCAGTGAAAGGTATTCGAAACGACTGGCAAGATGTGCGTTAGTATAACCATAGTAATAACTATTGTTATTCCAATACCTTTCACTGAAGATGGGCTCCAGAGGTGGAGCCCGAAACGCAGGGCCGGCCCATACATTTAGCTCTGACAGGGCCGAGACACAATTTTGCGCCCCCCCTCCACAAAAATTGTGTTGCTTATTTTGCTATCACAACTAATTTAGTAACATTATACTTAAAAGTTTTATCATGACTATTTTATACTACTGGCGGCGGTTAAGGCCTACACATAAAAAAACTATTCTGTAGGTGTACATGAAATTATTAAAATAATTTAAAGTTTATACTATATAACTTTACAAATGTTAACAAATATTTATTTTATTTTTCTTGAAACCCATTAACTATCACTAAGGCCTGTTTTTAAAATTTAACTTAGTAAAGCTGTAACTTGACTCACCTATATAAGTGTTTCACATGGACGCTCAATGCGAGTGGAAAACATCAAATAAAAAGAATCAATTTCAAACACTTTCCTATAATTTTAATTAAGTCAGTTTACATTTCTTCTTATTATAAGTATATATGTACAGATATTATCAAAACACAAATGTCTTTTCACATGTAAAGTTTATTTTTAATAAAAATGTTACACCAAGATTTAGTGCATTAAAGTTTTTATTTAAAAATTAAAAAAAACATATATTTTGGTTTTTGAAAGTTTAGTTAAATTTCTTTCTTCTTGTTTTGCTTCAGCAAACCTTAAATTTTCGTTAAATGTTTGAGAGAACAACTTCACTTATTAACAATCATAAAGGAAAGAAAAACTTGATTATTTTTTTTATCCATTATTGTGGCGCCCGGGCCACGGCCCGGTTGGCCCGTCATTAAGGCCGGCCCTGCCGAAACATCTGATTATAATACCAACATCAATCAGCATGAAAATTCTAGCAGCCTACAGCCTTACAGCCAGGATAATAATTGAGATAATTATGACGCTGACCGTGAAAGGCTAAGAAACAGATTCCAAACATTATTGGGTTCCGCCGATGACCATTATCATAATTATACATGCGTGTCATCTTCTAATCAGCATGAAAATTCTAGCAGCCTACAGCCTTACAGCCAGGATAATAATTGAGATAATTATGACGCTGACCGTGAAAGGCTAAGAAACAGATTCCAAACATTATTGGGTTCCGCCGATGACCATTATCATAATTATACATGCGTGTCATCTTCATACAAAAACCAATGTTGATAATGCGCCAACATGTCTATATCGCGCAGACTAGACAGGCGTTATTTTGGTTTTGCTCTTATCATTGTTTGTAGTTAGTTGTTTTATGTGTGTAATTTAAAGCGCGGGGGGACAACAACACGGAGGAAGAGCAGACTGGCAAAGCGATGACAGAATGTGTGTGTGTACGTACTTTGTATGAGTTGAATTGAATGCACATCGCTCCGCTGCTGAATCAATAACTAATTTAGCGAAGGATGACGAGAGAGTGAGAGAGCTGCTGCTCGTTGGAATTATTTACTGAACATTGTTTTGCAGGCATCAGCAGCGGAAACTACTGAATGCTGCTATTTTCGTACACTTCTGTTTACAATGTTTGAGTGCTTGTGCCGGCGCGTACATAAATTTATTTGTATACGCGCCCAAAAACCCTAAATAAAATTACACAGCAAGTTTTAAGCGAAATTGTGAACAAAAGAAAGTATGAAACTGTAAAGTTTTTTATTATTTTTAAACTATAGTTAGATTTATACTTGGACACAAACATACGCTCACAAATGTGCTCTGAGACCTTGTTTCCTTTTTTTTTTTACAGTCTCTGAAGGTGCAATGTGTTACATGTTATATCGCATCATAGCAATGGAGACTAGTCTCCGCATCTAAAGACGCATCACGGTCTAAAACAAAAAAAGCATTAAGAGGAACATGGAGCCGGGTCAGAGAAACAGGGATGTCCACCGAAAGATTGATAGACCTACCGGGTTTTACCGAATATAGAAAAGTGTGTGCTTCGGAGCTACGAGGAGACAAATTGTACCTAACTCGACTACTGTGTGAACATGATTGTCTCTTGCTTGCATATATTTAGGTGTAACAAGAGCAGACTCTTAAATGCCAACGCTGCTGTGGGTAGCTTAAGGTACAGAGGATGTGCTTTAAGGTCCTGCGTCTTCATGATGCTCGTAGGCGACTCAAGCAGTTGCTGTGGATTCTTGCCTGATTGAAAAGTTGGGATGTAGTAGCAAGTGAATTTACTGCGGTTTGATGAAAGAACTTAGGCGTAACAAATGAGTGGAAATAAGATACACAATTCTTAAAGTCATTATAGCTTGAACGCAAAACTTTTACCAGACCACAGGAGGACAGCTTTGGATGATACCATATCTCATGAAGTATTGCTTACTGGCTATTATTCAAGGACATATTGAATGAAGAAAGAGTTGTTTGGTTTTTTAATTGGTAGGAGATCGAGAAAACACTTTGATTTGTGTATCAAGAATTTTTTTACCTTATACGCAGAACACACATACACACAAAATAGAAAGAAGATTGAAAACATAAGTACTGACAACGTCGAATCCACCAAGGGAAATGTCGGACTCAAGACACCCAACTGGCTGACCGAATATGTGTAGTATGTAACAATATGTGTCACACGAGGGCGGGCGCGCGCGCACATACACTCACACACACCACTCTTGTAACACACGCACACACACACACACACACACACACACACACACACACACCTACTTTATGTATATATAAAATGAGTTCATACGTTTTGGATTGGTCTTTTATCATTCGTAATAAAATTACTTTCACGAAAGTGGCATTAGTTGTGTGTTTTTACAAACTGAGCAGCACGTAACTATGAAATTAATAAGTCAGGTAACCGTGTTTGGTAGAGTTTATCTCCTCATAGCTCCGATCCATACACATTCGTGTATTCCGTTCAAGCCGGTAAGTCCATCAATCCTGAGGTGGATGACCCTTCTTCACTGACACGGTTTGATGTTTAGTTTTACCCTCTTGTCACGGACAACTCGACATAAAATTAGGTTTACAAATTGGTTTACACCTTTACTCTGGGTTGACTGAGCACTCAGGGTTGGGGAATGTGACGCGTCCAGTGGGGCCCCTAGCTTCTCTCCACCCAAGTCTGTACTGCGTGGTGAAGAGTCACATCCTACAAGAGTGATCATGTTTCCGCAGAACAGTACGGATCTAGACCGGAAGGTTGATAATATTCCTGGCGGAGAGGAGTAGTAGCCATCAGCACCAAGTTAAGGCGTAAGGGAAATAATCCTGGATCGGCTTTACTTTGGAATATTTCAGGCAGAAATGTAGGTGGATTTAATATAATTGGCTATAGTACTGCGACAGCGGGGTATGCAGTGTCCTGTCCTCGGTAGATGTGACTCCGTAGCCGTGGTGAAAGCAACACATATAAGGAGGATGTTCCGAACAACATCACTGCATGATGCTCAGGGGCAGGGAAGTGGCAGCCCCACTACTGAGCTAGCCCTGCGCAACGCTTGTAATGAGGTCAGGGTGAAATTTCTTTATTACTGGTAAGCCTCAAGAGGATAACCAGTCTGGAAATTTCCTTAAATTATCTCATTCGGAATTATAGAATTTTCTGGAAACAACATGTAGAAAGAATGGACAATACCCGCTTTCCGAAGTTGGGTTATGGATATGAGCCGGTTGGAAGATCTGTAGGGAGGCCAGTCACAAAATGGCGGGAGTCATGAGGCCGGAACAGGAGAAATCCTGTCCATGAAGTGATGATGATGAAGAAATTGGTTTACGTACCCATATGAGTAGCGAACACACTTTATGTTTTGTAACTCTACGTAAGATACATTTCAGATAGTGTTGTTTTTATTATGTTTTAAAGACTCTTTCAAAACGGTTTATACAGTAAAAACCGTTATATACTCAAGTCAGATATATATGCATAGTAGTTTGCAATAGGACGGGCCTCCTCTTAGTATCTGCTTGCGTTACACTATTGTTTTTTCCTTTTTTATTGACATAGTAAATTTTTTTGTATTACTCGACAAAACAGAATAAGGTTTATATAACATATAAAAAGCCTGTTCTATTATTTCTAAAGATACTCATAAACAAATCTGTTGTTTTCTGCTACCTATGGTGAGAAACGTTTAAGACAACCAATAATAATAAAAAGTACAGTCGAACATGTCTGATAGTTACGACATGTTTATTTCAGATTGTGTACGTAAATTTTAGTGTTTAACTACCTGCCACAATTCTGTCGCAGCCTATCTGTATCATTGTGACGATCAGCTGCGGTTCAGATGATAGCCATGACGCACGACCGACCGGCAGGGAATTGTTGTCAGCGATATCGCGTACAAGCCGGTCACACGAGACTAATACGGTACCGTGATAAATTGCGTCCGAAAATCCTTCGACACTGCAGGGAGTTGTTGACAGCTATCGCAGCACAATACAATACAGCACAATGCTTTACTATATTCCGGCTATGCGAAGGATGTGTTACCGAACGCGAAGCACATACCGGCGCTCCCCCTCACACCCACGGTCTCTTTGGTATCAGCTGTGCGGTGTAATGGAACCAACCAAGAAGTTATGTAATGTTTGCAGTAATTAAATACATGCGGCAACATAGAATACGTGTAAGTATTTGAATTTTACGTGTACTTATTAAAAAGTAAGGGAGTGTTCAAGCAGTAACAGACTGAACATAAAAACAGGCATCCAGTACATGTAAAGGAGAATAAGTAATGGACATAAATAAAAGGGGCGTATTTACGGAGGGGGACGAACAAAGCCCCCCCCCCCAAGAGGGTCGAAAAATGTTAACAAATTTTGTTAAGCTCTTAATTTTTAGGCCCTTTTATTATTTTTTTCAGCTGTGTTTTTCAGTTAGTAACTCTTTCTTAAGTACACAAACAGGTTTATTACACAGTAATTGCGTATATACGTTTGAAATATACGAAAATTTACCGCCGTCGTCGTCATCCTTTACGGCTTAGGCTAGTAGCCTGTTCCAGTCTCAATGGAAGTCATCTAACCATCTATGGCTTACGGGGTCTTCCCATACTTCTCTTCCCCCTTGAATGATAGTCAATGGCTCTTCTTAAAAATCTAGTTGGATCCACTCTCTCTCTACGTGTAACCGCCACTCCGTTTTGTACCGGGAGATTTCCTCATTTAGGCTCTCATCTAAGCCTAGCACAATTCTAATATTATCATTTCTGATAAGATGTCTCCTGGTACAATCATTTACAGTCTCAAGAACTTCATTTCAGTTCCTTGTATTCTAGATGCATCTTTGACCTTTCTGATCTAGGTCTCACTATCATACAGTAGTTTAGATGTGGCCGTTACATTATAATATTTCAAATTGCGTCTCTTTCCTTTGTTTTACTCTTTAAGTGTTTAATGATACAGCCACAAGGCGACTGAAAGCGTAGCGTGCTCAGAGCGCCCGTGTTCTGAGCGCCAACGCTGCAATCGTTCTGAGCACCGAGCTTATCTATGCAACATTAAACGCGATAACACCTGGCTATATATCTGTCTATTCGCTGTTCGCCAACTCCGTAACCAACACTATCGGTCCTATGAAAATTTCTACAAATCATTGCTAAAGACATTATCACAGCACTAGTAGGCTCCCGCAAATTTATTTTTCGCAGATATACGTAACTGATAGCAATATATAATTTTTTTTAAGCAGCTTACAAACTTTTGAAAGTGATCCAAAATTTGTAAGGAGTGTTGAGAGATATTAATTCTGTCAAACAGATCTATTACAGATCGCATTTTGTATTCTGCATAAAATTTCTCAGTTGATTGTATTATAAACTTTTAAAATTTTATTACAGTTTTGAGTTCAATTTTTGGCTCTTGGTGATCCAAATCAAGAAAATTGTCGTAGTAAAGGTTGCATTAGAATTATAGTTAACATTCCATTCAGGCTAAATTCGGCAAAACTTTACATTTCTGCAGGCAGACAAATGCCAAACGGTCGACTTTAAGCTGAGGACCTGCTTCTCTCGTCCAATTATATACAAATTAAGGCATGGTTACTCGACTTACTTCTAGGAATGGAAATGGACGTTGAAAGGGAATTTATAAGTTTCTGTCTATTCTGTAGTGCACGCAAATCTAAACATTGCTCTAATATACCAAGCCGAAAATAGAATTTAAAATTTTAATAAAATTGTAAAAGTTTAATTTGGGGTAAAGTTATGAAGAATTTTAGTGAAAATACAAAATCTATATCTGCAGTCTCTGTATATTTTATGTGTAGTAATTTGACAGAATTAGTGTGTCTCAACACTCGTTTTTGATCGCTGTCAAAACGTTTGGGAACCATGTCACAAAAAACTGTATATTTTGTTATCAGTTGTGTGTATTTGTGAACAATGTTAGATACACACCTACACCTATATATGTTATGGAAACATACATAAACTGAAAAGTTATGACTAAATTATTATACTTAAATTATTCAAGTATTACGGTTACAAATTTAAAAATCCAATGCAGAACTTCCAAAATTATAGTATTTATTTTATGATTGTCTGCTCTAAAATTGTAGTGTTACTAATAAAATAGCTGGGGTTTCGTAATTTTTCTAATATAAAAAATTGCCTAATATTAACATATACCTAACATAATAATAAATGTGCAGTATTTCGTTGAAAACAGAGTTCTGCAACTGCGAGAGCTTACTAGTGGTGTGATAATGTCCATATACAATGAATTTTGTACAAATTTTCGTAGGACCACTAGTGTTGGCTACGGAGTTGGACAACAACGGACGGACAGAGATATGCAGCCAGGTGTTACCGCGTCTAATGTGTATGGATAAGCTCGGCGCACATAACACGGGCTTATCAGTCGGCGCTCAGAGCACGATTTCATCGTTGGCGGTTGCTTTCAACCTGCTTATCATCTTGATATGTAATGCAGCACCCTAGATACTTGAAATCTGTCACTTGTTCTATTGGCGAATCGTGTATGACAGTCTTTGTTCTAATATGATTTGCCCCAGAAAAAGCCATAACTTTTGTTTTGGATAAGGAAATGGTTTGATTGTAATCTGTTAAAATGTTAATAAGATAAAACAATGACCTTTCGAGGTCATTTTCATTCCCTTGGATGAGCACAAGACCGTCTGCATACACTAAAATATTTAAATAAAATCTTTTCCTCAAGTATAATCTTTTTGGGGGGGGGGGTACAATTTCCATTTCCTTATGGCATCATCTATGTAGATGATAAAACAGGAAAATACTGCAACGGGTTATTCCAGTGGGTTCTGATTATCTGTTAGTTTTTATTAGTTTGAAAATTTATGAATATAGGAAAATCAATTCCGTTAGTAAGTGTTAGTTAAACAGGTTTCAGTAACGAGTGTTTTTATTGTGTTTATACCGTTTACTTTAATGGGATTGATTTCAGAATGTTATCACACGTTTTTCAGCCACTTTGAAGATAGTAATGTTGATTAGTCTTGTTTTATCTTATGTATAAGGCTGACTCGACCGGAACCCGGAACCCCCCCCCTCAGATCACATTCTAGATACACCACAGATAAATTAACTATGCAGATATTCTTAATCACTTAGTTGAATTAAACGCGTCCTTAACTTAACGCAATTGAACATGTACACTGTTTCCGTTCTTAGGTTAATCCTGATGTAAACAAACCCACGTGGCTCATCTGAAACGCTGTTGGTCAGGTGCGTTGACATTATTCGCACAGTAATGTGTTACGCGCATGAGCGGAATGTCTGTACAGTCATGTGAGAGCGTAAGCCTGTGAGAGTTGTCTTAACTACGACAAGTGGTTTTTGAATACGTTTAATCATCTTTATGAATACATAGTAGAGCTTTATCGCCGCTAGCAATATGAACATAAATTTAAAAAGTTTTTAGAAAATGATATTGCCGGAAAGTCGAGGCACGCCATTTTAAGACGTTTTCTTTATCATTGTATTTTGAATCTCATTTAATTAATATGGTGCCAGTTGGAAGGATATGTTGTCCGCCACAACACAACATATAAGCTGCATGATGTACATGTACATGATGTATTAGTAAAACAACTGATAGAGCAGGCGGTAAATGAAATAACGATGAACAAGTGGAGTCGTTGTGTCGAGCATGTATTCAAGGAAAAAGATAAGATATGGGAATTCGACCAAATTACCGATGCCGTCGTGGACAATCTTATCATTAACACTGCTGACTCAGTGATGGTTCAAGTTCCGACATGCATAGACCTATGCATACAACACACGAGAAACAATGATAAACTCTCACCCGACCTAGTGGAAGTAATTACACAACGCTTAATGGAAAACGTCGAGCGTCTGCGTAAGCAAATTTTCCATCACTTTTTTTTTTTTTAACAAACATTAGAAGTCCGACTTCCATTTACGTGTTATGCTTGTTATCTCGAACACATACAATTCCAATAAAAGAAAACTGAATTTTATTTATATTTGAAAAGCTAATTTCAAGTTTTTTTGTTAAATTTTCAAATAACCAAACGCAACTGAAGAAAGCGCTTAAAGTACTCACAACAATGATATACGAAATGAACTAATATAAACATATATAGAGAAATACATTTTCCGTAAACTTTTATACTTTTGTGGTACAAGTGTATCGTATTATTTAACTTGGTAAACTTACAGGTGGGTTGGTGTTCATAACTGTTATGGGCTGCGAAACAGCAGTTATTTTTCATATTAACTTTCCTCCCTTCGTATTGGCCGCTATATCATACTATGAGATGGAAAAAAGCACTAGCTATCAATTTATTACATGTTCCGTACATTTTGATGTAATCGTTTTATATCTCGACATTCACAATAATGATCGACAATTCCCGTAGTAGCTTATAGGTAGCCTACCTACTGGGATTAAAGGACTTTAAATTAGCAAATCCGATAACGCGTACAAAGACGTCAGGCGACCAGATACTAGTCATCTAACAAACATTGACAGAGCCGACCTTCTTCCTGTCTTCTTAATTGACGCTACACGCCGCGGCGTTGAGACCCAGGGCCTTCTCGAGTACTTGCCTCTGTCAATCGTCTCTCGATGACACCGACTTACGCGGGTCGGCCTCGAGATCATTCGGCCATCGCAGGCTCCGGTGTCTTACAGAACGGCTCCTCTCTGGCTTCGTGCTCATCATTTTTCTGGTACTCGTTTATTTCATCCTTTACGGTATCTTAAAGTATACATAACTCGGCATTGGTTCATATTATTTTTTTTTAATTTCTTCATTACCGTTATTAAAGGTTAGAATATTTATTACATTCACATCACTAGGAATTACTTGGTCACCACATACTGTGACCAGTGACACGTTAAGACTTATTAATGCCCTTGCTACTTATTTAATTCACCAAAAAGCAATCTTTCATTGGTCCAATTAGCTCTTATCGCCAGCAATTTTGTCACATATTTAGTGTGCAGTTATTGAACCTTATATAGACTATAGTAAATGTTAACATATATGCCTACCGTACTTAAAAAATAGATCCTTAACATTTAAAAATTAACCCCAATTGAAATAATCCTTTTTAACCTAAATTCATATCAATGATTACAACTAGGATATAGTATTAATAACTATTATTTATATAACTTAACATTTGGCAATTATGGCAATATTCAATATAAAATTAAGTAACAACATAAAATCCAACTACATCTGATATAGTCTTTGCAAGTTAAATGAAATTGATATGATAATAATTATCCTTAACTTGTTATTCTCACACACAGCTCCGAAGATCTAGCGGAGAACGTTCCGTTCCCACATGTTGAAGAAGCTTTCGTAAGTTTTTGTCAAGGTCCGATCGTGTTTCAGGACCATACATAACTACCGGTTTGATAATTGTCCTATACTCCAAACGACTTAAGGTATCTTGTCACAAAAGAAGACCTGGGGAGCTTCTGAAAGCTGTAATAACACCTTTCTTCTGCCGGCAGTAGCGCTTCGTTCTTCGTCACCTCCTCGTTGTTCTCCGTCACAACGCCTCTTCTTCTTTATCGTCGTTGTCTTCTTCTTGAATTGAATGACAATTAAATATATGTAACTTGTTAGATATTAAGTCATGTCTTTGATCAAAGTAACGTATGAATGGAGAAAGGGAGATTCAAGATATCAAGAAGTTAGCATAATGTTATAAATGATTTAAATGTGTTAAAGAATCTCTCATAAATTATTTAAATATGTTAAATAATCTCTATTGAAGATTGAAGTGTGATAAGATTTTGTATCTATTGATATATCATTCAATTTGCACAATTAATAGTAATCATGATGTTATATGTGTTGATATTATCTAATGTACACAAAGTTGATAAGTTAAATATAACGTTATGTCATTTAGAATCTGAACAAAGTGTTATTATTTAACAATAACCCCTGAGATTAATAATTATCTCTGGCGCCCATCAAAAATCAGGCAGCAGTTAGAATATAGATGACTATGTTCGTTGCCAATTAATCAATATAATTAAAATTAACCAAAAGTAGGTAAATTTCATTAACGACCAATTAGAGTTTATTATAATTGGCACGTATTATTATTACCATTCGATAGCTATTATAAAAGAGTTTCTTTTATATTTGACGCACAAATTAGAAGCATAAAAGTGCAATTTTATATTTGGCGCGACAACGTAGGCCCAAAGATTTTATATCCTAGGTATCTGAAGTGGGATATTTGCTACAGAACTTTATCATTGATCGTAAGTAAATTTTGATCTTATGTGATGTTTGCCTTTAAAAGTTAGTACTTTTGTTTTGTTAATAGATATGAGACCTCTAACAACATCTCTAAGGTATTTAAAGAGCCCCTCACGTTCGTGTCCTTCAAACAGTCTCACGGTCCTCCACTTCGTCGTATCCCATGTATCATGGTAGTACCACACTCTACCAATTTTTCGTGCGTCACCGAGGTAACTAAATGGAAATAAACAAACAAAATAAACAATAAGAAAGTTTTGAATTTATGTGCGCCCCTGAGCCGCATGTTTTCTCACCGACACGATTTCAGTGGCGCCGAAGCGGGAGAGTTCCATTATACACGTTGCCAGATTGTATTTTAGTTTTTTTTTTACCCGACTACATAAGCAGAATAGTACTGTGTTTACGTGATATGTTTGATGGTTGTTTGTTACTTGTTACTGTAAAACGACTGATCAATTTTGACAAATGACGTGTCAGCTTAATCGTCTTGAGTCTGGTAGTGTCAGCGCAGATACGACATTTTATAAACAAGCAAAATTATAGAACTTACAATCTATAATGTGTAGAATGTCCGCAGACCCATCGGGTTTAGTATAATTTACTTAATCAAGAAGGTATAGTAAGGTTATTACAACTAAAATTAACGTGGAAACAACTAGTTTTAGACAAACTAGAAATATTGGAAAGACGAATTATCAGGAAAACATTGGGCCCACGAAAAACTTCAGAAGGTTGGAAGTTAAGAAGTAATAATGAGATATATCAAAGTATAGAAAATATAACAGAAACAGTGAGAAAAAGAAGACTAGTATTGTTTGGACATTTATATAGAATAGACGACAATAGGTTAACAAAACAGATCTTCTGATATCTGTGGGAATGAAGTCATCATCAAGTTGGATTAAAGAAGTCAAAAAAGATTTAGAAAAAATAATATAAACGCATAAGAAGCAATTGAAAGAGAAGTTTTTCGGGCAAAAGTGTTAAAAATGGAAGGAGTCCAGAGTAGGAGAGAGAAAAACGCAGGTTCAAAGAGGACTGAAGACAGGAAGAAGAGACATAGTGAAAAGATAAAAGAATATTGGAAAAAAGAAAAGAACAAAGAATAAAGAATTGAAATTGGCATGTGGTACTCAGATGGACGATACAAATAGAAGAAAAGTGGAAAAAACATTGCTACCCGCTTATAGAAGAGAGACGTATTATTGATAGGTTTGTTCTTTTAGTTAAAGCCGTCTACATAATTCGTTTGTACAGTTACTATGCGACAAAATTGTTTAAATGGTTTTATTCTGCTTCTTCTATAAGAAGTGAGCGATGAAAATAAATGTGTATAATATTTTTGTAAGGCCTTCAAGTTAATTATGTTACTCTGATATCAAACAATTATTGTATCAAACAATTCTTCATAACACTGTTTCTTTCTAGAGTAATATTGGTTTTCGGTTTCTAAATAACACTGTCTTTTCCTTGGTCGGGGTTACTGCTTTTGTTTAAATAATTTTGATTCGGTCCGCCAAGGGTTAAAGGTGTCAACTGGTCAACAGTCCTAGGGACGGAAGAGGAAGGTTTCCCAACGCCACGGGGGCGGGCAGGAAGAACCTAGGAAGTGGCTCTCCGAATGAAATTCAGAGCAAGACCGGAGGCTCAAATGTAGTACTTCTACCACTGGTGTTACTCTATAGGACGCTGGTAACGTCCTTAGAAGACATTTATCCTACTCGAAAGTCACGAAGGATAAAATCAGATGGAAATAATGGTCATGGACAGGGAACGACTATAGGTACAGGAATTGGTATTGCGGACATGTTAACTTCGGCAACGTGTAACGTGAGGGGCCTTGCTTACAAATTCATAGAATTGTGTAAAGGTCTAAAAGAAAATAAAATAAATATTGGAGTAACTGACATTCCTTATACGTTTGTTCAATGTTATATGGTGTTCCGGAACATTCCCTGATAAATGGAGGGAAGCGATAGTTATCCCACTCGCTAAGCCAAATAAAGATAATTGTAAACCTGAAAACTATCGTCCAATTGCTCTTACCTGTACTTTATGTAAGTTAATGGAAAAAATTATTAACAGAAGATTACAATGGTACTTGGAGAGTATTAAGTTCTTATCAGCGCATCAGAGCGGTTTTCGAAAAGCTCGATCTAGTTTAGATCACTTAATAAATATTGAAACAAATGTCTGCGAGGCCTTTTTAAATAACGAACATCTTGTTGCCGTCTGCTTAGATCTGGAAAAAGCTTATGAACTGGTATGGAAGGACCGAATTGTATACATTATGAAAAACGTTGGAGTTACGGGATATTTGCTTAACTTTGTAATAAACTTCTTACAGCACAGAAAGATCCGGGTAAGAGTGAATGGCATATTATCAGATAAATATAAAATCTCAAAACGGAGTGCCACAGGGTTCTCCGCTTAGTGTCACTCTCTTTTTAATTGCCATTAACGAAATTTCTTTTGTAATATCAAAGCCCATCCAAAAATGTCTTTTCGCCGACGATTTAATGCTTTTGTGCAAAGGAATCAACATCCAGTCCACTATGGACTGCATTCAGGAAACACTCAATAAATTAACTAACTGGGCGCAAAACACGGGTTTTAAATTTTCAGAATCAAAATCTGAATATATAATTTTTTCTCGCATCAGAAGACCAGATTCAAGAAATATAAAGTTGTTACTTGGAACCAAAGAAATTAGACGATCAAATGAAATCAAAATTGTAGGTCTCACGTTCGACCAGCGACTCACATGGGGTACTCACATAAGGACATTAAAAGGTGAATGTTTAAGGAGAATGAACCTTATTAAATCAATCGCATCATGCAACTGGGGTGCCAGCAATGACGTAATCATGAACACCTACAAAGCCTTTATAAGGTCAAAAATGGATTACGGAGCAATAATATATGACTCAGCTAAACAAACCATTTTAAAATCTCTGGAGACTATAATACGTACATCCGCCCTACGCCTGGCCCTAGGAGCGTTTAGAACTAGGCCGATTAACAACATTCTAGCCGAGTCTCATGAATATCCGCTTAGAATAAGAAGAATAAAACTCTGTCTGTCATTTGCCACAAGAGCAGCTTCAAATCCTGATAACCCTGTAAGACTTAACGTGTTCTCAAGTAGGAACAGCGACAAATTTGCTAAACGCTCAGCCCTACCCAAACCATTTTATGAACGTATTAATATCCACCTACGCAAATTAAACACTCATTTTCCTTCTGTTTTCACCCAGCAACATCCACCAGAGCCTCCTTGGTGTCGTAAACCTCTCAAATTTGATAACATAATCTCAGAATCCCCAAAAGCTACTACAACTCCGTACAGTTTCTTGTCCAAGTTCTACGAAAAACTTGATAAATACACAGAGTACACGCATGTGTTCACGGATGGTTCTCGCACAGACGGAAACAATGGATGTGCAGTAATATTATCTGGACATGAATACTTATTCAGGTTGGACAGGGTCTGCTCGGTTTTTTTCTGCGAAGCATATGCAATTCGTTCAGCACTGGAAATAATAAAAGATTCCATGGGCTCCAAGTATATTATCTTCTCAGATTCTCGAAGTGTTTTGGATAGTCTGCAGCAGGAGGACAGCAAGGAACCTATTATTCAAGACGTATGTAACATAACCCTTGTTATCTCAACTAGGCAGTGCAAGGAAGTTATTTTCAGTTGGATCCCATCGCACATCGGAATTAAGGGCAACGAGATGGCGGCGAAAACTGCTACGTCGAGTCAATATCATCCTCACAAACTTTCCCACAACGGCCTTAAGAAATATCTGCATTTAAAACTTCTGGAGCGCTGGAATGATGAATGGCTTAAGTCACCACCCGCCAAGCTATTCCGAGTGAGGAAAAATATTTACGAGCAGCATTCAGTTGCTACAGACTCCAGGAGAAATCAAGTGGTCATAACAAGACTCCGCATCGGCCACACGCTACTGACTCACAAGTACATTTTCACAAGAGAGCCTCCTGCGAGATGTAATCGCTGTGGCACGGTTTTGTCAGCTTTCCATCTTGTTTCAGAGTGCCCTGCTCTTCAACATCTAAGAAGCAAATTTAATATCCCTGCAGATGTGCGAAAAAGTTTAAATGACAAGACTGCAGCCGCCAACATACTTCTCTTAAAGGAGATTCAGTTATTAACAGGAATATAGGTATGAACTAAGAAAATTATGAGAACATTAAAAATTGTGTAATTCAGTTAATGGACTGATATGTTACTATGACTTATTGTTATATAGTTGTTATATTTTGTTACTTAATGTTATATTTATTATATACATATATATACTTAGTTATATTTATTTATGTGCAAGATGTGTATTTATATTGCTTGTGTTGTGGGGGGTTAACATTTCTCATTTTATTTTCCATCAGTTATACTAATACTGTTATTTGTTAAATAATTTTATCTATATCATTTGTTAACACTATTTGGTATTTAAACAAATATATACTATACGTTAATACATCTGTTTAAGAATCGGTACATATTCATTTTTGTGGTCGCTAATGACCGTTGCTGTTGCAGCAACCTTATAAATAAATAAATAAAAAATAAATATTGGAATTTTAATACAAAATCAAGAGAAGAGTGCCAGATGAGAGGTATTACCTAAGGAAGTTTGGCAATACAAGACTGTTGGACAGCGAAGTACAGGAAGACCTGGGAAGCGTTGGTGACATGTATGTATTCCTTTAGGCGCAACAGGCGATACGCCTAGTCCCTGATAGAAGGAGAAGAATCAGAAGAATTATGATTTACTTTCTTCTATGTTTATCAGTCCTGGGGTTGGTTCTTTTTACCTCTCTGAATATACTCGGTGTGGGTGAGTGAGTGCGTGTGTGTGTGAGATAGACAAATAGATAGATAGATAGATAGATAGAGAGAGAGAGAGAGAGAGAGAGAGAGAGAGAGAGAGAGAGAGAGAGAGAGAGAGAGAGAGAGAGAGAGACTTGCTTGTTTTCAGACCTTACGAGAGGAGAGTGCATATAAAAGCTCGGTATTTTTTTCCCGGCGGAGGGAATCAAAGCCGAACCGCGTCATGTAGCGAGCCAAAACACTACCAAGGCTATTCTCGGTTACTTAACCTACTGAATGTAATATAATCTACTCAATAGATTAAAAAACTGTTAACAACAATATATTTTTTATTTTGTAAATTACAAATGTTTCAATAGTAATCTAACTATCATCATCAAATATAAATTAATAAATTCAAAAATTTTAAATCAATTGATTTTGAATTTATTAATTTATATCTAATGATGATAGTTAGGTTACTATCGAAACATTTGTAATTTACAAAATAAAAAATATATTCTTGTTAAAAGTTTGTTTATTAATAATAATAATATAAAATAACAAGAAAATTTAAGCATATACGAATATAATTAATAGATAAAGTAACGTACTCTCAGTGAAACCGATCTCGCTTCAACGTGTACATGTGTATGTGTCATGTACGTGTGTGAGTATACAAAAATATAATTAGTACTGCAGAGAGAGCGAAATGGGAAAATCGAAGTAGGAAAGAGAAAACGTGCATAAGTTCACGTTTCGCGCTCAATATTATCGAAGATGTTCAGGCGGAGGAAAAGCACGACAGAAATAAAATAAAAACACAGAGACGCAGAAATAACAGCAACAGACTTTATCACAGTAGCTGGTAGCTGTGGAGCGGAAAAATCTAACTTGTCACATTTCTTGACAACGTAATCTACATTTTCTGTAAATCTGGTGTCAGTACGGCGGCGGGAGGTTGCTCTGCACAATGTCGGTCGCTCTGTCTGGCTCCGGCTCCCGCTGTCTCTTACTTGTCCTCTGAGAATATATAAATTTTCCCACTTGACTTAGCAACTGGAACACCCAACCATTGACTTAATTAATATAATGAACTAAGATCTCTCCCCACTGCTGGACACATAACTGCAGTTATCTTTTCAGAATTAAGAATATGATTTTCCCTATATTAAACTATTTCAGTAACAATTAACTACAAACGTGGGAAATTAGAAATACTGACAACGGGGGGATGAAACACAAAACACGATTAACAAAATGATACAGAGTTTTATATAGAGACTTTTTTACAAATTGCTAAGAAAATCTTGTAAAATATTCTCCAACTTATCGAGTTTAGTACTGTTTTAATTAATACGTGATATGTACAAAATAAATAAACCAATGTAGTGTAAATATTTGTCAAATAATATGTAATAAGCTTGATTTATAACAAAATGAGAGACGCGGTTGCGTCTTTCAGTAACTGCGACATACAGGCCTGTGTACAGCGATACGTTTGTGTTTTATGACAGTATGGGAAAGCTGTAGTCAAAAACACCAAGTTAATTTAAATATTAAAAATATATTGTATGTGTGTGTTTTTTGTGTGATTACAAAGATTGAATTGAGAGACATAAATTAAATACAGTTTGCTTACTGTTATGCTAAAATTATAATGGGTGGACAAAGTAATAACTAAACGACTTCAGAAAATAATAGGACGATGGGGGATTTGTTGATGAGATACTGCTTGAGACACCCTAAATTATTGACTTTTCCTTTCATATTTCATGTGATGAAAGTTGCAGCGAATGGGAGGATCTGCAAGGGAAAACAGAGGTTGGAGTAGCTTAGACACATTGTCGAAGATGTGGGAAAATGTTGTATGAATTAGGAGATGAAGAAATTTAATTGATTCATGATAGGAGGAACTGGAGACGCTTAATCCAGTCGGTCGACACAGAGATTAAATGCGGTAAAAGCATAAGAAATTACTGATCTCTTTGCAAATTCAAATATTTGCCTCTTAGTGCTTTCAAAGTGTAATTGTGACATTGTGTGTTTTATTATTATCGCCGATATAAGCAAGAATAAATAAACATGTCATCTAATACTCAAAACCTTTAGAAGCTGTACGCGTGTGCGTTCGTACATGATTATACATGATTATAAATATGATATGACAAAATAAGTGACTTGCAAGATATTATTTAAATGTGTTCTTCAATTTTTACATGAGTTCCAATTTTGACAGACTAAAGAGCTCCTTGGGCCGTTGTCAGGCGCCCTCCCCACACAATTTTGCTTCAGGTTTGCTACCTTAGATTCTTTCGGCCATATGTAATCTTGTACTCGACGTGGGGTGTGTCCGTGACTCACGGATACCTTGTAATAGAATGGACTATCTGCATTCGTTTCTACAGTTCTTCATTTCTGGTCTGTACCGAGGTGGAAGTTGTAAACACTTCTTTCATGTAGCCAGTATTTGGTTTATATTCAATACGTCTATTTTACAGACATTTCATACTTCAAGAAAACCAAGCATTCCATTTTTAAATTTTCTCCTTAAGTTTATAACTCACGTAGTGACTGGAGATCATGATAGCAATATGAGTATTATTGCTTGAAGCTGGTCTGAAAAGTTGAGTGAAATGAAACTGAACAAGACCTGTAAGCTCCTACGCCGAAAGGGCTGTCATCTTACTTTTCCTCTCTTGTTTCTCTTGTTATACGTTTCCAAATTTTTATCTACATCGTCAGTCATAGCACAGAGTACTGCCGTTAATGTCACCACGTAACTTAAATACTTTTATCTTCTATCTATTTTTTCTTACACCACATCGTCTCCATTATTTAGCATTCGGATGCTTTAACATGCGAATATGCTGATGCAATTTTCACAAAAAACATGCACAGCATCATTCCATAAAGCCGTTTTTCAAAAGACTTCAGTTTCTGCGTATCAATCTGTTTTAAATTTGGGGTTTGGCATCATAAGATAACACACGAAAACATAGGAAGTTAATAGTATTATTCTTATGCCTGATCTTATGTCTCTGCTATACTATAACTTTTACGTTTAAGTAACTTTTACCAGCTCTGATTTCTTTGTCTTTTACCAGGTGTAAAGGTCTTCGAACTGGTGTTGGCTCCGGACGTCTTTGAGAAGTTCATAAATTGTGCTTTATTATTTAACCTGTTTTTTTTTTAAATCTTCTTCTGTTTCTTTTTTAATTTTCTTGTTTCTTTAACCTGTTTTTAATCTGTAGTCCCATCAAATATTGTTCAGGTCACGTTCAGAAGGAAACGAGATTTCTCATTTTCTATTAAACAGCCTGTTTATTTTTCACAGAAACCGTAAAATTTTATATAAACATTTTTCCGATTTTGTCATAATGTTTGATGTAATAATTAAACACTATTCACAAGAAGGCATTTTAAGATAGACCAGATTGTAAAATCACAACACTTATAGAGCCTTCAAACAGTCAACCATTTTAAACGTATATTAAGTTACTGTTTAAACAAGTACAAGCCATTCTCCATCTTGTACATTTTATCTCGAGTATCCGTCACTTATTCCATGTCTTCGTAGATTTGAAAACACTTTGCGACGTGCAGGATGGAATATAGGGAACTGCTAAATTGCCGTTCTAATTGCAAAGTATGTAATTAATATTTATCACGTAAAGTTGTATCTACTTGGTTTATACGATTTTAGTGACAGTTAACGATGTCGGATTTATTTAAGAATATAACGACTTACCTCCAAGTTGCAGCTCAGCGGCTCCTTGAGCAGTTTCACCCTCCGCTCTGCGCACCATACACTGGTACATCCCCTGGTCCTCTCGGCCGATTCCGTTGAGCATTAGCATGTCTCCGTTGCTTCTGCCCGGCAGAACTCGGCCGTCTTTGTACCACGTGATGAGGTAGGATCCTTGCGGTGAGATAACGCAGCGGAACTCTCCGGATCCGTCGAGATGCACGGACAGAACCGACGGAGTCACTTCTACGTTCAACGGCGTGGACACGGCAAGCCTTATCTCTGCGCTGGCCTCGCCGCCTGCGTTGTTGGCCGAACACCGGTACATGCCGGCGTCTTCCGCTGTAACCGCTTCTATCGCTAACACTGGGCCGAGGACTCGCGACCTTGGACCCGGAACCACAAGCGTTGGCTCGTAGCCCGGTTGTAATTGGAACCACCTGAAAACAAAGATAAACTGAATTAGAGTTTGTGTTAAAAAGACACTTTTTGAGTTAGTTTATCGAATTAAGCTTATTTAACACAAAAAAGTCGTGCTTACACACACTGGCACACACCGCATTGACAAAGAGAGCACGGCATCAAAAGCGCTGTTCGGAAAGTCTTACAAACTACTTTTTTGATTTAGTACCTTAATTTCTATCAGTAATATCCAATGTGTAGTAATAGCCTATATATGTGTATGGTGTGATGTCTACGATTTTGTTATTTTGAAACGAATTGGGTAACATCATATCATTTCATATATGATACGAATTCCTATGTATTATTTAAAAATTGCCACTTTTGCGTGATGTGGAAGAAGGATATATATTTGTAAATTTCCATTTTTCAAAACGATTATCACCAGAAATGCAAAACTGAAATTGAATGTCAAACTTTAGTGTTATTCTTACAAAATTAATTCATTTTTTAAACATATATTTTATTACTTAAATAAGGATAACTCATATGTATTGATGTACTGAATTATTTACATTATTTGTAAATTAATTATAGATACAGATTACATTGATTACTATATAAATTCATGTTATATATTATAATATGATATACTATGACAGTATGATATGATATGCTATGTTGTGCTATAATGTCATATACTGTGACACAATACAAAACAATAAAATATATTGATACAATATAAAACACTATATAAAACAATGCAATATAGGATATGATACAGTTTCAAATGAACGACAACAACTTGCCTATAATAATTTATGAAACTGAATTAAATTTCTTAAATTATTATAAACAAATGTAATCCTAAATTTGAAGTTATATATGTATTTATAAATATATTTATTTATATTTATATAATATGAAAATAAAACTTAATTTTATTACAATGTATTGGTTGATTTTGACAATAAATACAATTTGAATAAAAGTATACAAATCCTTTTCTTTCGATTTCAGTTTTGTAGTTATGATAACGACCTTTTCTTCAACAAAAGAAGTAAATTTTTTTAAAAATTGAATATACTTTGCTGGATATTAATAGTATATTACGTGAGGCATGACAAAGGGCCTATCTACCGATTTCGAGTTAGTGTCCGTGTAATTTTTTGATTCCTTTTGCTATCGTTTCCTAAAAGTTTCTAGAACAAAGTTAAGGAAAGATTTTGGCCCGATATTACCCCTAAAGAGTTGAAAACTACCCTTAAAGGGTTGAAAATATGAAACGACGCGAGGATGAATTTTGAAGCCCTGAAATTAGGTACTTATAAATTTTTGGGGGTACTGATTACGATTCTGACGTCAAAAATTATATTCGATGCAAAGCGTAGTTTTTAAAGGATTGAAGCAGTCTATAATCAGGGGTGTAAGTATTAAACTTCTCGAGAATGCTGGTCAAAGCTTCGAAAGTAAGTACGGTTTTTGGGGATGCTATTACGATTTTGACGTCAAGGAATACATCCGACGCAACGGTTTGACTTTAAAGGGTTGAAAACCACCCTAAAGGGTTGAAAACATGAAACAAGGCGAGGATGTACTTTAAAGTCCTGAAATTGGGTACCTACATGTTTTTGAGGGTGCTGATTACGATTTTTATCGTAATGGGGGCTTTAGGGTTCCCCGTCGGATCCTGCTGATGATTTTCCAGTTGATAACTACAACCAAGGCAAAAACACAAACAAGACGAAGAAGAGGAAAGAAAGGAGATTAAAGTTCGGAAACATGGAGCATCCAAGGCTGGACTACAAAAGATAAAGAAATTTTAAACGAATTTAGCAAGATGAAATTGGATATATTAATCATCACCAAAACCAAGAAAAAAGGAAACGGAACAGAAGAAATACAAGGTACAATACATGTATGGAGTGGAGTAAATAAAGATCAGAGGGCAAAATCCGTCGTAGGAATACTTATCAAGAAAAGGTACAGAAGAAATATAAAATCATGGGAACCAGTGAACGAAAGAATTGTAAAACTAAACCTGACTTTGTATGGTAGAGAAATAGTAATACTAGCTGTTTATGGTCCAACGGATGACAGCTCTGCTGCAGAAAAAGATTACTTTATGAATACGCTACAAGATGAAATTACAAAAATAAAACAAAACTACGAAATCATAATAGCTGGTGATCTTAATGGAAGAGTCGGGAAGAGGGAAAATGACAGAACAGTAGGAAGATTTGGAGAACAGGTAGTGAATGATAATGGAGAAAGGCTAATAGACCTATGTGAACTAAATGACTTAAAAACTACAAACGGATTCTTTGAACACAAAAACATACATAAATATACTTAGACACAGGAAACAAGAAAGCTGAGGACGATTATTGACTATGTAATAATAAGGAACAGAACAACAATTATAATAAAAGACGTCAGAATTCAGAGAGGAGCGGAGTGTGGAACAGACCATAAACTACGCATAGCAGAAATGAAATTCCCATGGACAGGAGCCAAAATGCCAGCAAAGACAGAAGAGACAATTACGGCAACACAAATAAGTAAGGAAAAAAATTCAAGATTCAATTATTACAGGACGAATCGATAAGGAACCTATACAAGCATCGTCTAGATCAAAAGTTATTAGAATTTAGGTATGATGAAGAAGTAAACATCACATAAGCTTATGAACATATAAAAGAAGCTATGCTGCAAGCAGCACTAGAAGCCCTAGGAGAGACTGAACAGGGAAATAATACATACAAATGGGACATGAAGGAAGAGACGATAGAAGAGATAAAAGCAAAGAAAAACTATATAACAAATGGATGTCCAAGAAAAAAGAAGAAGATTACAGAAATTACAGAGAGAAGAATAAGGAAGTGAAGGAAATGGTCAGCAAAGAGGAAAATGAAGCATGGGAAAAGAGGTGTAGAAATGTAGACCAATACATAGGAGGAGCTAGAAGTTCAGAAGCATGGAATGTAATTAAATCATTACGAACGAATAGGAACGATAAAACCTATATTCAATACATACAAGACAATGAGTGGGAGACACACTATATAAACCTACTTACGAAGCATAGACATGAATTCCTGAATAACGATGAAGAAGAAATAGAGACAGAAACAGAAAATAGAATTACTATAACGGATAAGGAAAGCAGTAAACTCAATGAAAAACAACAAAGCATCAGGCCCAGGAAGGTTAGTAGCGGAACTAATAAAGTACGGAACCGAAAAACTTAGGAGAATGATAGGAAGAATGTTCGAGAAGGTTATAAATGGAGAAGACTTACCGGCGGAATGGAAAGAGGTACGAATTACATCGATATTTAAAAAGGGCAATAGAAAAGACTACGAAAACTATACAGGCATAAGTGTCATAGCAACAATGGGAAGACTGTATGGTAGGGTGCTAAGAAATAAAATCGAAGAAAATATAGAGGGAAAGATTGGAGAAGAAGAAGCAGGTTTTACAGCCTTCCCGGGTCGGGTTATATCTGGTCTATATCATGCGTAGACCAGATATATACAATCCAACAGATCATAGAAAAGAAAAAAGCGAAGAACAGGGAAGTACATCTAGCTTTTATCGATCTTAGAATAGTATATGATACAGTACCCAGACAAGAAATGTTTAAAGCTCTATCACAATTGGAAATACCGAAAGTCCTGACGCAAGCAGTAAAAAATCTATAAGCAACGTACAAATTAAATAGGTAACAAAATTGTATGTAGGTTTAAAACATCCAAAGGGTTATTGCAAGGCTGCCCAACATCGCCCACGCCGTTTAAGATATTTTTAGAATATGCATTAGCCATGTGGAGACAGAAATGCCATGGAATGGGAATACCGATACGAAATGAACACGTGTACACACTATGCTTCGCCGATGACCAGGTAGTTATAGCCCAGGATGAAGAAGATCTAAGCTACATGGTCAGAAAGCTGAATGAAGAATACCCAAAGATGGGGTTGGAAATAAACATAAAAGAGACTGAATACTTGACAATTACAGATGAAGGAACAACAGATTTAGAAGTAGACGAAAATGTTAAAATTGGAGGAACAGACAAATTCAAGTACCTAGGATTCACACTGAGTAAACAAGGCACAACGGAAGAAGAAATAAAAAGTAGATTAGGGCAGACTAGAACAGGGATTAGGCAATTACACAGTGTTATATGGGACAAAAATATTAGAAAAAGCACCAAAAAAATGATATATCAGAACATAGTCCAAAGCATTATGATGTATGCAGCGGAAGTATGGGTTATTAACAAAAAGAATGAAAAGCAGAATGATCACTGTTGCACACCACTATATAAAATTATCCCGATCCCGATTTATATAGTGGTGTGCAACAGTGATCATTCTGCTTGTGATTTCAACCACTAACACAACTTTCTTCATTAAAAAAGAATGAAAGAAAGATTCTTGCAACAGAGATGGAATATTGGAGGAGGTGCTGTGGAATAACGAGAGCAGACCGAATAACAAACGAGGAGATCAGAAGAAGAATGGAAGCGGAAAGAAGTGTAGTAATTGACTACATCAAAGAAAAAAGATTGGTGTGGTACGGTCATGTCCGGAGAGCCCAAAATAGGTGGATCAACAAAGTGACGGAATGGAGTCCATTAGGAAGGAGAAAAAGGGGAAGACCGAGAAGATCTTGGAGGGACGAAGTGGATGAATCTATGCAACGTAGAGGACTTGAGGAAGGACAACGGGAACATCGGGAGAATTGGAAAGCCAGGTTGAAGGAAGGGAGACGGCACTAGCTGTAGCAACCCTATTATATATGATTACGATTTTGACGTCGAGGAATACATCCGATGCAAGGGTTAGACTTGAAAGGGTTGAAAACCTGAAACAACGCGAGGATGTTCTTTGAAGTCCTGAAATTGGGTGCATTCAAAATTAAGTCGAAAAAAAAATATATTTCATCCATACTTATAAAATTTAATAAAAGAAAAGTTGAACCATAAACATTATATTATTTTAATAAATTAAATATTCGAGTGATATAACGAACCAGCAGTACAGACAGTGACAAATTGCAACAGATATTGTTTTTTACAATAGACGTTAAAAAAATAAGAATAATACTTAATTCTATTGTCAATTTGAAAAAAAGATTAGTTTAGTATAAATTAATACGCTCTCAGGACCGCAGCCGAACATATAACGTACGATAACAAAATCTAACTGTTGGAGCGCGTTTACATTTTTGGTTATAACACGGTCAATATTTAAAAAAAATTTCAATCAAAATGCATTTTGGAGGAATTTTAAAAAGCTACAACTATTGTCCTATGCACTATAGTAAAAAACCTACTGTACACTAGATATTTCGGCTAGAAGTCAAAAATGTTTTACACGATGTCGGCAAAATACACTTTTAAACTGTTTTAACTCATCGAGTTTTAGTCATAAAAAAATGAAACAATTTTTTTAAAATTTTGTTTTCTATAAGCTTTATTTTTGATTCATTACAATTTTTCGATAAAACTCATCGTTACTGAGATATTTAATTTAAAAACCGAATTTTGGCGAAAATCCAAAAATTTCAATTTTCTTAAAACGTTACGTGTTACTGTACAGCAATACATATATGGTTCAAAAAAATGGAGGACATTGCTAATATAATAGACAACCGAAAAGTACAGTATCTCGGCTTAATATACATATTTGAGAAAATAGCGGATGTCCCTTTTTAAATTTCTTGGACAAAATTTGCAGAAATTATGATATTTTCCTACATAACTTCGTAATGTTTTAAGCTACACAAGTAATTAACCCAGAGTTTTTATGAAATTAACAGAGCTTTTATGTGATACTAATATGGTTACGATTGAACAATTTTTCACCGAGATATATCAGTTTTAAGCACGTAATTTGATCAAAAACCGGTGAATCGCCATCTTGTTTTGACTGTGTCTCAAGAACCATTTGACATAAGGAAACCAAGCAACGTGGAAAATGTTCGCCTGGTAATAAACTTTAGGTTTGAGTTATACAAATGTTTCGCAAAATGGCGTCGTTTTTGAGCTATTTGCAGATTAATTTTTAAAAAAACGCGTTTTTTTTGGAAAACTTTGAGCCTTTCTGCTTAGAATTTAATTCTCTATCGGGTCCCGGGGTTAATTAAATTTTGTTTTTTCACCCCCCGAAAAAAGGGTGAAAACAATCCCTAAATTTAAGAGCGGGCCAACAAATTTCATTAACTTTATTTTATAAACATTTATGAAGATTTTGCAAAAAAAATCAGAAGGACCCATGGACACTAACTCAAAATCGGCAGACAATTCCTCACGTAATAGACTATTAAGGTTAAGTTACATTTATTGAAATAAAATCTTATTGTAATATTGTTCTAAGGCTTTCACGGCCGGTGTCAGTTATATTAGAAGCATGTACCGGGCTGTTTGGGCGTGGTCCAGGGTTTACACGCGAACCAAACGTTTCAGCAATACCACTGGCTGCCATCTTAAGTGGAATTCGAGTCTACCTGAACGAGGGGTGTCAAACGTCAGGCTCACAGTACTGTGGTGAAGGCTAAAGCTCGGTACACACTTCTGATATAAAATCTTATTGGTTTTATTATACCTGTTTACGTATTAGTAGAGAAATAAACTACGCTCTTGACGAAAGGTTTATTACGTAGAGTGCAATGAACCCAAATATTGTTCGTAAATCCCGAGTATTCAACGTTCCGTGATAGAGCCTACGAGAATACTGTTTATTAGGAGGGATGCACAAAAAACCATACCTTGCACGAATATTATTTTATTTTGGGAAACGTGTTTAAAAAAATGTTTGAATTTCAGTAAAAATCTAAAAACAATCTAGTCTCAGAAAAAACAGGCTACATAAAACAAGGAAGGCATATAAAATAAGGTCGGTATTGCTCAAACGACGTGTTTAAATAAATAGAATACGTGTTACTCGTAAAATAAGAGGACTGCCGTTCCATTCTTATGAAGTATAAGACGTAATGGCGTGTAGACTTCTCTTTATTCATTAAAAATTATGAGCACATTTACATCACGAATACATTTGAAACTTTATTTAATTAAACTCTTACTGTTAATTGTATTATAAGGTTTATAATTTGTAGAGAGACTCTTTTCGTCAGTTCCTCTTAAGTCGCTTGTAAGTACAAAATTATGAATTTTCAGCTTCAATATTTTTCCTTAAAATTTTTTACAGCACAATTATTTTTTACCAATTGGATTTTTGGTACTAAAAACAATAGCAGTAGTTTAGTACTTATTGAATGGTTACTTATTGAATAAAGCTTATTGAATATTGTTAATAAATAAAAAATTTGATTGAAATTTATAGCAAAATACTGCTACTATACTGTGTTTCTCTGGACGTTGTATCTGTTATCATTAGTAACCATAATATCGAGCCAGTGGACAGTACAGAATACGGCTTTATCGATTTGGCGCCAAACGGGGCAGGGTATTAATAAAACGCGAAACAAAATGAAACACAGAGGCGCTGTCGCAGTATGTGACATTATTCACTGTGAGGCCGGTCAACAGCACAGTAAGCCTCCGTACTAAACCACAAAACCTTTAATGGCACAACAGCTACAGCAGGATCAGTTGGATAGGATATACGAGTCAGCTGAACAGACCTAGTTAACAGAGCCCACAAAACGACACAGCTGTGTGCGCAGACAAAGTGCATTGGTCCGTACTCTACGGAAAATTACTCTTTAAATATGCGTCAGGTCGAAAAGTCACTCGAATTAAATAATATAATACAAAGTAAAAACTTCCTCCCTTCTTTTATTCGAATCGGATTTCAGGTTTTTAATGATCAGCAAATTTTACGTATAAAAACTATAGTCGAAAGTATAGGCCTATATGGAGCAGAACTGTGGGAAATTAATAAAACAAATAAATATATAATAAGAGCTATAGAGATGGATTACTGGCGGAGGTGCTGTAGACTAACAAGACTAGATAGAGTGAGAAATGTAGATGTAAGACAAGCGATGGGAATCGATCTTGACATTATAGAAACAATAGAAGCAAGAAGACTGAATTGGTTCGGACACCTAAAAAGAATGTCGGATGAGAGATGACCAAGTAAGGTGTGGGAATGGACTCCACTCTCTAGAAGAAAAAAAGGAAGACATAAACATTAATGGAAAATGGACGTCGAAGATGCAATGAATGCAGGAGGACAGGACAGACTTACAGGACAGGACTGTTTAGACCGGCGCCAGTGGAAGCTAGGATGCGAGAGGCGGCGCCAGGAGTTATTAAATCGCCTAAAAAATAGAAAATTAATTATTATAATCATATTACTGTAGGGGTTAAACATCACGTTCAAAGATGTGGCAGAGAAGTCTGACGTCGTCGGTTTTCTCACAAACTTATGATTTCCTGTTTTATTTTTTAAATAATTCTATGGTTCATTCTGAACACTGTGATACATAATACATGGCAATTGAAATACGTTTTGTGTATGAAATTACTTGTTTTAATTAACCCTGCACTCCCGTTTGCCTTGCCAGTGCAGTGCCTTTAGAGACAAGCTTATATCACCACCCTTTTGATTTCTTAGCTGTACTAAGATTTCTTTACCCTGGTGGCGTTGATTCCTGTTGTAAATATAAACGTTCACTAATTATTAAAGAAAAATTCATCCATATAAACTTACTCTCAGCCTCCGTCATGAATAAAACGACAATCAATATTTAGGGACCTGTCTAATCTATTGTTGTTAGGCATGTGTCATCATGGGAAGACACAGACTCCTAATGAATCCTTCACCATTCTTGTCTGGTCTCGTATTCCAAAACCTGTTTCTGTAGGTATACACATATTAAGGATAAGTGTTTGGGATATAGTGGTAACTTATAATTCTGGTTACTTAGGAAGAGTCAAAGTACTACAGTTACCGGTGATGAAAATCCAATTTGAGTTGTTAGAGTAAAAGTCTTCGACAAGCAACGGCTCCGAAGAGAAGATAGAGAAAAGAAAGTTGGAAGAAGGCGAAGAAAACAGAGAAGACGTTTATGGGGTCGGAATTGATGAGTTTGCCTAAAGTAAATAGTGACAAAACTTTAATGTTGTTTTTCTACGAATTATGGTTTTTTTCATACTTCGGTACACGTTTCACCAAAACCGTTTAAGATAGAGACCTTAAACTTCTTACTCATATATGTTACAATGCTTTGGGTAATGTTAACTATTTTTTACGGAGTTTGAAAGTACAATAAAAATATTTTTACACAAAAACTGATTAAAAAATCTGTATTTTACAAGGATTTCTTTACAAATTATAAATCAATATGTTCTTCAAAATGTGCTAAAATGCAATCTTCGTTAAGGCGAAGGGCTTATCTATTAGCCTTAAAAAGTTTAATGTGTTACCTCAAATGGTGTCTGAGAAAATCGTACCTGTAAATTAAAAATTTTTACATTGTTTTAAATATGACGTCAGACTTTCCTTAAGAGATTTCATTACTGGTCGCCCCTCCCGGCCAATATCGGATTGTACATAATTGGGCTTTCCACCGGAACCCCCCTATTGTTAATATTTGTGACCTTGTCCCTGAAGCACAAGAGTAGCCCTCTTTGTAAAAGGATTCAGTTGGTCAGTTTTACTGGTTGTGAGAATAAGCAACAACAATTTCCTGTATGACATGATGTCTGATAACAGTAACATTGGTTTAATAGTGTAAACGTAATTTAATATTTCCGCCATTTGTAAGCAATGGAAATTTTTAAAACGCTTGGTTTCGGTTTTCGAACATGGAGTAATCAAATTAAATGTTTTCTTTTAATTTGTTTTTAAACCTATGTTAATATAACACGACTACTCTGCCAGTAGTGCATATGCAAAGAAGCGACGGGAAATGGCATGTAAAAAACAAATTTAATAATCTTAATAAAATTCTGAAAATTGTTTGATTAGGCAAGTATAACCCAAATAACCTCATGGCACTGAACGCAACAGAAAATTGTAAAATACCAATTTGAAACAAATCAATTATTATGTGTGTGTTTTTAATTTGTGTTTTACAAAACGTTTGAGGGGATTAAATGTAGTATCTGCTTTGCATATTCGTATTTCTCCTTTTCTAATTTTCAGCTAGGCTGAGTCAACAATATTTAGGAGAGACAGATTTATTTTATTTTACTTGAGTATTTTGTGACGTAAAGTAGTGTGTAGAAAGTGGTTGGTGCGCGTGAAATTAATTGACGACAAAGTTATGAACTGGGCCAATTACCTGTACACACTGAGGTATGAGACCGAGAAAGACAAAACGAGCTATTTCTGTCAAAAATCAAAACCTAATAAAAACAAATAATCAGTGCAGGCAGAAATTAAAAATCATGTTTGATTTGATTACGGGCCCTTTTCAATACGGTGCTGAGACGATACCATTTCACCAATTGCAAATCGCATACAAAACGCGTGAAAATAGTTTTAACATTGAAAATGTTTATAAGGACTTGTCGCACATTTGCGGCCGATCGCTGGTGCGTGATCGAAAATGGGAACCGGTGAGTTTCCATAGAAACTACTTCTTTGTTGTCAATAACGTAGTACACATATAAAACTTCGCTTATGAATGCGAATACATTTAACTTATAATCTGTACATTGGCAAATGAAGAAGGAATTTATTGATTGTGAATGAACATAAATATATATATTTTTTAGATTTATTGAAGCATTTTCAATGCCCTTCTCTGCGCATTGCATTTGTGCAATGCCTGTAAATTTTTAACAGCGCAAAAAGACCGGCAGCTTTGATACGTATATGGCACAGAGACGACACAGTTATGCAGGCTGGTTAATTTTAATTTCTTAATAAACAACTTAATAAATTAAAACTTTTTCTTGTGACTGAAATTGATTTACTTCACTAATGTCTTCTTGCAGTCTCAATACGGGGACTGGTAAGATAATTATAGTTTATTGTCATGAGGTTATTTTATTGATACTTTTCATTCTACAGTTAACACCCCGCAGGCTGTTTTGACAGATTTCCACTATTTTCTATTATTTTTCTTCGTTTCCAACGTTTAGTAAAAATAACAGTTCATGTCTTCTATGACTGGAGTCATGAATGACAAATGTGGCTTTCTCCTATGGTTTTCACCTCCTTTTTACCTTGTATTTGTTGATCGTCTCTCTTTAGGTGACTGCTTCTTCAGCCACGCAATTTCAGGATATGTTTCTTGGTATTTAATTGTTATAGTTCCTATTAACATTACACTTTTATAGTTAATAAAGTTGTGTTATTACTTTATTATAATAAAGAAATAATCCTTTGGAACCCACTATAAAAAAAAAACTTTCCGATTAGCGCATTCAAGCTTTACAGCTCTTTATCAGATCGGAAATATAGATATTTCCGAAAAATTGGAAATTTTTCTATAGTGGTGTGCAACAGTATTATTTGTGTCTGTGACTAAACTCTTCATCTAATGGTTAATTAGGATATTAAGGTCTAAGTATCTGGTGCAACGATAATCATTTTCTGATCTTCTTGAGACCTTACAACATTTTAATGAAGTATCGTTTTGAAAAGTTGGTGGCCTCCATTCTACTCTAGCAGTTTGTCTCAAATCGTTTTTTCCCGTCATCCCAATAGGGGCCCATATCTCAGCGTCCCACAGAGTCAACCTAGCACAAATAATTCGATGTCATTTTTCCTTGTTTGGATTCAGTATTTTGTAAGGAAGCCTCTTCTTTTCGTAAATGCTATTTTTGCCTGCGCTTACCTAAATTTAAGTGGTCCTTCATTTCAGGATACTCTAAAGTTATGGTATTTTAAAGACCAATGAATAAAGCTTCTCTCACACTACGTGAGTCATGTGAAAAAGCCATTTTCCATTTATCACCATTCCCACTTCCAGTCCGTTTATTTTTCCAGGTCATTGATAAAAATAAATTAATAGAATAATTGTTTAATCAGCTGTTTATAGAATTAATTGTCATAACTGGAAGACTACACCATGTATGTCATCATCATCATCATCATCATCATCATCATCTTTAAGGGTTAAACCAAGAATGGTTTGTTCCGGTCTCAAATAGGCAAAGATTAGAACTGGTCATTCCAGCGCTTCCTCGGACGTCCCACACCTCTCTGTCCCCTCGGCTTATAGTCCCATAGTTGTTTGGGGATGCGGCAGTCATCCATTCAGCAAAGATGTTCCCTCCAATTCAGCCGAAAGTGGGCAATCCTGTCAATTATACTCATAATATTCAGTTCCTCTGTATTTCTGTGTTTCTTCTATGATCATGGAGAGTATACCCTGCCACGTGCCTGAGAAATCTCATTTCAGGCGCTTGGATGCGACTGGCCTGGTCTTTCGTCAGAGTCCAATTCTTGGATCTATAAAGAAGTGTGGGAAGAGCCATTCATCACCTTGTTGAATTTTAGGCGTGTTGCTTTACTTGCTGACTTAAGGGTTCGCCTAATGGTCCCGCACATAAGGTTGAACTTATGCAACTTATTCACAACGTCGTTGCTGGCATTATAAGACACACTGTAGCCCAGGTATTCAAAATTGCTAACTTGTTCCAGGACAGTATCATCTATAAAAATGTTTGCCCGTATGGGATCAGTTCCACGAAAAGCCATCACCTTGGTCTTAAGTGTGGATATTTGCCATCCAGAGTCTTTGCAGATTCAATTTAACAAATGTATATTGTAGAGTGACCAATCATAACAGACACATCTGCCAGTATTTGTGTGACATCGTCAATATATAAATTAAAAAGAGGAGGTGATAATGGACCCCCTTGTCGTACTGCAGAATTGATTAGGCCATCTCTAAGAGCTGTTCTCGGTCTCCCTGCTTCTATTAAGATTTTATTTTCCATATACGTACAGACTCTATATTGCTCTAATTAGATGTTGTGGGATCCCTTTTCTTGCCATTACTGCCCACAGTTTGCTCCGATTCACTCTGTCAAACGCCTTCTCGAAGTTCATGGAAGCTATGTATGAGCTATTTATGTGAGCAGCTGATACTCTCTACGCTTTTCAATGAGCTGGGCTATTGTAAATGTACAATCTAAACATGATCTGCACTTCCTGAAAACGTTCTGGGCCTCTGAAAGCATGGTCTCCGTTAATGCATTCAGCCGTGTTCTTAATATAGCTGCATGTAATTTATATGAAGTATTAAGAAGGCTGACTCCTCTGTAGTTCCTGCAGTCATTAAGATTTCCTTTCTTGAATATGGGAATTAATAAAATAAGTTAATAAAATAATTGTATTATCAGCTGTTTATACAACTAACTGCCATATCTGAAAGACTTTACCGTGTATGTAAACTTTAAAAATAATTTTTAACTAATAAAATATTTTTTAAAGTAACAAACTAACTAAACTGTTAAAACATTAGTTTACAGTTTGGTGGAAGCAAGGGCAGCAGAAGCATTTTCGAGCGAAGACAATTAGTTGGCGTGCGTGCATTCGTCCGTAAACACGTGCCAGGATTTGGTCGGTAATTAAATTGTAATTTATTGCGCGACGCGTATATGCTGTTGTTTTATCTAATTTATATTCGATGTCTGCATGAATTATATATTATTCGGAGGCCGCTGGTGACGCGAGAAACACAAACAGCCGCATACATGTAATGCAATTTAATTAATTACTGTTGGTTTCCACTTGCGCAAACGTTCGTAAACCGGGGGATACACTTATCAATTATAAATAAATAATGTGTTTGCGCTCAGTAAACAAAACTAATATTTCATAGATTAGTGCGAGTAAATTTAAATTCAAATTCAGTCTATGAATGAGAGATTCTTTTCCGAGTTATAAAATGAAATTGCTGAACTAAGACGAAAACTGTTGGTTTGCATCATTTTATTGATTTGTGATAAATGACCGTTGCATTAAAGAATAACCATTCTTTCATTTAAGTCACCGTCGTCATTACCATCATTGTCACCAAAAACTTCCACCAAAACCACAGGCTTATCAGTACTGCCAACAACATCATAAAAATAATTAACATTTCTTCGTTAATACTGTCCCGAGTATGATATCGAACCGCGTAAAACAGCTGAGAACATTCTCCACTCCCCCCGTCCAGTGTGGCAGGTGTTGCGTCATTCAAGTAGGTGGTTCTAGTGACTTCCAGGAACACTTGAGATACGCATTAAGCCGCCGGCGTGCAGTAAGTAGGGAAAACTGTACTGGACCTCAGAGCGGCTTATATAAAGCCGTAGCAGCCGGGTTGTCGGTTCATTTACGTGAGCAATTTTTGCTAGCGCAAATCGGTTAAAAATAAATCATCTATTATTAAATTACAACTGATAAATCTGTAGCTTTGTGCTTGTTATTTGAACCTTCTGTGCGATTATCTGTAGTAGATTCAATCACATTTCTTAAAAAACTTTTACGCTTTCCACAATACCTATAAAATGTTTTTCAAATATGTTTTTTAAAATTATTTATATTTAATATCTGACGTTAGTTCAAGCTAAAAAGAAATGAGGAACTTATAAATTTAAAACGGAAAGAATAAAAGCCTGATCCACATTTAATCATTCAAGTTTCGTTATTTCAAAAAGTTTGAAAAAAATGGGAACTATATAAAATACTCAAATTCTATTCTATGAGTTACTAACATTACAACCCCCCCCCCCCCCCAGGTACAAATGTACAACACCGACAAGATGTGACATACGTATGCCATGTTCTTTCATAACATATGGATTAAAAATTAGGACGTAAAAAATGAAAAAATTAACTGAAAAAAAAACTGAAATTTGACATTATGAGGTTAGGTTATAGAATTTAAACAGACAAACCGAATTTTCAGCAAGGGGAAGAAAAAACAAATAGAAATAGAGAAAGTTACACCAGGATATTTAGAGATAAGGTGACTAACATGGTACTAACGTTAAGAATAAACAGAAGATAGTAGATGGACAGAGGAAGTAATAGTTTGGAGTTTCTTGGAGAGAAGTAGAGGAAGTACTAGAAAAACGTCGATAAAGTAAAATCGATAAAGCGATGGAAAAGAGACTCTAGAAACTATAAAATAGAAAAGCAGGGTGAATAAGGTAGGGAATTAAGAGAAGTGGAAGTAGATATCGAAGGCTGTAGAAATTCTTACATGTACATACGTATTAGCATTCGATTCTCACGAAAGTCTTTCAACTGAAGATGAACCCGTCATCTCACGTAAATGTGCATACATCACATAGAGTATAGTATGGTATTGATACGGATAAAATGCGTTTAGAAGTTGTTATCTCCGGAAGACTGCACTGAATTAACGGGCGAGGGTGCTTGATCGAGAAATGTCAGACAATCGCGAGCTCAAAGCGTTTATCCGAATACTTCAGCGAGACGGTTTCAACTAGAGAGGGGCGCAGGAAAGTAAGTGGCTGCAGAACGAGCTAATCCTGTGCGAGACAAGAGCGATTTCCCATTATCGGGAGAGATGAGAAACGGCTTACTACTGAATTATACAACAAATAAAGGAAAACACTCGTAGATACGGTTTACACTCTATAATGGCAATTAACTGAGAGTAGTCGAGCTTTCAATAATCCATTGATTTTTGTATTTTAATCAATTATATAAAATATATTTTTGAAGTGAAACTAAAATTTAAATTGTAAACATTTGCTCTAAATAGTCACAATTTCATTCGAATTACATTAAACCTAAGTATTTTTAACCAGATCAATATACACTTAAATACTATCTTACTAATGTTATGATCAAATACGTTTTTATTCATTAAGTCACAATAATGTAGGTGTGATTTCATGTAACTTCTTAAATATTAAATAGTAAAAGATTATGTTCCATAATTTGGCGTAAAACGTATTTTTCTACTGGGTGTTTGTTTTTAAATTTTTGTGTCATTGAATTTTAAATTTGAGTAAATATAAATTGTTTGGCATATTATTGCTTAGAAAACAAATCTCGATTAAAAATCAAAAACATCTTACACTATAGTTTTTCATTTCTATAATTTTACTGTCCCTATTAAGACTAGGGATTTGGAATTTATAAGCGATATGAAGATGAACAAATTTAGAGAATCTGGAGCAGAAATTAAGATAAATGGGGATAGATGTGCTAGGGTTGTAAGAAAAAGGGTTTTTTAACTTATTGGCCATATTATACGTCACGAGAACTTGATAAAAACAATAATTGAAGGTTATACTATAGGGAAAAAAGGAAGAGGAAGACTGAAACTGCAATATATGAAACAGATTATTGGTGATGTAAGATGTAATTCCTATGAGGAGATGAAACGGAAAGCACAGAGAAGATCGGTGAGAAGAACTGCTACAAACCAGGCTGCTCATTGCTAACTAAAGAAGAAGAAAAATAGTACTGTGCATATTAAAAAGGAAGTTTTGGTTTACAACTTCTTCTTCTTCTTCTTCTTCTTCTTCTTCTTCTTCTTCTTCTTCTTCTTCTTCTTCTTCTTCTTCTTCTTCTTCTTCTTCTTCTTCTTCTTCTTTTTCTTCTTCTTTAGCATTACAGTCCAACTTTGAGCCGTGGCTTCCAACACTAATTGTCTCCAATGTCTTCTATCCATTGCCCTATCAGTGTGACATCTCACACCCATTATTGTTAGATCTTCCAGCACATCATCCAACCTCTTTCTGTCATCTAGGTCGGTACCTCTTTCTGATTTTATAGACTAGGGCTCTCAGGATTTTCTTTCGCATAGGCTGATCATCCATCCGCTCTAGGTGACCTAGCCATTGTATTCGTTGAGCCTTTACGAATCTTACAATGTCCTCATGCTTCAATAGCACATATATAGTTATTTCTTATTTTTCATTCATAATCTTCAGCTTACATGGGCCATCAAACATATAGAGACTATTCAATCTAAAGAGGAATCAATGAAGATGCCAAATACGGAAAAGAGAAACACAAGATAGTAACTAAAAAGCAATAACATTAAAGACATGTTTGAATAGGTATCCAAGTCACTTATTGACAAAATCTGTATAATATTTACCTTATTTCTTCCGTCGTGTGACTTAGTTTTGCGTTTTGATTTCCTTTACGCGTTTCGAGACATATGTCTCGTCATCAGAAATAAATACGATACCGCAATAAACCTGTCTACACAATAGCTATTGATAAATCAGTGTCCGATCGGTCCGACTCGAGTGCGCACTCAAGTAAAGCGGGTATGTGTGTAATCGTTTTCAAATATTTGTATTTTAATATGTAACGACCTCGCTAAGAGTGAATTTTTATTTTATTTATTTCTGATGATGAGACATATGTCTCGAAACGCGTAAAGCAAATCAAAACGCAAAACGAAGTCACACGACGGAAGAAATAAGGTAAATATTATACAGATTTTGTCAATAACATTAACACTAAACGAAAGTAAAAAATATAGACAGTCTTCATTATCTGATTATTTATGATAGCGATAATAACAAGCCTGGTAGTGATTCGACTTACTAAAGCAGTATTAATTTTCGTAATTGGTTTTCTCAGTTGTAACTGAAATAAAATTAATATCACTGCAATTTGAATTTACATTATTTTCCGCGAAATATATTGTTAACCTAATCGTCTTAATCTTAAAAAACGCTATACGTACTGTTGGAAACAATAGTTTTTACATCGGTGATAACAATTTTGTTCAGACGTCACTGAATATACGAAACTATTTGTTTTGTGATTGAATGTTGTTTTTACTTTTCTTGTCACCATTTTCCTCTCGCCAGGGCATTCACACACTCCATACGTGCTCATATAAGCGCGTTGTGTCATCACTCGCTGTGCATCGCATTATTTTCTGCGACAGGATTTGTGAAACACCCTACTACCCATCTCATTCCCTGTACCTCATTGTCTTTTCATATGATTCTTTTGTGTGTGTTACGGGAATACATACAGAACGTGGCAAGAATATCTAAGGCGGAACAACGTGTAGTTAATGTGATCACGATGTTATCACTTTCATCTTATACAACCCTAAAGAAAAGTTCATTATTTTTCAACCCTCCTTTACGAAACTAAACTTACGTGCTCAAAATTTAACAAGGTTTTGTTTAAGAGTTGTTTCTTCGTAATTAGGTTTTAGGTTTTTATGTTTCTCAGTTTATATTTTACTTTCATAAACAATGATTAATTATTTAAATAACATATTAATTTTCATGTATTCTTTAATTATTCTATGAATAATAAAGTTATTTTGAATTAACTGATCTTTATATTGTAAAACGTAGTGAATTCTAAAGCATAATAAATAAAAGAGATCTACAGTAGTCATTTTAAAGCTGTTACTCTGAAGCAAAGCGAAAGCGGCTATATAATACCTACGCAGCGCCTTAGATATTAAATACTCACAAAAGACATATTACAAAAAATATGTTAAAAATTTGATTTAACAAGATAATACGTATTAGATTTAATATTAAAATACATTTCCAAAGATCCAAAAATTACCTTATGGGAAAATTTAGAAATATTTAAACATAAAACAAATAATAAATTAATACCAGAACAAATTCAAATTAATACGAAAAATGATAATATTTTTATAATTGCTAATTTAATAAAATGATAAGTATTTATACATTATACTTTTTGCAATTGATTATATGACATATTTATATACAAATATAAAACATTAAATTTATTCTTAATATAAACAGCTTTTTGAACAATTGATTTAAAAATTTATATTTATTAATTATATTTGATCACGATAGCTGAATGCTATCGAAACACTGTAATTTACAAAATACAATATATTCTTGTAAAAAATGTTATTATTAATAATAATATAAAATATATAACAAGAACAATTTGAGCATTTATGAATACAAGTAGATTTAATAAGTACTGAATTTTTGTAATACTCTACCAGAAACATATTTCGATTTAGCTTCGGTTGTTTCAGTTTCGTTAATTTGTATCTGTCAATCATGCTAACAACAAAACTAGAATGACGATCAATGGCGTATGCAGAACATGAATTTGGGAGAGGATATGAGTTTTCCTGGTGTTACCCTTGTAGGTTAGAACTATTGTAATACTATCTAAGTTAATAAGTGTATAAGTTATTCTTCTTCTTCTCCTCTTCAAGGATTAGGTTATAAAAACCTGTTCTGGCATCCATCTCATCCTCTGACGACCCACGTCTCTTCTACGAATGGGTTTAAAGTTCAGTCCCGCTTTTGGCAATCGATCCTCCGTCATCCTTTGCAGATGATTCCACCGTGGTCTTCTGTAAGTTGAAATCATTTCATTTATGTCCTTTACTTCGACTTCTGCTCCGATATTCTCATACCTTATTCTATCTTCCAATGTATAGTTTAAAGTATTTTGAAGAAACTGCATTTCAGCACTCTGAATTTTGCCGCATTCCTTTTTTGTCATGACCCACGCTTCACTCGCATACATCAACGTAGGTATTGGAATCGTCTTATAAAATTGAATCCTTGTGCTGTGTCTTGTTTTATTTTTAAGATTTTTATGAATCGTACCACAAATATTTCTAAATTTATTTATCTTCTCTTTCATATCATATTAAAATTCATAGCTTACTCTACAGCCTGACAAATGAGATTAATTAATTTGGTTTTGTATAATTTACTTTTCACCTGTAGACATAATATGACTTCTCGTTTTATGGAACATTTATAATTAGATAAACCTTTGCTGTAGTTTTTTTAGAGAACCTCATAATTTACTTACTTAGAACGACGCGACAACCCATTACTGAGTCAAGGCCTCCTTTAACAGCCTCCGCCAGTTGTCCCGGTCAAGTGCAGCTGCTCTCCAGTTTCGAGTCCAAAAGATAAGGCGCGCATCATAATTCACACCGTATTCCCAGCATAGTTGGGGTCTACCAACTCTCCCGGTGCCATAAATTAGTTCTTTGAGTGCCTTGATGGGTATTTCATTCTCCTCTACTCTGATCGCATGTCCAGCCTACCTGAGTTAACCAAGTTTTATAACTTTGACAATATCTGGTTCCAGAACCGCATAATTTAGGTCAACTATAACCTATGATTTTGATAGTAGTATTATTTATAAATATCTGTTATTTTATCCGACAAAGTGCCCTCAGCTGGAGAATCTAAATTTGTGTCTCAACTTAAACCATCTGTACTTTTGTACAGAAAATTGTTGGGAACAAGACCGGACAGTGTTACCACTCTTTTTCTTATTATAGCATTCTCTTAAACATCGTTTAAGTTTAATGTTATACTAGAGACTGTAAAACAGATATTTGCAGATACAGTACACTTGGTGTTGTTTTAGTTTTAACAACCAAATAGTTCAACTTATTGTACTTTATTTTCAATTTCCTATTTTTGCCATCAGAAGCCATATTGTGACTGAATGTTTACAAAATCAAAAAGGAAGATACAGAGAACGCAAGAACACTATCTCATACCCACGTATAATGGGCACAGGTGTCCGTGAAATAAATGTATATATTATATAATTCTACAATTTTAACTTAAAGGGAAAATGAAACTCTAAAAATCTAAAAACGCCGAAAGGTTGAAGTATTAGGCGAATTGTGACGGACATTATGACTTGTGTCATCAAACAACACCTTCATAAAATCCGTGTAATTTTAAAGCTCATATTTGTTAACGCTTTATTAAAAATTTACTGTAGACAACCCTGGGCACACTACTTTCAGCGATGGACCAGGAGCACACTACTTTAAAATTACCAGTGTAATTTTAAAGATACACTTTAAAATTACACTGGCTTACACTGCAACAAAGGTGCTGTAAAATTCGAAATCTGGTCTTTTTAGAGTTGCTACGGGTTTCACGGTCGGCGTCTACACAGTTGGAAACAATATTGAAAGACATGTTTGAATTGGCATCCAAGTCACTTATTGAGAAAATCTGTAAAATATTTACCTTATTTCTTCCGTCGTGTGACTTCGTGTTGCGTTTTGATTTAATTTACGCGTTTCGAGACATATGTCTCGTCATAGGAAATAAATAAAATAAAATAAAAATTCACTCTTAGCGAGGTCGTTACATATTAAAGTACAAATATTTGAAAACGATTACACACATATCCGCTTTACTTGAGTGCGCACTCGAGTCGGACCGATCGGACACTGACTATCAATCGCGGTACAATTTATTGCGGTATCGTAGAGCGGGTTTGATTTAAACCCGCTCTACGATAAACCTGTCTACACAGTAGCGATGTTTACTTCGCGAGAAGTCACACGACGGAAGAAATAAGGTAAATATTTTACAGATTAAACAATATTGGAATCGCTGTTGGGCCGTGGCCTAGAGTCTATGCCACGTGACTTCGTGTTGCGTTTTGATTTAATTTACGCGTTTTGAGACATATGTCTCGTCATCGGAAATAAATAAAATAAAATAAAAATTCACTCTTAGCGAGGTCGTTACATATTAAAGTACAAATATTTGAAAACGATTACACACATATCCGCTTTACTTGAGTGCGCACTCGAGTCGGACCGATCGGACACTGACTATCAATCGCGGTACAATTCATTGCGGTATCGTAGAGCGGGTTTGATTTAAAATCTACACAGTAGCGATGTTTACTTCGCGAGAAGTCGCACGACGGAAGAAATAAGGTAAATATTTTACAGATTAAACAATATTGGCCGCGCTGTTGGGCCGTGGCCTAGAGTCTATGCCGACCTCACCACCGGAGACTATCATCGGATACTTATTATATTGTCTCTACCTCATGACTGGGGTGAACTGGCGGACACCGTGCCAATTGTTACCCGACACTGATGATGCCCTCCGACGGTAAGGTCGAAACATCTGTCAGGATAGACTCTAGACCACGGCCTAACCTGACCAATATTGTTTCCAACAAGTCTTTTTAATTTTCTTTCTTATGCTTTTATTTTTTCTTTATGAGCCACTGTGGACTACGTTTGGTCCAACTGGTTCCTCCCTTCTTCTCCTTTCTCTTCGTCCTCTCCCACGTCTCCTTCATTCTCGATCGATGTCTCTCCCTCCTTTCGTCAGTCCAGATGGCACCTGTACTTTTCTATGGTTTTTCCTGAAAACCTTGGCCATTTTGAAATTTCTTTTTGAGTGGTAACCATTCGTTAATGTCTTCTTGAGTAATCTGGAGTTCTTCTTGTCTTTTTTGTTTTTTCCCAACATGTATTGGACATTTTGATTTGTTTTAAATAGTTAAAAATCTTCCTTGTTAGTGTGTCAGAGACTCTTATGCTGCTATTTTATTAATTGAATTTCTTTTACTAACAGTTTACTAAAAACTTTTAATTTCTCTATGGCAGAACATAAATATGTTTTTCCTGTAAACCACAATTAGATTATATTTATCAGTTGGATAAATCAATAATAGGCCGTTAGTTATTAAGAAATATAGTTTTCAAGCGCGAAATCTGCTTAATTAGCGCATTAATATTCCAACTGGATGTAGGTTAAATTTTAATTACATTTTGCACGTTCGTGTTTATTATTCATTTGCGTTAACCTCGTTTTGGTTATGTGGTAGCCTAAATAATGAAGTATACCGTAGGTGGGAGTCGATAAATTAATATTAGGCCTATTAGCATATAATTACTATCAATTAAAGTATGTATCATTCTACACACAAGGTTCCAGGAGTGCTGAATTAGGTATTATAATGTATTTTTGTTTATGTGCGTATTTGTGTGTGTGTGTGTGTGTGTGTGTGTGTTTGCCTGTATGCATGTGGTTTGCGTGTGTAATGTGTTTGTTCCTAATCTAATGGTTATTTTATTTAAGTTTCATTGCTTTTAGAGCAGTCGCTTAAGATAAGCAGACCTCAATAATAAATAGCTATTTATTTACCTTTTGGATTAAATAAATAAGTAACAAGCCTGTCTTACAATGCTACCCGTATGATTTTACCCATATGTTTACGAGGGGACACATAGGTCAACAGTACCTTGTGAATTCTCGGTGTGGGGGGGGGGTGATCGCGATACATGTGCACATAACATTAAAACGAGCGCGCGAGCGGGCGAGCGGGCGAGCGTGCGAGCGTGCGTGTGTGTGTGGGTGGGTGAGGACTGCGCTGGCACATCAAATGATGTGATTAAAACAGTGTTTTTCGCTAGTAGTGCGAAAGTGTGCAGCGTTACAATAAAACCATATGCGGCATAGTGACATAATATGTTTCTTTAAAAGAAGTCAGTGATGGATTATTTGACGTTAGGCCAACTGAAGAGACTATTCCATCACTGTTTTTTTTTTATATACAGTGGAACTTGGTTATTACGGCCTCGGCTGTTACGTCAACTCGGGTGTAGCGTTATTTTGTCATAAGTCCGGTCAAACTGATATCTTTAACATTATAAAAATTCCCGGTTTTAACGTCACTAAATATTGTACTACTCTGTTATAGCGTCAAAAATTTCACAGATATTTTACTCTAAATTTCATATAAACGTATATATGTGCGCGCGCTACGCCCATGGCTACAGACATACATTGTATGCAAGCTATAAGCAAAACAGAAGACGATAGCAAAATGCTTTAGTAAAGTACAACGCGTACATAAAAATTTACCCGATGATGACGAAGATGACGCGACTTGCCGCTCTCGGAGTGGATTAAGAAATTCGACGTAAATGAATTTGGAAATGAACTTGATTCCTATGCATCAGTGGATGACAAAGTAGAAACATTCCAAGTGTTGAGTGACGCAGAAATTATCGCGGAAATAAAAAACATAGAAGCAGAAGATAGTGTTGAAGAAGATGCTGAGCAAGAGGAGGATGCCGACATCGTTTGTCCGACAGTACAGGAAGCAATGAGAGCCGCCGAAACTGTTTCACGATTTTACGGCTTTAGAGAGACGTCTGACGACACGTTCAATGCAGCGCAGCATCTCCACAGCACAACAGAAAGAATTTATTTTTCAGAAAGGAGCGTTCAAAAGAAAATTACGGATTACTTTCAACAGTAAGCCTAAATGTAAGTTACATGTACTTTCTTTTTGATCTTTTAAAATATTCTTCATGCTGTTTGTATAAATGAAATGCAGTTCGTAAACTTTAGAATAAATATCACGAATAATGTTAATAATGCAAAGATCTTTTTTTTTTATTTCTCCTTCCTTACTAGTGATTAAAAAGGGTCTTTTATAACGACTCTTTTATAACGTCACTCGGACATAACGTCATTATTTTTTTGGTCCCTTCAATGACGTTATAACCGAGTTCCACTGTGTAAAGCAACTTTTCGGCTACGCAACAAATCTGTAGCCGTCTTCAGGCAAAAACAAACACTAAAACATTACAGATAAAAAGTAAACAATACCCTGTCCCACAATCGACAGAGAGTCAGAACCTACTGTTACGTAAGGAGCCAGAATTAGTGCCACACCATTACAGAACAGTCTACGTGTTTGTCGGCTATTCCGGTGGGATCCGGCTGTAATGTTGTGTGCGTACGTGATCTCAACAGGCGTTAGCCAGACTGTTCCAGATTCGCCGGGCACGCGCGCTGTGTCAAGGCCGCCAGAAATTACTCTCTATTGTAGCACTGAAGCGTTGTATGGAATTTCAGCGGAGTATAAATACAGCCATTCAGTGGGGCTTAGTTCAGTTTTTAGTGGCGATTTATTCCAGTAGGGTTCGAAGTATTGTGACTCGTTGCCATTATTATTGCGAGTGAACAATTTTTATTTGATTTGTTGTAAGAGACTATTTTGTTGATTACAAAGTGTTTAATTGTGATAATTAAAGCTGGTGATTAGTGACTTAATTGGTGTCTTGCATTTTGTTTTCCACTGTACCATACGACGATTACTAGACCGTCGTAACAATACTAAAGTCCTTAAGTAATAAAAAAAAAGAATAAATAAGTAAAACTTACATACTATGAAATCTATAGGCTTAAGGCACGACGCACGACACACACACACTTACACATTGAATACACCCACAAAACTCACATGAACCCGCGTGACTCAAGGTCATCTGCAAACTGCGACCCAGTTTAAAATAAAAGCAGTGATGGAAGAAGTCCGTCTCTCCAGTAGGCCTAATGACTTCACAACCCCAAAGGGATAAACAGACGCTCGATGTGCGACATTCGCGCAGGAGTTATGTTAAATATTTAAATATATATAACTAAACGACCAAATAATTAAAATTTATACAGAAATGTTGTTTGGAAAACAACACTCACAATGGTTTGTTCGTTAGAAATCCAAGACGTACAAAAGTGGCGTTTACAAATATTTTTAATAAAGCCCAGAAAAAGTAACGTGCTCTACACGGCAAAGACGAAACCGTCTCAAGCCTATCACACACGGCATATATGATCCCTGACAAGTTTTCTAGCTAGAGGCTTGTAAACGGAACCAAATTTAGGTCCGTCTGTCTATCTGACTCTCTCTCTCTCTCTCTCTCTCTCTCTCTCTCTCTCTCTCTCTCTCTCTCTCTCTCTCTCTCTCTCTCTCTCTCTCTCTCCCTCTCTCTCTCTCGTAAAAGCGAAACGCGTGCAGATATCGTCTACGTTGCTGATTTGCGACGCTCGCTGAAAACAATTTACATTAGCGTTGAGGTACCGCGATACTCTCGAACTGTTTGCAGGTATTAATTCTCCCGGTGTAGCCACACTAAACCAGTTCTATTAGAAACAGACAATGTAAAGCAACTCTATTTAACAGTATAGTCATCACGGCACACTAAGAACTGTAAAACACAGGAGACGTCCAGGCAACGTGACAAATAAGATGATTATTTCAAAAGCAGAGACAATGAAGTAAAGTCGTTCTTTTTTAAGTAAAACATTTAAATACCAATAATATGTAAACAATTTGAAATTAATTTAATGATAAAATGATTTAATTACTCCAATTGAAATATCATGTATGTTTAAAATTAATCTATTATTCCAACTCTGTAGTGTTTACTTGCGCTACACTGCTACTTGTCATGTTCCGGACGAGGCCTTCCAGTGTTTCCACCATTTGCAAGTCTTAAACCACAAGTGCTAGGTCGTGGTTTAGGACTTGAAAATGGTGGAAACATTGAAAGGCTCGTCCGGAACATGACAAGTAGCAGTTCAGCAAGTAAACACGACAAAGTTTGAATTTCAGACACTGCTAATTCAAATAACAAGGTGAATAATATATTATTGGCAAAATTTAGCTGAGTATTGAATATAAAATAGTGAAAATAATAGAACAGTAATACAAAGTAATATATTAAAAATTCCTCAGCAAGAAGTGCAACTAAACACTCAGTGAATAATTGACAATAATTTGAGTATTTATAAAACACACACAAATTTGTATTAATTTATACATCGATAAATTTGCGCGCGCGCGCGCGTGTGTGTGTAAAAAATCCTGTCCATGCTGTTTCAGGCTTATGTGTGCATTACGTTTAGCTATGTTGTCCAATTCTGTATACCTTAAGTGTATTCTGTTTTTTGTGTTTGATCTATGCTAATTAAGAAACTGTATAACATATAATTTTTGTACGCTAGAGAGTTTAAAATCCTAATTTGGTTCACATTTCTATTTTAAAAATTAAAAAAATTGTTTATTCCACCAAATCAATCTAAAATTTCATCACACGTAACTCAATATTTCTGCTCTTAATGTGTTTATATCTGAACAACAATTAGAGTTTGGACCTAAGAAAAGACACAAGATACTATGCCCTAGCCGGATGAGTAATTATTATATTCGTAACAATAGAGATATGTTCAACTCACAAAGAAATTCTATTAAAAATAATGTTGCAAATTTTGCATGTGACAATATAAATTTTAAGAATTTTTTTTTTTTTTTTATTTATCAGGTCGCTGCAACAGCATCGGTGATTAGCGATCACAAAAATTGTAAACACGAATTTATAAATCATACAGAAATTCTTATACTGATGAAGTAAAATATATTACACTAGAAGATGCTTAGTGAAGACAAACATTGCCACAAAATACGCAGGAACTTGTACAATTTAAAAACTACGTTAGATATTTGTTTAAATATTAGCAATAGTGCAAAATAAAAAAGATATTGCCTTACACTACACAAATATTATAAGTTATAAGAATTTTATATTCACGTAATCGAGTATATTTAGTTATCCGCTGGCCTCAAATTTATTTTGCATTACCGAAACTGGACGAAGGCAATGTTGTTGGAGGAGTCTTGAACGACAAAATTAATTTTTAAATTCTGTTGAGTATTCCGCTGGAGAGGTCACTTATGTTTAAATTTGTGCGTAAATGTTCGTGCAAAAGGGCGTAAGGACGGGGCTGGCGGTACTGCCTTAATTCCTCGTATGCCGCTTACTACCACTAGGCCTACTACTGCTGTGTGTATAAATTACACTACAATGTTTAATGTGTTGTGAGTAATTTGCTGCCATCCGCAGTTGTAATTTATGTCCTTAGCCGAGAACAATTATATCCCTTGTAGCTACACTACCCCTTGTTGCCTACGATACGATACAGCCAACACACACACACACGCACACATACACACACAAGCAGGAGAGTCAGACTTTGTGAGAAGAACAAACGTACATTGAAACATATTGTTTACTTTAAAAAAAAGACATGCAGTATTATCACTTGATAACAAATGTAATTACAATTTAAAAAATTGGAAGACGGTCGAGTGATTCTTTTTACACTTAGGCCTACTAATAAATATTAAAAACACGAAACTTTTTTTGATTACATGCTTTTGATATTTATTTGTACAAAATTGAATAATTTTGTCTGTGATACACACAAACGAGTTTATGAACACACACACACACACACACACACACACACACACACACACACACACACACACACACACACACACACACACACACACACACACACACACACACACACACACACACACACACACACACACACACACACACACACACACACACACACACACACACACACACACACACACACACACACACACACATTTTCCATTAACTCTTGTTTTCAGTTTTTTTATGTTAATTACAAAATCAGATTTCTTCTGCAAGTAAAATATTTGAAGTTGTATTAGTATACATAAAAACCGTACACGTTTCACAGAGTATTCTGTATCTTCAGAGGTTTCAATGTCATTTATTTTTTACACAGAAATACAAAAAATAACAATTATTAACACTGAAATCTTTTGAAGAAAAAATAATCTTTTGATTATTCTATTTAGCGACATGTTTTTATATATACTAGAAAAACGTTAATAAAACATGGGGTAAGTCATTTTAAATATGCGAAGTCGCTATTACACACTTTATAACCTTATAAGCACGTTTTAAATTGATCTTGTTCAAATTTTTGTATAATAGCTGTAAGTTCTAAAATAAGAGATGGGTAATTTTGTGTTATATGTCTAAACGCCGATAAATTTATTCTTTTTTATGTAAAGTGCAAATTTAGTGCGCGTGTGCGCGTGTTATTCGTGTTTTCCTGAATAACTCCTATAATATTTAACGTATCAGAATGAAACTTGGACAGCGTATGCGTCATACATAGCGCTACATTTTTCGTATGTCATATACTCAAAACATATCATTTTAATATGTATTTTTAAACTGAATTAACTTTTCAACAGAAGCCTTATCTTCAGAAAAGTCATAAAACTTTTAGATAAAATCTATACAAGATTTTGCAGACTCTGGAATAGTATTTCATGATGTCTAGTTACCAAGGTAAAAATCTATTACGTGTTCTAGATTTCAACCAATCAGGAGCTCCAATTTCCATTTGAGTTATGCTCTTGTAAAGAAAGGATAGTACAGTTCTCGTCTGCAACTCGTCCTAATAAGACAGTGTGCGAGTTTTTCGCGACAGTTCTATAAGGATGACGACAGTCCAAGACCTTAGCTACGAGACACCCGTATGCTAGATCAAGGGGTTAATAGAACGCAGAACTGAGTTATTTTTAGATATAATAGTGCTAACTCGCGTTAGTCAATATTTCCGCACAGGGACAGTTGTATTCATCGGAATACCTGTACGAACGCGTGGACACATTAAGATTGCCAGAAGGTGTATGTTAAACACACCGCATAAATAATGACAAATTAACCCATTTATCGAGCCTGAGATTTGTAAATAAAAACCATATCGGGCAGATAAACGGCGTGCGTGAGTGAATCGAGTGTGACAGCGCGTCAGCGAAGCCAGAGGTCAGCCAACGTAGCAGCTTACAACCGCACGACAGAAGAAATTCTTCGATCAAGTAAAAACAATTATTCCAATAAACACTCACTAATAATTATAGAAAATATATTTTTTAATAAATAATTTTTGTAAAAGAATTTACAGACAAGATTTAAATTTGTTTTAGCTTAATAAATGCCTACCTCCAGATAAGAGACTCTGTTATATATTATTAGTTATAATACACCCCTATGCATCCTCAATTCATTTCGACGCAATATATATATATATATATATATATATATATATATAAAATTTCAAAACCTGTATACAAAACAACACAATGACGATAATAATACAGTAGAACATAGCCATGTATTTCATCAGCGGGTTGCAAATTACACCGGAATTAAATTTGAACATAACGAAATGACATTATTGAACAAAGGTTTGATGTATAACATTCCCTCGTTTAATAAGAACTTTATGATCCGTGAAATAATATGCGCGGAAGCTGCCATAAAAACTATTGATAATATTTCGCATCAGGAGGAAACGCGTGCCATCATAAATAGCAAAATAAACAAAGTTATTAAGAAGGATACCCACATCGCTAACCTGCAAAATAAGTACAAAGGTGACGCGCGTATTGCACGGAATGTTTACGAAAAACTTCGACATGATAACGCTATCGTCACGACAGCTGATAAGGGTAATACGGTAGTTATTATTAACAAAAATATATATACCAATAAGGTACAGGAATTCATAAAAACCAATAATATTAAAAAGCTACACAAGGATCCCACCAGCGCCTATGTCAAAGAATTAAACAACGCTATAAATAAATGCCCCAATCTCCTCAATGAAAGCACTAGACGTTATTTAAAACCCATAAATGCCAGGGCCCCAGAACTTACGGGTTTACCCAAAATACATAAAGAAGATAAAATATGCCAATGCGCCCGGTTGTAAATTACGTGACTGCCCCTGGTTATAGGACGGCTAAAAGATTAGTAAAAATCATAAAAGAGAACATTGACATAGTAAATAACTATAGCATAAAAAACAGCTACGATCTCGTTGAAAAAATTAAAACTATTAAATCAGCACCACATTATAGGCTGGCTTCATTTGACGTAACTAATCTGTACACCAATGTGCCGGTAGATGAGACAATGACAATTCTCAGGAATAGCTTAATTAATACAAATAGGTTAGGTAGAAATGAAATTGATGAACTTATGCAATTGCTAAAAACAATACTCAAACAAAATTATTTCTCTTATGATAATGAGTATTTCATGCAGGAGGATGGTCTGGCAATGGGGTCACCTTTATCGGGAATTTTAGCGGACCTATACTTGGACCACTTTGAGAATACATTTTTAATGTCTAGTCTTAATAAACAGCGAGACAAAATTAAATTTTACGTACGCTACGTTGACGACACTTTTATGATATTCAATGGAACGAGTGGACAAATAGAAAATTTGAAAGGATATATGAACAGCATAAACATGAAAATCCAATTTACCCTAGAAATGGAGAATAATAGCTGCCTGAACTTTCTTGATCTCACTATCAGCAAATATAATGACCGTTTTAGATTCAAAATTTATAGAAACCCACCACCACGAATATTACTATTCATGCTGATTCGTACCATCCATATTCCCAAAAAATGGCAGCCTTCAACGCGTTCGTTCATAGAATGCTTGCTATTCCCCTTGAGCAAAAAGACAGAATGGAAGAGACTAATATAATCAAAAGTATAGCTATCGCTAATGGGTTTAACAGTGGAATCATAGACAAGCTTATAAGAAAACACTCGGTAAAAATCAATAGTAAAAGCAGATTAACCGGCCCATCTAAAGAAGATACTAAGTTTATAGTAACTGAGTACACGAATGTACTACCAGTCATTGTAAAGAATGAGCTGAAAAAACGTAAAATAACAGTGGCCTTTAAAACCACAAATAACATCAAAAAACGTTTGGGACAAAGAACTCATATCCCGGCTGAAGAGAAAACTGGAGTGTACAAGCTTGAATGCGATGACTGTGACAAATTCTATATAGGACAAACGGGCAGGCCGTCAGCCGAACGTTTTAAAGAACACCTTATAATGCCTAATTTCAAAAAAATAAATAAATAAAATAAAAAATATAAATAAATATAGAATGAAATAAATTTTCTTTTAGTTAAGTTAAATGTCATTTGGACGTTGTGGCAAGTGATATATGAGTTAGTTGTAGGGGTGGCGAACAAAAAAAAAAGGTGTAGGCATCCGCTGTCGCCTACGCAAGCCTAATTGACACGCCATAAATCTAGTGTAACGAGTGGCCACATGTTAGATGGACAAGGTTATTGTGATGGGTATCTCTGGAAATGACGCTAGTGGTTAATAGTTTACAATCCGATGGAAGGCACGAGGGAGTGAATAAACTCATCAAATGAGAAATGTTTCGTCCGGACAAAGGATGGAAGGTTACACGACACGACAACAACAGACAGAAGACAATGAAGGGTGTTCCTTGACTGAGACGCGTAAACAGAGGATACGCCTAAACAATACTCAAATACCAGGAAAGAAATCGTACCCGAGGAACGAAGGAACTAAAAGGATGGGTTTTGTTGAGAACCAGAAAAAAAAAGGAAATACTTACGGAGAGAGTTGGCGAGGCCTTTATACAATAAAAGATAATACCATAGGCGCAACTAATTGGACAGGCAGATGTTTGAAGAGAAATAGAAGGGTTGTCCTTTATGAAGAATAAGAAATACGACAACTAGATTTATTACTAGAGTATTCGGAAATGCCGTTGACCGAAGGGTAAAGTATCCAGGAGAGGAGTTTGGGGGAAAGCGGTAGGCCTATCAGAACTTACTTTGGAAAAAATAGGTGGTCTCTGGGGTAGGTTGTACAGAAAGGAACCAATTAGGAAACGGCATTGCCGAAAACCAGAAGTCTAGTGGGGAAAATCCTCATGTTTGATATAGGCAAGCGACAGAGACGCGAGAGGGGAGTCTTTATTAAATTTTCGAGAGTATCGGAAGTAAGAGACGGAACGAAAGTGTTACGGCGTTCGTAAAACGACTTAGAAAAATATCGCTATGATATGAACTGTATGACATTTGCGAACCTAGCGTTCGAGTTTGCGATCATGTAATAGTAAACGGTAGTGATACGTGATATAACGGCGGTACTCAAATGCTAAGAATGTTGTACAATAATTAGTCTTGAACAAATATCAGTAATTTACCGACAAGTGTATCGGTTAACAACATAAACCGAGTGTAATATACGTCTTTAACAATATCACGAGTAGATTTAATGACACCGTTACAAAATGTCAGTGAATAACTGAAGCTATCGCAATAATAATTTAGACTCGAAATAAAGCCGATCCGAACACGCGTTGTGAAAAGTGCTATATACGCGTATATGTGAAGTGCAACTGTGAAGTTTAAGCATGCCACTCGAGATCCATCAGATGACTTATCTTCAAAAAACTCCAATGCTGATTAAGGAGCATCGCTTTCTACACTGGTGACCTCTACAAGAATTGGATAATCGAACCTCAAGTAAATTTTATATGTACTAATTAGATGTTACACCCACTGTCTGTTCACTAAAATAACTCACGAAAGAAATTAATTTAAAGTAATAATTTAGAGACTTGATCTTAAGTAAGGTCATATTGAACCATTAGAGAAATCGTAGAGAATCTAATATTCATAAAATATCTATATCAGATTTCACAATCGTTTGATTTAAATGAATCCGTTTATATATAAATTTTGTACTAAACTTAAGTTGATCAATTACAAACTAATAAAAAAAACAATGAATTATAGTAATAAGTAAATTCGTAAAGATTGAAGAAGTATTAACTTTGTTAAATGTGCTATTTTTTAATTGTATTTATTTATTAATACTTATAGCAAGAATTAAGTGTAACAGGAAATATGATATAATGATGTTTAGTTAATAAATTAACTAATAGAGAGTAATGAAGAATACATTTTATTGAATTTTACCCTGAGATATATCAAAACAGTATTTGTATTATTATATAAGACGCACACGACGTCGGGCAATCTAAGTTAAAGTTATTTGACGCTGCAACTTTTGTGGTATAATTCAAATCGTTATATTTGGCACCACAAAACATGCGAGACATAAATAATTAAAATAAATGCAAATAAATTAAAATATGTCAATCAACTTATGCTAATAAAATAAGCAGCATAAAATATCTTTATATTTAGCGCTCCAGAACGCTAAGCGTAGTATATTATTATATTTGGCGTTCACCGCTGGGCGTAAACGGGTACAACTCGTATTAGTATTATATTTGGCGTCCACACGCGGGACATTAAATAGATAATATAATAGTAATTACCAAATATTAGTATAACCTGCCCAAAAGTGATATTTCGAAAACTAGATCCAGTTACGCTCAGCATTTAATGCTGTATAATCATAAGTACTCAGACTTCCACACAAACTTTAAATTGCTTCATAATTGTAAAAAGGGTGCATACATGAACGCTGTGGAGGAATATGAGATATACAGGGCTTCTAAGTTACAAACGGACCAGCTACTTAATGACAAAGTTTCGTTCCGATCGAATCTGCTGTACAACACGGCCATCGATATCGATGGGTCAGCGGGCAATGATAACGGTCGTGTAAGACAAAGTGCAACAGTTGGTCGTCGGCAACGAGACGATGCGCATCGGACTGTGCCGTGACTGTGTCGGTGTTGAATTATGTGTGGTGTTTTTTGTGTTTGTGTATTTTAACTAGTTGACGACCCCTTTTGGGTGAATTTGATGTTTTTATAGAATTTGAACCTGATGATGAGAATTTATTCTCGAAACGCGTCGTTTTAGGGGAAAAACCAAATAAGTCACAAGACGGACGTTAATACAGGTAATTGCCTAATATTAATTCTAAATATTTAGTAACGTGACTTGGAGACAATTAAAACAAAATGAATTGCAGAGATGAAGACGTATTGGTGGAAAGTTGTCGGAAACAAGTTTAGTAAAAAAAAAAACAGCCAAAAATAAACTCTGGTTTCAACCCAAAAACATATCAAATCGCATCAGAAATGAATAAATCTAAGAGCACAAGTCCCTGTAGAAAGGGAGAAATTTAGATGTACTTAACAAATCATCTCGGCAAGATGGTATTTAAACAGTGTTCAAAATATGGGCGGATGTCTAATGATGTCTAACAGTAGTACACTCTGAAAAGGGTAGTTTGACTTTCGTGCGTACACACTATAAATAAATGGTAAAAAATAAATGCTTTTTTCTCAGACTATTTCTAATTCCAGAATTCTGTTCCTAATTCCAGACCACAACGATTCCAGAATGTGGTGCTCCGAGCTATGGTCAACGCTCCTTGGTACGTACCGAATAATGTCATCGAGAACGACCTCCAAGTGACTTCTGTCCGTCATGAAATGAAACGATTCTTCGTTAACTACAGTAAAAGACTAGCAGCGCACCCCAACGGACTAGCTCAAAAGCTCATGGAAGACGCAGGCACCAACACAAGAAGACTCAAACGCCAAAAACAAGTGGACATTCCGGCTAGGTTTATGTAATATTAGTGCTTAAGGAGGAGTGATCAATGGACCACCCTATACATGTCATATATATTGTCACCAATCTTGCCAAATGTTTATTTTGTAAACAGATTGCAAAAATAACAAAATTTCTAATTTACACAAGTGCATTGCACTTCCTTCGATTCAACACATAAACCCAATAATACTTTACGCTGTCTCAGTTCTTCGTTTTAGTAAATTTGTATGCAGCTCGGGGTCTACATGGTAGTCGAAACAAATTAACATAAAACGTAATTTGGAACACACGAGTTGGCCGTTGGAGGATTTAAGGAAGTAGAAGTTGCGGAGAAACAGTACAGTCTTGTCGTGTGTGTCTGTGTCTGTGTGTGTCACATACTGCAATACAGTGTTTAATGTTCTGTAAATAATCTGTTTCTATCCGCAGTTGTAAATTACGCCTTTAATGCCGTATTACAAATACTGATGTTCTACAGCGATTCTATGGAGTTTGCCCCGACAACACGTGTCAACTCGCGACGGTGGACGGTAATTCGTTTTTCCCACATTTTGACACAAAACGTTACTAAATTATTGTTACAGTCACTGTTTTGTGCCTAAAATTTAAATTCTATATTATAAAGTATTACATATCGGTGTGTGCCTAGACGGTGTTGAATTATTAAGCTGACTTCCGAAGTTTTTTGAACTTGTATCAAATCCGGACACCCCTATATAACCAATAATAATTGAGCGATTTTCATGTATCTTATTCTTAGGTTCTGTAAAAGATATAGTAATGAAACTTTGCACAGATGTAGAAATATGCCTAGTAACTACTGGAAAAAGGGAGTTTAAAAAATTATTTTGCTTGGGTATAGAAAACAAAATTGTTTGTGAATGTATTTTTTACCCGTGTTTTTGCCATAAACCATTTAGGTTATATAAACCTGTTCCGGCACCCATCTCGTCCTCGGACGACCCACGTCTCTCCTACCAATGGATTCTTCTATTCTTCTTCTTCTTCTCCTATAGTTCAGTGCCGCTTTCGGCAATCGATCCTCTGTCATCCTTTGCAGATGATCCCACCGTTCTATTCTGTAAACTGAAATAATTTCATTTATGTCGTTTACTTCGAGTTCTGCTCTGATATCTTCATTCCTTATTCTATCTTGCAATGTATAATTTAAAGTATTTCGAAGAAATTCCATTTCAACTTTCTGAATCTTGCCGCTTTCCTTTTTTGTCATAACCCACTCTTCACTCGCATATGTCAATGTGGATATTGCAATTGTCTTACAAAATGTAATCCTTGTGCTGTGTCTTGTTTTATTTCTAAGATTTTTATGGATCGTACCAAAAATTTATATACCGTATATGATATTCCTAAATTTATTTATCTTCTCTTAGATATCATATTCATATTTATAGCTTACTGCACAGCCGAGATATTTGAAACGGCTCACTTGTTCTAAAGTGTTGTTGTTTATAACTATCTTAGTCCTCACTGGATATTTACCTTTAAAGGACATGGTGTTGGTATTTTTTACTGAAATCGGCAGTGAGTACTCTCTTGTCACTTCTTGTAATTGAAACGTAGCTCTTTGTAAATCATCCTCATTTTCGCAAATAAGACCATAGGTCATCCGCATATAGCAGGGAACCTATACAAATTGATTTGTTAATTTCCCGAAGTCACTCTGGATTTCCATGCTCTCAACATGTCGTCAATTGTTTTATTATTGGCTTTATAATTTTTCCCGTATTCTTGATGTAAATTATTTTACTAGTTAAAAACAAAACATACACTGTTTTACTTACAGCTGTACGGAGAATTTGTCAATTATCTACAAGAGTGCCACCAGTTGCAAGTTACTTTAAAATCGTAATGACAGAGGTAAAATGGTAAAACTGTAGCAATGGTTATTAACTCCGTACTACCGGTTTTTTATGCTTTCTACAGTTTAGTAAAAATAGTAATAGACTAAAGAATACAGAAATGACAAAATTATGTAGTGTGTACCATGATAGTCATCATCATCATTATCATCATCTGCAAGCATTAAACCAAGGATTGTTTGTTTCAGTCTCAAACAGGCAAAGATTAGAGCTGGTCACTCCAGCGCTTCCTCGAACGTCCCACATCTCTCCGTCCCTTCTGCTTATAGTTCCGTAGTTGTTTGGAAATGCAGCAGTTCCACCAAAGATGTTCCCACCAATTCAGCCGATACTGGGTAATCCTCTCGAGTATACACATAATTAAATATCACTATAATATTGACGACTCGGAACAGTAAGTTTTTTAGAAGTAAAAACGTAAAGTTTTACCTTACAGCCTAAACCGGCTTTCACCTATAGAAGGCTTCATCAGAGGCTGTCGTTAGTAGCGCTGCTCGTCTTGTTGTTGGCGACGAGATAGTGTTTCGAAAGATTGAAGCTGTGTGTGTGTGGTGAGATGTGTTCGAATAATGCGTGCGATTTGAATTGTGTCTGTTCGTTTAGGATGTCGTTTTTATTTGTTTTTGTGTGTTTGTATATTTCTAATTGTTCTAGAGTGTCTAGTTTTCGGCCTTTTGTGTGTGCGTGTAGTATGTTCATGTTATTGTCGATGTTTTTATATGTGTGGTTTGCTTCAATGAGGTGGTTTGCGAAGGTAGATTCTGTAGTGGTGTGGAGTGCTTTTGTGTGTTCAATGTATCTCTGTTTGAAGCTACGTCCTGTCTGGCCTATGTAGAATTTACTGCAATTTGAACAATTTAGTTTATATACACCGGGTAGATCGAATTTGTTTTGTGCTTTGGGCATGCGTTTTGATAGTGTGTGTTCTGTTTTGTTAGTAGTTTTGTAAGCGATTCTGTATCCTGCTTTTTTGAATTTGTGGGCAATTTTTTCTGTTTGTTTGTTGATGTATGTTAGTGTTATGAATTTGTTGTTTTCTGTCTTTGTCTGTTGTTTGTTTTGTGTTTTGTGTAGGAGTTTACTGACTATTGTTCTGTCATAACCGTTAGATTCTGCTAGATATTTTATCGTGTTTAGTTCGTCTTTGTAGTCTATTTCATCTAAGGGGATGTTGTTAAGTCTATGTATCATGGTTCTAAAAGCAGCTAGTTTGTGTTGTATTGGGTGATTGGAGGTGTTGTGTATTAGTGTGTCAGTTGTAGTTGGTTTTCTGTATATACTGAATTTGTGCCTGTGTTCTAGTTTTGTGATGGAGAGGTCTAAGAAGTTTATGGTATTGTTGTGTTCGTATTCAGCAGTGAAGGTTATGTTTTTATGTATTTTGTTTATGTGCGTTAGTAACTGTTCACATTGTCTTTTGTTTCCCCTGTATAGTATTAGAATGTCATCAACGTATCTGTGCCAATATAGTATTTTATGTGAGTGTCTGTCATTGTTTGTGAGTATTTTTGTTTTTTCTAAGTGTTGGAGGAAGACTTCTGCTAGAATGCTGGATATGGGGGAGCCCATGAGTAGGCCATCGTTCTGTGTGTAGTATTTATTGTTATAAGTAAAGTAGTTTTGTTTTGTGATAATGTTCAGAATTTCTGTTATTTCATTGATAAGTTCGTCTGGTGTGTTGTTCTGTTTGAGTTTGTTTTGTAGGATGGTGATTGTTTCAGAGATGGGGATGTTTGTGTACAGGTTTTTAATGTCAAAGGAGGCTAATGTGGCGTTATGGGGGATGTGTATGTCTTTTATTTTTGTTACTAGGTCAGTGTTGTTTTTTACTGCAATGTTGTTGTCTATTTGTGTGTGTTGTCTAATAATTTTGTCTAGATATTTTGCCAGTTTGTGTGCAGGGGCATTACGGTAGTTGATAATGGGGAGGATCGGAATGTCTTATTTATGGATTTTGGGAAGCGCTTGGAGTGTAGGTGCTGATGGTCGGATTTGTTTCATGTAGGGCTTTTGTTTATGTGTCATAATGTGTTTGGCTTTGTTGACTATTTGTTTTACTGAGTTTTGGTATCTGTCGGTGGGGTCGTGTTTTAGTTCTGTGATGTTGTTCTGTTCTATGAAGTCTTGTACTTTTTTGTGTAGGTTGTCTGTGGGGATAATTACAGAATCTACCTTCGCAAACCACCTCATTGAAGCAAACCACACATATAAAAACATCGACAATAACATGAACATTCTACACGTACACACAAAAGGCCGAAAACTAGACACTCTAGAACAATTAGAAATATACAAACACACAAAAACAAATAAAAACGACATCCTAAACGAACAGACACAATTCAAATCGCACGCATTATTCGAACACATCTCACCACACACACACCGCTTCAATCTTTCGAAACACTATCTCGTCGCCAACAACAAGACGAGCAGCGCTACTAACGACAGCCTCTGATGAAGCCTTCTATAGGTGAAAGCCGGTTTAGGCTGTAAGGTAAAACTTTACGTTTTTACTTATAAAAAACTTAGTGTTCCGAGTCGTCAATATTATAGTGATATTTAGTTAAGTAACGGACACGTCATGGACAACGAAATCCAAGAATTTAACTCAGCAAGACGAGCCAACGTCCAAGCGTACAAGTTCACAACTTTGAAGGTTAGAAAGATTGTAGCTCACATAAATTTTAACAAAACATGCATAAACAATTCACTGACACCTAAATATGCCCAAATCAAAATTAAACATAACAACCAGGCCGCCCGAATAACACAAAACATCGCACAAAGAACATACATAAAAGAATCAATTAAACAACTATATAAGAAAAAAGACGCCCTTAATCGCAAAGCATTAACACTACACCTACATATCGCCAAAACATACGGACACAATTACATGACTGAACTAATACATCACACAAATGAATGGACAAAAAACAAATACATAACATACAGACAAAACACGACAGAAAAATAAAAAACCTGACACCAAACAAAACAGACATAATTCCCTTGCACAAATTCTACCCACGTACAGTAAACCTCACGAACGTCACACTCACAAAAAACGAACAAACACTCCTTGATAAAGGCCTAAAACATAACATACATTACAAACATAACAACCAAACACTAACAAAGCTCATAATTGACACAGAAACAAATATACAAAACACAGCACCAGAACATCAAGACACATTAAGACATAATATAAACAACACAATAGGAGTACATAAGACACCAGACAACAACAACCACAACTCAGAAATACACACAGCCATCAAACTGAGGGAAAAGGCACACAAACACAACATCACATTTGTAAAAGCTGACAAAGGCAACACGACTGTAATTATCCCCACAGACAACCTACACAAAAAAGTACAAGACTTCATAGAACAGAACAACATCACAGAACTAAAACACGACCCCACCGACAGATACCAAAACTCAGTAAAACAAATAGTCAACAAAGCCAAACACATTATGACACATAAACAAAAGCCCTACATGAAACAAATCCGACCATCAGCACCTACACTCCAAGCGCTTCCCAAAATCCATAAAGAAGACATTCCGATCCGCCCCATTATCAACTACCGTAATGCCCCTGCACACAAACTAGCAAAATATCTAGACAAAATTATTAGACAACACACACAAATAGACAACAACATTGCAGTAAAAAACAACACTGACCTAGTAACAAAAATAAAAGACATACACATCCCCCATAACGCCACATTAGCCTCCTTTGACATTAAAAACCTGTACACAAACATCCCCATCTCTGAAACAATCACCATCCTACAAAACAAACTCAAACAGAACAACACACCAGACGAACTTATCAATGAAATAACAGAAATTCTGAACATTATCACAAAACAAAACTACTTTACTTATAACAATAAATACTACACACAGAACGATGGCCTACTCATGGGCTCCCCCATATCCAGCATTCTAGCAGAAGTCTTCCTCCAACACTTAGAAAAAACAAAAATACTCACAAACAATGACAGACACTCACATAAAATACTATATTGGCACAGATACGTTGATGACATTCTAATACTATACAGGGGAAACAAAAGACAATGTGAACAGTTACTAACGCACATAAACAAAATACATAAAAACATAACCTTCACTGCTGAATACGAACACAACAATACCATAAACTTCTTAGACCTCTCCATCACAAAACTAGAACACAGGCACAAATTCAGTATATACAGAAAACCAACTACAACTGACACACTAATACACAACACCTCCAATCACCCAATACAACACAAACTAGCTGCTTTTAGAACCATGATACATAGACTTAACAACATCCCCTTAGATGAAATAGACTACAAAGACGAACTAAACACGATAAAATATCTAGCAGAATCTAACGGTTATGACAGAACAATAGTCAGTAAACTCCTACACAAAACACAAAACAAACAACAGACAAAGACAGAAAACAACAAATTCATAACACTAACATACATCAACAAACAAACAGAAAAAATTGCCCACAAATTCAAAAAAGCAGGATACAGAATCGCTTACAAAACTACTAACAAAACAGAACACACACTATCAAAACGCATGCCCAAAGCACAAAACAAATTCGATCTACCCGGTGTATATAAACTAAATTGTTCAAATTGCAGTAAATTCTACATAGGCCAGACAGGACGTAGCTTCAAACAGAGATACATTGAACACACAAAAGCACTCCACACCACTACAGAATCTACCTTCGCAAACCACCTCATTGAAGCAAACCACACATATAAAAACATCGACAATAACATGAACATACTACACGCACACACAAAAGGCCGAAAACTAGACACTCTAGAACAATTAGAAATATACAAACACACAAAAACAAATAAAAACGACATCCTAAACGAACAGACACAATTCAAATCGCACGCATTATTCGAACACATCTCACCACACACACACAGCTTCAATCTTTCGAAACACTATCTCGTCGCCAACAACAAGACGAGCAGCGCTACTAACGACAGCCTCTGATGAAGCCTTCTATAGGTGAAAGCCGGTTTAGGCTGTAAGGTAAAACTTTACGTTTTTACTTATAAAAAACTGAGTGTTCCGAGTCGTCAATATTATAGTGATATTTAGTTAAGTAACGGACACGTCATGGACAACGAAATCCAAGAATACACATAATATTCAGTTCCTGACGTATATCTGTGTTTCTTCTATGATTATGGAGAGTATACCCTGCCACGTGCCTGAGAAATCTCATTTCAGCCGCTTGGATGCGACTGGCCTGGCCTTTCGTTAAAGTCCTATTCTCAGACCCATAAAGAAGTGTGAGAAGAGCCATCGTCTTTTGGAATTTTAGGCGTGTTTCTTTTCTTGCTGACTTAAGAGTCCGCCTAATGGTCCCGCACATAAGATTGAACTTATGCAACTTATTCACAATGTCGTTGCTTGTATTATAAAACACACTGTAGCCCAGGTATTCAAAATTGCTGACTTGTTCCATGACAGTACCATCTATAACCATGATAGTAATTTTTTTAAATATTAGTTACTCTAGAGAGGAAATTGTCTAAACGTATGTGTAGAGACTGAAAGTTTTTAAATAGACTTAAACCAAGGGGGAGTGGGTAAAATCATATGATGAATTATAAAGTAAATTTGGCAGGTGCAACGATTTGGCTATACGAGAAGGCGGTAGATGGTGACGAAGACTGCGGATGGTGTTCCATCCGAAGATGAAGATCAGAGTCACAGCGAACTAACAGATGATTATTTGAAGGATGGAAGATGGACCTGTAAAAACGAGTAGTAAGGAAAAAAGAAAACAAAAAAAACAGAGAAAACGACTGTAGAACACTTCAACAGTAGAAGTGACAATAACTAATACAGTTAAATATAATCATTTCTAGATAAGTAATACGATGAGTGTCTAGCAGTATTATTGTATATTATTATATATATTATCAAATTTACCTTCAGAGGTTTGTAAATGAATTGCAATACGTCAGCTCATATTTTGTACTTGTATATTCAGTGAAAAATATGCCAGGGGTAAATTGAAACGATAAAAATACAATACAACTACCTGCAGGAGTAATTATAACGTGATTATATAACTTATATATATATATATTAGTTAAATATTAATAACGATAAGAGCGATCAACAAATTTGTTATTGCTAATGAAATTCCTGAAGCCTGAAGTCGCCTAACAATTATAGGAAACGGCAGAAGCGAAGGAAGTCGATTTAGTACAAAAGAAGAACATGGTAACAGGGGAAGCAAAAAAGACAAGCAAGAAAGACGTTGTTGATAAACAAAGGTGTTGATAATGAACACGATATTTTGTAGTAATTTAAGGGTGATCAATCTCGAGTTTTAAAACTATATTTACTTGTTATGTTCTGGTTTCAAGCGCTTATAAGTTTTATAATATACGGCTGACAGAACAGTTCCAGTCACCAATGAAAAAATAGAATGAAATTCATAGGCAAAGTAACTATTGTACGCAAAATACTATCGACATATTAATAAATAATATCTGTATTTTTATATAATAATGTGAGCCTTAAACGTTTGGCGTAATATAAACTATCATCATTCAGTAAATTTAAAAGTACGTTTTTATTAATACAGTAAACTTTGAGCGTCGTATATGTGTTAATTTAAGTTATAAACATCATTAAAAGAGACAGCGTGTGTCTAGGTTTACAAGATAAAGTAGAGCAAAAGGGGTGGTTACAAATATCACTTCACTTTCATTAATAACGAAGCTGACTCGAGATGACGGAGGTAAGATTTCCCGGAGGCTTCATTGTGTGCGCGAATACTTGGAAAACTTTACTCGCGTCATCTAGAGACATTATTGTTATTCTATAGGTTTTATGAAAAGTTCTCCTTTCCATTGAGCACTGGATACATTGTGTCCTAAGTAGGCTATACAGTGTCTTGAATCTATAATGAAACCGATGTGAGCCGATATCGTAAATTCATGATCGTTGCTGTGAGATGCTAAAGTTTGTTCCAGCCATTATGCATTGTCTTCTCGATGTGCCCCTACAAGTAGGCCTAATTAGTTACTGACTTTAATGTGCTATGGGATTTCTAACGAACAGATCATTGCACAGTTAGTAAGTCTCTAAATATATTAAATAATTGAAATAAGCATTTTTCTTATTAACTCTTAGATAATTTAAGAATGTTTAATTTGAAATAGTTTAAAATCACACACACACGCACACACACACACACATCTATAAGTTACGGATTATAGAGTGTACAATTGTATAGGCTATCTAGACGTGTGTTCCATTATTATATATATGGTTGTCCTAATAACATTCCATTGTAATGACCTCCAGTATTATATGTATTTTTTTCTAACAACAAATTATTAAAATTTAATTTTTACAGTCAATATGAATACTGATATTAATTTAGAGTATTATGAAATGTACATTAATGATATTAGTACTGTTCTAACAACCTGCCCCGGGTTTACAAGCGAGCGATTTTAAATTTAAGTAAGATACATAAGTTCAAACATATGTGAAGGAATGTCAGGAGAACTCTAAAGTCAACGAATAATGAAACATCCCTAAACTTCTACAAGGTGATGGCTCTCTCTACGCACTCCTATTGGTCTGAGAATTGGAATTAGTGCAATCCCAGGCCAGTTGTATTCACGCTACTGAAATCAACCGCTTCTTACGCGTATCTTAGGGACGTGGCAGGGTATACTTTCTAAGATCTTAGAGAAAATGCAGATATACGGTAGGAACTGAACATTATAAATATAGTCGATATGATATAGCTTGGTGTGTAGTGTTTGTCATGTTTGTTGAAACGAAATAAGTTTGCTGATGTGGCAGCTATCTTCAAATCACCAGGTCTTATAGGAGCAATGTGTCCTTCTGAACTCTGCGCAAGCAATCTGTGTACCAGTCAGTATTCCAGTAACTGCCCCTTATTCCTACTTGGCTAGGTACCCTTATAAAAGTGAACTGCAAATCCTGAAATAAACTGCAATGTAACATATTACACAGTGCATCTATGTTTCGTCGTCGTCGTCGTCATCGTCATCGTCATCATCATCAACATCATCATCATCATCATCATCATTATAATCATCATCGTCGTCGTCGTCATCGTCGTCGTCGCCGTCGTCGTTGTCGTCGTTGTCGTCATCAACATCGTCTTTATTAACACCACAATAACTACCACCTTTATCACCACCATCATCATTATTAGCTAGTACTAATATTGGTTTTATAATAATTCAGAATTTGTAGTGTGGATGGAATCCATGAGCAAATCGCAGACTCGGTTACGGCAAAACTTTATACAATTTGAGATTCGTTTAGGAAAACGGATCTGGGTCTTTTCCTTTATGTGTCTACAAACAACTCTCGCAGCGTTCCCGAGCCCGCCAAGCTCCCACACCAACGTTCCTGCCAGCTTCTACTTCAACAGTAGCGGTGTGAAAAAGGGGTGCTTGGCATATCACTATATGTTTGTTTCACGCACGCACGCATGCACTTTCAATTCCACACGCACGCTTCAGCGTGTTCTATTTCGTGGCGCACTCGCGCTTTCTATTCTTTTTATTTCGTTTCAATTTTTTGTTTGTAATTATTATTATTTTTTTAAATTTTTATTAAACGCATGCACGCACGCACGCTTTCAATTCTTTCTATTTTGTTTCTCTTTTTCTAATTTTTATTTTCCTTTGTTATTTATATTTTTATTAGGAGAGCATTATTTTTATTATTCAATTCTTTAATTAAGGAGAGCATTAATTTTTCAATTCTTTTTATTTCGTTCAATTTTTTGTTTGTAATTTTTATTTTTATTATTTTATTTATTAAACGCATGCACGCACGCACGCTTTCAATTCTTTCTACTTTGTTTCTTTTTTTCTAATTTTTATTTTCGTTCGTTTTTTTTAATTTTTATTATGAGAGCATTATTTTTATTAGATTACGTTATTCTATTTACATTTCATTATTTTATTTATACTGATTTAGTTACATTACATATCTACAATCATTTAATTGTCGGGTGGCCAAAATTCTTTAATGTCCATTATGATTTGTTCAAATAGATCTTCATGAAAAAACAAAAAAATAAAAATTACAAATAATAAATTGAAACAAAATAAAAAGAATTGAACGCGCGCGTGCGTGCGTCAAACGTAATTGTGTAGTGGTATGCTAATCATCCCTCCTTCATACTATAAGAGTAGGAACAGGGGGGAAGGTGGGGGAGCTTGGCGGACTCGGAAACAATGCGAGGTTGTTTGTAGACACATAATGGAAAAGACCCATTCTTTCCCTTATCTTAGTCGAAAAGCAATAAAGTTTAAAAGGTAGTATTAGATATAGGCTTAATTATTAAGATATCCACCTGTAACTCCTTAACAGGGATTCAACAAGGAAAATAGAGTTTCATAAATTATTTTCTAAACAAAATAACTTTATTTCAGAATAACAACTGGCGATTCGTTCACCATCATCTACATAATCATCACTATTGTCACAATATTTTTTTACTATTAATTATGGTTAGGTTTTATATTTACTGAGTAATAACACTAATCAAATAAACGAAAAGAAAATATTTGCATATGATAAGAGGAGTAGGTTTTTGTAACAATCAAAATAAAGTAAAGGTTAAAATAGCAACAGTATTTTTACTGTTATTAACCGCGACAGGGAAATGTGAAATCGTTGTGAATGTAGTAGTAAGTGGTAATGGTTATTGCATATAGCAAAGAGAGAACCAATACCGCACGCGATTACAACCAGTTTTGTCGTCGAAGCTCTCCTGCGAATTGCTGCTGCTTGCGTGTGTGTTCGTTCACTAAATCGGTTCGTCATCGCGCACACCAATTTGAAATGATAACAGCAGGCGGCGCAAAAACAATACGACTACAGTCGAGCGATAATTAAAAAGTACACAATTTCAGCGATGTAGGTGGAAGCGAACCACAAGACAATGGAAGAGCGGTAAATGTAGCATAAATGATAATGTGTGGCAATTACCGGCAACACGGGCCGGGGACAGATTGCATTTAATGGTACTTATCTGTGTGCATTAGTCTGTAAACGCCACACTGGTGCCGCGTCGTATCAGATTGCACAGTTCTGACGCCGACGCTTCTGCTGCTTATCTCACAAACGATGCGTACCAGCGTATCAGTTACGGAACCACAGATGAAATTTAAGTTTTCGTTTGTGTGTAATGTTTATGGTTTCACTTGCTGAAAAATTTATTTTCTTTTAAACTTAAATTCTTTTGGCAAGTTTGAAAATCACTAAACACCGCATAGGGACACATATAGAGCACACAATCGTGTACTTTTATAAAATAAATGCACGTTGTTCTTCATTGCTCCTTTGATATTCTGCAACCAAACCTTTTATTAGATAAACACGTTGAAGTCCTCTTTCGTATCCTGTACCGATTACAAAGGATCTTGGTCGTGCCATCTTTATGCATTTTGACTTCTAATTTAGCAACATGATCATCACCATATTCTTGCCAGCCAGCTTCATTGCTCTTCTCCAGTTAGTTTTCTTCTTAATTATGCAAATGATGTTTAATTTATTCTAGTTTGGTCGTGAGGGGCGTATTTACGGGGAGGGGGCCGAACGGGACCGAACCCCTAAACAGGGCCGAAAGTTAAAAAGAGATTTTGTTAATCTCCAAATTTTTAAGCTGTTTTATTAATTTCTCGGCTGTATACGCTAATAAAATAGTAAACCTTTATATATATATATATATATATATATATATATATATATATATATATATAGGTCTACAAACAAGTTTATTATGCAGAATTTGCGTTTACATTTGAAATACGAAACATGAATATCAATAAGTATCTTAAAAAAGCTATATTTCAATAGCGCTTGTTTTTATTGTGTTATTACTTTAATGAGCTTAATTTCAGTATGTGATTACACGTTTTCAGCCACTTTAAAGATTTTAATATTGATTAGTCTTAACTTGTTTTTTGTTTTGTGTGAAACCGACTCGACCGGCCCCCCCCCCAGACCAAATTCTAGATTCGTTACTGTATTGGTGGTATACTTGTTTTACTGTTTTTTTGCCATTCAGTGTGAGGGGCGTCCGAGGAGGAGATGGTTTCCGGAACAGGCAATGCAGAATAATCCGTGAAATGAAGATGACGATGATCATAATCATAAAACAGAGAACGTTTACTTTTTATAGTTTTTCCACTTATACGATGTTTTAGTTTTATGACAGCTTCTATTCTCGGGATGAATGTGTTGCGATCCATAGTACCCATAGGGTCATGCGGGCGAGGTGAAGTCGGTGTACATAATAAGAGGCAATATTCTATTACAGGCTAAATTAGCTGAGCATTTGTAATTCGTGGTGCGACTGCCACTGAATATTTAAACAGTAGTCTGAAAAGACAGTACATCTTGCAGTAGTCTGTAATACACTTTATTCTCATAGAAAAAAATCAAAACTTCATCTGCAAACGCCAGTGCATCAAATACGTCTAACGGTTATTGTCATAAAGTGAGATAACCACGAATTTCAATGTAAAACGTATCAGTAAATAGTGAGCTTTGTGGCTGCCTTGATAATCTTTGGTTTATTAAGGATTTGCATGAAACATATGCTAATACAAATGCAAATGCTTTCTTATCGCTGACAGTACGGACTTTACGTACTTGGCAAGAGATGCGGTTACCCGTTGAATCCAGTGCCGGCACACATCTAGTTAATACCACCAGCTCTTACGTCTCGTTGAATTATGTTGATAATGTTTAAAACAGAATAATAACTACATACACTTAATACAATTGAGACGTTGTTGTATTATAATTTTTGTTGAATGACATTATTAATGATTACAGTTATCAACGAATGAATAAAAACCATTACTAATTTTCATACATATTGTTACGACGTCACAGAACACTCTACGTGTTTATCGAACGTTCCAGAGAGTTCCAGAACGTAAGCGTGTGGCGTACGTGCTTGTAGACGCATTTTGCGAGAATCTTCTCGACTGTGCCGGGCTTCGCTCGGGCGCTCAGACTGTGTCAAGGCCGCAGTTAATTACGTAGTTCACACGAGAGATAAGACGCAGTTTTGAAGCTTCTGGTGTGTGAGCGGGACTACAAATACATGGCTGTAGCGACCTTAGTTTTCAGTATTAGTGCGATATATTTACAGAGCGGTTCGAGAGTTATTCTCGGCGATATTACTGTGCGCGTTCAAGTGGTCATTAGTTAAGTGTTGTGTTTCATAATCGGTCGGTATAATTGTAATACAATTGTGTTTAATATTAGTGACATTTAAAATTGCGTGTGAACAATTTTTATTTGATTTGTTGTAGTAGACTGTGTTGTTAATTACGAACTGTTTTACTGTAAAAATTAAAGCTGGTGATTAGCCTATAATTGGTGTCTTGTACTTATTTTGTTTCCACTGTACCTACGATGATCCAGTGACCGTCGTAACAATATTTTTTTTTTTAAAGGAAGTAACACCATGCGCCAATACGTACTATTATCAGTTGGTTGTGAATGATTATTGACTATTAATTTGAATTAGAGTTAATCGTACTAAAACTATTTATCCAGAAAGGAACAGAATGATAATTTTGTTAGTTTTGTTATTGGTAAGGACCGCAAACAATGTAAGAAATTTTATATCAAAATAAGTGTTCTGATTAACAAAATTTTAATATCTAACTTGTGTAAATGAAAACACAACGAATAAACGTTGATTCTTTCCTAGACGTATACTTTTGATAGAATAGCCCCTACGTCTTTTTATACAACTCTTTTTATTCTAGACTAAAAAAAATGTTAACGAGATTTTAGAATAAGACACTTAAAATTAGCCTACTTAAGAAATTATGAGGTGTATTGTTATTTAGTGTTCGATTTATTTACGTAGGCCTATACTTAGTAATTCATTAAAACCAATCTCGGTACCGTATACCAGGTTTTAATTTCCAAGACGTCCTGTTTACACACGCGCGCGCGCACGCACACACACACATCTACACCCACAGGCAGGCGTGAGCGCGTGCAATCATTTTTCAATATACTTAAATTTTGAACTTTCTTTCTTTCTCAATTTTACGATCCTCTGTGGGTTTAGGCCTAATCCTTCTTAACGATGATTTCTTGTCTACTGAATCAAAAATTGTCCTCCTCCAGTTTATTTCTCCCTCATCTTTAAGATTTCCTTTTAAGTAGATCGTCGTTGTACTTCCTTGACGGTCTCCCAAAGCGATGTCTACTACAAGATTTTTTAAAATAATTTTCTTGTTTCGTCGATTAATGCAGTGCACCCAATCCGGGCTAACAGTAGTGAATTAATCTGTCTTACAATTTGTTCTTCCTTCATTAGCTTTTGTTCTGATACTACGGTAATTTCAGTAATCGTTTCTTAAGGGCCTTAAATTTTCTTTATGATTTTCTCTTAAAAAAAACTCTGAATAGTTCTTTGTCCGCTTAAGTCATTGTGTCTCGCTACATGAAGCTAGTCTAATCACAATTCTATAAATTTGAAGTTTTCTTTTAAGACAGTATTTTGAGAATCTTCTTTTTAAGGCAGTAAACTAGTAATTCTATGATAAAATAATTCATATCCGGGCTGTTTGCCCGTTTTACACAGTTTGTCTGTGATATTATTAATTAGTTAAAAGTATTCTAATATAATGCATTTTATTTTTATATATCACTCCGACTGTATTGACTATGTTTCTGTCTTGAATAATATTAACCATACTTATCATAAAGTTACGTTCTGAACGACAACTCGATGCATCTTTAGAGGAGTACGTTTTTTATAGATCCCTAAAGTTCAAAACTTCTAACCAGCCTAGCTGTTAACGGGGTAAACAAATTGTCAAATAGACTAATTTATTATGGATAACAAGAGTGTTTTCCTACCTTAAAATGAAGATAGGCTATGCAGAAGTCTCACAGAAGGTAAACCTTCCGGTCATCACTGCTGGCGAGAATAAACTTAAAGAACAACAGAGACAGTTTAATGAAGCAACAATGCACACAAATGCACGGATATTTGAGGTCCTTTCGGATGTAATAAAAGGGAAACAGAGGGTAGGTGAGTTACAATTTATTGTAAGCGTAAACACCAGGCGTGTTCACTATAAGCGCACACCGGGAAGAGACAGAGGTGAAATTATACCCATGTAGAGAAAGATTTACATGTCTTTGTTCAGTCATTTTCTGAACGTTTCGGTCTCTCACCGGAAGGCTTTTTCAGTAGAAGAAAGTTAAAAGTGTTCGACAAAGGGTGGTTAGCGGAACGTATCGCTAACCTCAAACTTTCATGAGCTCGATCGATTCCTTAGGCTTTCACGGCCCGTGTTGTAATTGTTAAAACTACTGTCCGGGCTGTAAGGCCGTGACCTTTCATTTTGTTACAGTACTGTGGTGTTACTGAGGGACGTCTTATCAGTACATTTTCAAATCCTTTTTGACACTGAAGATGGCCTCTAGAGGCAAGGTTGAAATGATTGTTGCAGAAAAAGGAAGACAACGACTTTCCAGCCTGGACAGTAGTTTTGACAATTGCTTTACCTCGGTTAGGGGTAAGTTCGGCTCTCTACCTTATGTCGAACATTTTTAACTCTTTTATACTGAAGAAGGCCTCTGGTAGGTGGACAAAACGTTTAGACAATGACTGAACAAAGCAATCGACCACGGCCAAACAGCCCGGGTATGAATTCTTTTATCCTTGATCGTTGACCAGAGGCCGTGATAGCCTACGTCATAAACCTAGTAAATCTATCGCTTCTCTTAGACGACCCTTACTTCCCAAACATGTAAACCTTTCTCCACAAACGCATAAGTTCACCCAGAGGTCTCTCCAGAGGTGTCTCTTCTCGGTGTGCCCTTATAGTGAAGACACCTGGTGTTTACGTTTACAAAATACTGTATCTCGCTTGCCCGCTGATTCCGCTTTTATTACATCCGAAAGGACCACAAATGTCCGTGCATTTGTGTGGATTATTGGTTCATTAAACTGTCTCTGTTGTTCTTTAAGTTTGTATTCGCAAGGTGTCTTATACTGACGCATAGAATTCGAGTATGTGTAATGAGGCCACCTTTTACGTTACACACACATACAGTTATGGTGAAAGCATGTAGAGCAAACACACGCAGACGCGGACATACACAAAGGCATGCACGTCTCCTTGAAGGCAATACGTTAGGCTAGGCGAGTACTGTTGAAGGTATTCAGAACGTATTCGTATAATTCAAGAAATTTGTTTTAGCTGCTTAGAAAAATTATGTAGGCTATACAATGCCACAATACATTCTACGCATTTTCACATAGTGCTCAAAATACATTGTGGGTAAAAATGTCTGGTAGTACCCAAAATATTTCATTTTTAGTTAAAATTTTAAAATCTCATCACGTAACATAACATTTGTTTAATAGTATTTAACATTTATTTACGTCTACCTTTAATGTAATTGATGTTTACCATTATTAAGGAATGGAAATCAATTATTTAATAGTTTTACAACTTAAACGGCTTAAAGACAAAGAACAGACAAATTGTATGTTCCTCGCGCTTAATGTCATGCTGTACTTAGTTCTGTAGTTTATAATTTTGCAGGTGTACCGATGTACGATGATTAAATTATTGTCGTTTACCTTCTGTGAGACTTCTGCGTGACCTATCTTTATTTTAAGGCACGAAAACACTCTTGTTATCTATAATAAATAATTTTACTTGACAATTTCTTTACCTCGTTAACAGCTTGTCTGTTTTTAGAAATTTTGAACCCTTGGGATATATGAAAACATACTTCTTTACAGAAATCGACTTTAAAATGCATCGAGTTTTCGTTCAGAAACGTTCAGAAACACATAAAGATGCTTCGACGTCACTTTATGCTAACTTTAGTTAATATTATACAAGGATAAAACGTAGTTAATACACTCGGAGTGATATATAAAAATAAATGAATTATATTAAAATACTTTGAATATTACAGGGAAAATATGTAAAACGTTAGGTGAGTGATGGGAAATCCTATCTTCATGCTACGACACATTGCTGCAATATTATCAAGAGACCAAATATATCTTCGTTTATGCAAGGAAATGTCTGAATACTATCCTCGAACGTGTGATTTGAGATACGACCGAAAGTTACGATTTATTTTCCCTTAGCTCTACATTGTCAGTATGGATTTTCTACAAATGTCTGATTTGTAATGGCGTTCGTTCTCAGTAAGGTGAAGCTTGTTCTCTAATTCATTTATTAAAAAAGTAATGTATTAACAATTCTCTGTTGGATTGTATAAAATATTTTATTCATCACTGTTGTCTGTTTGAACTAACCATCACGCCCTGGGGCAATTCATATTTGTTCTTTCGCTCGTGGGTATACTCCAAAATTTGTCGTAGTATCTTACCTAAACACATGCGCAGTCACGTTTTTTCGTTACATGCATACGTGCGCGAGCACTCATTCACGTAAGAATCTCTATCGATTTAGTTACCTTATTCCCTTATAACCATGGTTTATATCTGTACCTGCCTTTCTACTCACCATCGTATAGTTTTCACTTTCCGTGATTTTACTTATTTTAGCCCTCCACGATCTCCAAAGTTAACTTTCCTTTTTTCTTATTAAAGGATGAAAGTATATTTTTTAGTATCCACTTATCCGTGTTTGCTATTCTGATATGCCCGCACCACGTTAGTCTGTTTCCCTCCACATAACTTATTGTTACGACGGTCTACTCGATCGTCATAGGTACAGTGGAAACAAAATAAGTAGGCCTACAAGACACCAATTAAGTCACTAATCACACCTTTAATTTTTACAGTAAAACAGTTCGTAATTAACAACACAGTCTACTACACTACAACAAATTAAATATAAATTGTTCACACGCAATAAAAGGTCACTGATATTAAACACAATTGTATTACAATTATACCGCCCGATTATAAAAAAAAAACACAACACTTAACTAATAACCACTTGAATGCGCACAGTAATCTCGCTACTATAACTCTCGAACCGCTCTGTAAATATCTCGCACTAAAACTGAAACTAAGGCCGCTACCGCCATGTATTTATAGTCCCGCTCACACACCAGAAGCTTCCAAACTGCGTCTTATCTCTCGTGTGAACTACGTAATTAACTGCGGCCTTGACACAGGCCGAGCGCCCGAGCGAAGCCCGGCACAGTCGAGAAGATTCTCGCAAAATGCGTCTAGTAGCACGTACGACACACGCTTATATTCTGGATCTCTCTGGAACGTTCGATAAACACGTAGATTGTTCTGTGACGTCGTAACATTATTAAAAGGTTTCCCACCACTGTTCTTTTCTTAATGTTCTGGTTACGAATGCGATTTTGTTCTTGAATCTCTGTAGTTTGTTCTCATAAGATTCGCTTCAACAATTTTCTATTAAATTTTCTTTATTATCCACGTTTCTTGACAGACCTCTTTCTGGTGCTGTATATTTTTCTCTTAGAATTTACAGTGCGACATTGAAACTTAAAAATTAAACTTAAACTTAAACAGTTCGATAATACTACAACCTAAAGATATCTACCAACAAAACAAAAGTTATGCTTTAAGACGGAAAATTTCCAGTCGGCTCAAAGATAATAATATTGAGGATAATTTATTGGAATAGACCTCAGATGTTAACTACTTAGGTTGTAATATAAGTGTTGACGTTGTTAAAGATATGCACAATAAAGTCAATAGATTTCAACACATATGTGGAACTATAAATAGGACACTGAAAAATAAAACGAGACATGAGACAAAATAATGGCTGTTCCAGTGCTATTATGTGGAAGTGAATCCTGGATTACAAAACAAAGGGATAAAAGCAAGGCAGAATTGAGATAAAAGGGAGTCAGCAGGATTGAGAACTTTAAGAGGGGTTAAAGGATGCACAAGATCGGATCATATAAGAAATGAAGATATACGAGAAGAATTAAATATATATAATCTAAATGAGAAAATTAAAGAATACAGGGGAAATGGAGACTTCCTTCAATGGGGAAGTGTAAACAATACAAGCCTTCTGGAAGAATGGATGTAGGAAGACCAAGAAAGAAATTGATCTGATAATGCAAAGTCGGAACAGGCACATTGGCTAATCCTTGAAGTGTAGAAGAAGAAGAATAAGAAGAAGAAGAAGAAGAAGAAGAAGAAGAAGAAGAAGAAGAAGAAGAAGAAGAAGAAGAAGAAGAAGAAGGAGAAGAAGAAGAAGAAGAAGAAGAAGAAGAAGAACTTACAGTTCGGTTCAGCTTATCCTGGTGGATTCTACATATATAGATTCAGCTGTTTAATGCAACGAACCAGTCGTACTAAATTTAAATATCTGTGTGCAGGTGCAAGACGTTAATGCATACATGTAGGCCTACTGAAATATTTACTTATAGACTTACGTGGTCAAAATGTTTTGTAATAATGATTTCATCGTTTGACAACCGTGTTTATTAACATCGTTGTTAATGTATAATATATTTGAACATTCTATGATGTGGCAGTTACCACTTTCGCCGATTCTCAGCTTTACCACTGAGGATATTTTTTAGGCGATACGCTTGGTTTTAACAATGATATGGATAACACCTGGCTATAAACTAGAAAAGTGTTTTTATTTAACTTATTCAAAGTAATTGTAAAATTTCATCCACAAATCTGTCTTAGTTAAATTGAATTTTCTATTAATTTAGATTTAATAAATTAGTTCAGCGTCTCTTTAAATTGATACCTATCTTTTGATTGTTGACTTTTCCTACTAAGACACAAACTTGTGTAGCCGTCTAATTCTGTACTGGCAGACTCTAGGCTGGTGGAAAAATTCGAATACTATAAGGATTTTATTAGCATGAAAGTATTATAAGCAGCGCGAGTCTGATCAGAGGACTCGACAAGTTTGTTTCGTGAAGGGCTAGTTTGTGGGACCAAGTTGTGTTTTAGTTGGGGAAGAGCGTGTGCATATCTAGAAGTGCGGTCGCACTCGCACCCTACTCTGCAAACTAGGTCACTCGTTTCACCCTTCACTTGCACCCCCCCACCACACACACTACCATCAATATCAAAGTTACACACACACACACACACACACACACACACACACACACACACACACACACACACACACACACACACACACACACACACACACACACACACACACACACACACACACACACACACACACACACACACACACACACACACACACACACACACACACACACACACACACACACACACACACACACACACACACACACACACACACACACAGTGTGTGTATTTTAAGACGAGTACAGCCGGCTAATATTTTGCTATAGTGGCGATGAATGTCGCATATTGTGATAACTTGTTGACGGGAGACACTAAATAAATACACGAATACATATCTGCTATCTATGAACATTCATATGTTACGACTACTCATGCGTACGCGTGTATATTAAAATACAGTATCATATTTCATGATATTGCTTCAATTTATTTACTGTGTTTGTTTCAGTTATATAAATTTTCACTCCTTTCCATGAGTATATTATTATATAACACTTCGTGTCTGTTTAAGCGACTTTAAACTACTTAAATTAATGTTTCAATTACAGAACAATACTTCGTAACAAAAGTAAATTTATGTCTTTATAAGAGATTAATTACATGTTTAGTACAAAATATTAGATAGTCTAAAAAATTTATTAAATTTTGTCGTTTCTCTGTCTTTTAAACTTAAAAATGTCTGTCTTCAGATAACGAAGGTAATCTGATAAAATAAGTAGACAATTTGTACTTGCACAGACAAGATTAAAACTTGCATAGTAAAGTATAAATAAGAATAGTATTTCGGCATCCTGCACAATCGTATAATCCTATACAAGTTTTCATCTCGTATTAAAGATACTATTCTCATATTAAAAAAAAAAAAAATAATAAAACAGTACTCACCATTTCAGCAAGCAAGGATTCCTCCTTTTTATGTTGCAACCACAGGAGGAATCCTTGCTTACTTCAATGGTGAGTACTGTTTTTAGTATTATTATTATTATTATTATTATTATTTAGCAATATATTTGTTTAACTAAGTTAGTTATATTTGTTTATTTGGAGTTTTGACAATATCTATTTTTTAGTGATAGATTTATCTTTTATTGAAGAAATTTGTGTTAGTGGTTGAAATCACAATCAGAATGATCAATATTGCACACCACTATATAAAAATATTCCGATTAGCGCTTTCAAGCTTCACAGCTCATCGTCAGATCAGGAATAGACAAAAAATATGTAATACCCAACCCTTCACCCCTCTCCCCCACCCTACTCACCCACAACAACTAAAAATTAATGACCCTTCCCCACCCCCTAAACTCTGTCTCACCATCTGTACAGTTACATATTTTTCTAGTAAATTCCTTGTGTGTGTGTGTGTGTGTGTGTGTGTGTGTGTGTGTGTGTGTGTGTGTGTGTGTGTGTGTGTGTGCATCCTTTTAAACTACCCACTTCCTCTCCACACACGTGGGTCAGTCACACACCCTTATTTTAAAACAACCAATTAGTACTATGAAATATAATTCTTAATCTTATCTATCTGCCCTCTCTCATTTACTTCTTAATCATGTTATAAAATATTTCTTCATTATCAAATTTAATTTTAATATTAATTAAATTGTCTAACCCTTTTTCTCTTTCTTTCAATATTTCTAACTCCTCTCTAAGCTTCCTTTCAACTGTGTTATTTACTACTTTTACAATTTCGTATTCTTCCAAAGGATTGGAAGCGCTAATCGGAATATTTTTATATAGTGGTGTGCAATATTGATCATTCTGATTGAGATTTATCTTTGTATTAACTTTTTGTTCACCTGAAGGCGAGCTCTGATTCTATAGAGGTCGAAACGTCTTGTTTCTTAATTTTAACTCACGATGGCTAATGTCCGAAACATTATAATTTTTAATGAGTATATTGTGTCATCGATTATATTAATAATTTTAAGAATTGCATGTATTTTATTATATCTTTGCAGTAGACTTGTTGAATAAGTTTGTTAATGTTTTAAATTTCATCTTTACAATCACACCACTACATAATAAAATTGTGTTTCATCTTCGATTATACGACACTATAAGGTACAGAAAATTACATTTCTTTTACACTAGGCACGATTTGATTTTGTGATTTGGTTTTTGTGATTTTTGTACACTTTCATAAATATACTTAAAATAAGTTTATTACTAAATTGGCAGCCGATTATGTCATATAAATAAATAAACAATTTTTGTCATAATTTTGAGTTTTGTTTTGTGTTACCAACGTGAAAATGACTTGAGCAGAAATGTTTTCGTTTTTCCAGATTGTTAGTTCTACTAGAGTTCTGCGAAGGCACATTTCCAAACACACGTGTTCACAGCCGCGAACTACACACTATCTGCAGGTAGAAACACATGAGGATTAAGTGCTCGAATGTAGAATCGTTAAGACCGGACGAGGATTATCGGTCACGTGACGGTAGGCTGTTGAACGGAAGAAGAGTATTGATGTTAAGCATCGGTGCGGCAGAAGCACCGGTATCAGCATCATCAGCAATGTGCAGCAGTGCGAAGTGGCAGTGGCAGTGGTATTGGTGGAAATTCCTGGTCGGCTTTGACATGTTATGATGGGTTTCCGTAGATAATACCAAAGGGACCGTTAATGCCATCGGATTACTGCTGGTGACCGAACGCCAGGCAATATAGTCCGTTTCTGTCCGCCTGTCTCACACACACAATCCACTATTCACTATGCAATTCAGTAGGGTAAGAATGAGAGTTCTAACGCGGAAGTGACGTCACAGCCCCCCCTTTTGGCGCGAAATTCAAAAATCCCTGTGGTGGGGGTAGACTTCCGGCGCAGCGTGTCGTCATGTGCAGAGGTTATGATGGACCGGGGGGGTAGTGGTGTGTCCCACGTGACCTCGATGGGCGTACCGAAGTTGTCGGCCATGTTGTCGGCGTTCGGCCATGTTGTCGTCGTCGTCCATTTTGCGTGGTTCCGTGTGCGTTGATTGGCGGAGGCGTGGCCGCCGTTGTCGACAAAATGGACGACGACCCGCCACGACTGGCGAGGATCAAGCCAGGCCGCCGCCCAGCGACGATGACGACGTCAACGACGACGGCGAAGGGCGAACGGCGAACATGGCCGCGGCTGGTGTCCATGTTGGGAAAGCTGTGATGTTGTCGGATTGTGCGTGTGTGCTGGTTAAGGTTGGGCCACGTTGTCGGATCGTGGTGTGTTATAGTGTATGGTTTGGGTATATGTTTTGTTTTTCCGGCGGCCATGTTGGAAAAGCGTCGACGTTGTCAACTTGTGCCACGTTGTCGGCTCGTGCATGTGTTATAGTGTACGGGTTTTGTATATGTTTACACTGCCGTTGTCGGCTCGGTGTTATAGTGTACGGGTTTAGTATATGTTTACACTGCCACGTCGACGTTGTCAACTTGTGCCGGCCACGGCTCGGTGTTATAGTGTACAGGTTTTGTATATGTTTACACTGCCACCATTGTTGCCAACTCATGAACTGTAAATTTGAATGTGTGCTTTTGTGGTAAGTATATATTGTAAAAATACAAAAAATGTGCACAGCATCGATGTGAAACTCTTGTTGACTGGCTATTGTGGTGTAATTGTTTTGATTGACACTTCACTTATAAAACATGCATGATAGAAGGAAAAAGGATAGTTGAAAAGAAAAGAAATAACTAAGCAAATTCAAAAAATTTACATATTTATATACAATATATATACCGAAAAAAAATTACAAATACAATATATATATATACGGATACAATATACAGAAAATAAAACATTATATGAAAAGTGTGCCCATCTGTTACCAAAGCGTGTGAACGAAAGCTTTATTAGTCGTACATAATTTGAAGAACGCGAGTCGTTGGTGATGTAATATTATTAATTGGGCTCCAGCTGTCTGTGCGCGCTTGTGTGTGCGTACATCCATTTGTTTAATAACAGAACCCTAGCCGTTGACTAACTAATGAATAATAATTGGCTATCTGAGCATATGTACACATGCTGGTGATGATGTAATTGTCTAGCCATCTATTATCAAAGCGTGAGAGCTGAGGCTTTAATAGCCGTACATAATTTGAAGAACACAAGTCGTTGGTGATGTAATATTTTAATTGGGCTCCAGCTGTCTGCGCATTTGTTAATGTGTGTGTGAACGAAGTGATGACCGTACATAAATTATTGTGTGAAACAGAAAGCCAAGCCAAGCTAAGTGATTGTCCTTGACTGCACGTGTAGTAGCTCTAGGTTTTTTTTGTCGTCGAAACAGAAAAGCCAAGCTAAATGGTTGTCCTTGACTGCACGTGTAGCAGCTCTGGTTGATACCAGCTGCTTTCGCGTTCATCCTTGAGATAGCGTATATATACGCTGTACGAATTGCTCACATCATCACATTGTTCAACGAGACTAGAACTCGTACAGTGTGAGTTTTTCATTTTTAAATAAGTTTTCATTTTTTTAATAATTTTTTTAATTTTCGTTCGTTAAGATTCACATTCAGTCGTACAGAGTGAGTTTCATTTTTTTTTTTAAATAATTTTCATTTTTTAAATAATTTTTTTAATTTTCGTTCGACGAGATTCACATTCAGTAACTCAACTAGAACTCGTACAAGGTAAGTTTCATTTTTAAATAATTTTTTAATTTCTAAAATATAATATAATCAAGCAATTCTCAACTAGAGCTCGTACAAGGTAAGTTTTATTTTAAAATAATTTTTGTAATTTCTAATCAAGCAATTATTGTTTAATAATATTGATTTTTTAAATTAGTTATATGTAATAACACATGAATGCACATTGCGCAACATTTCTTTTAGCTTGTATATTGAGTGATAATTAGTGTTAATCTTTCAAGGATTTGTGAAATAAATATAGAATAAAAATGTTAAAGCAATATTATTTAATTAAAATACAAGTAATCAAAATATATTACAATTTAAAATAAATATTATGTAACAGTAAACAGTGGTGACAAGTACAAAATACATAATATGTAAACATATACAATATGACATTTGTGTACAATATTCATCTAAATAAAGTAATTACAAATTAAAATATGATGACGTACACAGTAATGACAAAAATTAATATGTAAACATGTGTGACAATTGTGTATGAATTACAAATAAGTAAAACTAATAAATACATTTGCATACATTTATATTATGTGTAAGCAAATTAGATTTTAATTTATAAATTTATTACGCATAATAATTTATTATTTGTAATTGTTTCAATAATTGTTTTGAATTACATTAAAATAAATAAGTTTAAGCACATTATATTTACTATTTGTGTACGTGTGCAATGACAATTTTGAACAAATATATTTGTTAATTTTGAAAATGTCTATCCAGGCTTACTCTAAAATGTACACCATGTAAGCCTTGTTTTATTATCTAGATATACAGTAAATACATTGATAATTAAATATAATTAAATTAAATGAAATATATGTGTAAGCACAATATATTATAAATTAAAATACAACTAAGTACATGTTAATATATAATTGTACGTGCAGCTAATGACAATTATGTGTATTTACAATGAAAATTATACATGGTAAGTGAGTATGTCCATTCGGTCTTACTGTACAATTTCTACTATGTACGCTCTATCCTTTTCTCCACGAAAAATTAGATGCAGCGAACACGGTACTAAATCTTTTAATTCATCATCTTCGAAAACGCTCGCGTATCTTTTAGGTAGATATACGCGATATTTTAGTTTAGGGTCTTTATAATCTTGAAGAGTGACGAGTACGGCTTTCCCGTACTTCGCGTCTATATTCTGCATTTCTTCTATCGGATATTTTACACCGATTATTAATTCTTTTATTTTTTTATATTCAATTGCGCTAATAGTTGCAAATTTTTCAGTGAATGATGCCATTTTAAAATAAAGAATTTTATATTTGTCTCGCGCGTCTCTCAAGGACTGAACGAATAACGCTCGCACACAGCGGAATAAATAGGGAGGTAGTTGTGGAGGTGGAACCAGAGAGGGGGAACTACATAACGTACAGTAAGCGTTTATTTTTAACCGTGTGAACAGGATACGACTTGTCTTCTCACGACTCGATGGGTAGGCGGGGAAGAGGAGACGAGTCGGTTATTTTTTTTTATGAATAGACAGAATGATGTAATTAACAGCACTCATGCGTGTTAGAACATGTTGCTGAAGCTAAATTTTTTATCGTACAGTAAGCGTTTATTTTTATCCGTGTGAACAGGATACGACTTGACTTCTCACGACTCGATGGGTAGGCGGGGAAGAGGAGACGACTCGGTTATTTTTTTTATGAATAGACAGAATGATTTAATTAACAGCACTCATGCGTGTTAGAACATGTCGGTGAATCTAATTTTTTTTATATGACTATACAGAGTGATGTAATCGTCAGAAAGGTTAATTTGTTTTACGTAAGCGCTAAACAATAATGTTTTCAATTAGTAATTTATTAGAAACATATTGATTACTCTAAAATCTGATACAACCCACTCGCGTAAAGCGTGTACTCTAGTATTTGTACATATTTCTGGAAGTAAGTGGTGCACGAGACAGACTGTTCCATGTATTGATTGTAATTGATCGAGTTTAGGACAACCGAAATCTTCTAAATTTATAATATTAAAATGTACGATACGCTTCTGTAGAAATTTTTTTTTTTGCAATCCTTTTACGAACACAAATTTAAAAGGAAATGTATATTTTTCTAATATCGGCACAAGATGTTCATACGATGTGTCCCCGTCCGTCCACGCTAGTCCATGATAATGCTCTGTTAACCATCTGTTTGTCCTCGCATGTTTATGATTCGAAACAATCATGTTTGCTGGAGGTGAAAATATCCAATGTCTGCTGGCAAATGCAGTGACATCCATAATGGATAGTTCCTTAACGAGTTCGTTTCCATCGTTGTCGATGAAACAGTGAAAGTCAAGGATGACTGCTAGATTATCCTCGCACATCCTTTTTTCGTTATAAATAATGTGTTTGGTGTTACTAAGAACGCTGCAGATCCGTCCGTCTTACGAAACAGACACGTTGTATGTTGTGAAACGCTCGTAAAGAATTTTTTTGGAACGTTTATTTTGTACCTTATATTTTCGTCACGGATCAGTGCAACAAATTTACAGGTCAAAATGTTGTATACAAAAATGTCTATAGGGTATAGTATTGTGTGCTTTAATTCACTACAGCGTATGTACTGGTAGGGAGATAACAGCTCCATGCGTCCGTCTTCAACGCGTGCTGTTCAAACACTGAGGTATGCGATATTAGTGGACTTGGATTAAACACTTTTGCCACGGCAGCATATATTTTCAAACCTTGTGTTCACTAATCGATTAAATTAAGGTGTGAAAATGAACTAGAAATACGCTCTCATGTAAGCGGTGCATGTGGTTCTACATAAAGGACAAGTATGTAGGGTTATGGCGCAATTCACACATGTGATAAAATGTCGACAGGGAATAAGTACAACTTCCACGTTCTGTGCGTAACAGACTTTGCACATTGTATCACGATTAGAGCTTCCTTCTATGTTTTTTATATTCTCCTTGATAGTGTCGACGTGTTGTTCGTTCTCTGCTGTCGCTATTGCTGTTGGTGCTTGCGCTTCGGTAACGATACCCAGTGCCTTGATGATAAAATTTTTATCTTTCATTAACATTACGTAAGAGCACGCAGGGAAATGACGTGCGTGTTCCATCCAAGCATATTCTCCACGTTCCCATTTGTTTAATCCGCCTCCACAGCAAAAACAAATCACTCTATCGTTGCATCCAGTGTAAAAGAAACCCGCTTCTGATAATTCTTTAGGTGTTATCGTTAACGATACAGGCCATTCTTTAAAACTCTTTAAACGATTTTCCAAGCTTCTGTAACGCGGGTACGGAGATGTGATTTTTTGAATTAAGATGACTTGCACTTCTTTATCGTCTGGTGATAAGGACTTGATTGTTGTTGCTGTCGCTTCACCGCATTGTTTGAAATAGCGGTCGTTCTTGGGTTTGGTATCATCATCATCGAAATCGTGTGAAAGCATCTTGTGCGTCCTCTCGCGAGTCGTGTTGATGAAACACTGAGCAAAAAAAAATAGGAAGAAGAGGATAATCGTTTCCCCCTCCACAAAATAAAATACATGAAAAATGATTACATTTTTTTTTTAATAAAAAATTACATACATGTAAGTCATACATTACATTCTATTTACAGCAAATACATAAAAATTGATTACATTTTTTAAATAAAAATCGCATACATGTAACACATACATTACATTCTAAAAAGCAACATTATATTTACAGCAAAAAAAAAAACAATAATTTATAGTAAATGTTTAATTATGTCTGCGCACTGTGTTGGATAACGGAGTGTACACGTTGAGCGAATCATGCAGTATCAAGCAGTAGGCCGCGGTCTGAGCGGGGAAATTGCTCGATGACTCGAATTCCAATCTGACGTCGACTGGTGAAGACTTGAGCGACTCATCCTGTCTGCTACAATCGAATACGAATAACGGTGCTTTTGCTATGAACTCAGTAGGCGTTAGAAGTACGTTGGGTTGACTTCTGTGGTAGTATGACTTTTGAAATCGTGTATACATGTCGTACAGCAATGCATAACGTCCGTTATCGATATCCAGGTTCAGGTTATCGTACGGGTAGTATTTGTCGTTCAGAAAGAGTCTCGCATTTGTCACATTGCAGTGATCGAATTCGCCGGCATGTTTTTTCAGATTATTCTTTCTGCTGGTCTGGAAGGTGAGTATCACGTACCGCGGTTTCTCCAGTTGTGTAGTTGTTTTCACTGTCCAAGTCTGTCTGTCAGTCGTTGGTAAAACCGGGTACTCGTGCAGTTCCCAACTACGAAACGGTAAGAATAGTGGTAGGTCTTTGCGTATGATATCCAATAATCGTATCCGTACTTCATTGTTCACATACACGAACGGAATCATCCAAGAGATTTTTGTTAGTTCTATATCAGCGTTAGCGGGCGCATCCGTAGACGAGAACAGAGCGTTAACGTCAGTGGAAGTGCGTAATAGTATCAGTTCTTGTTTCATGTTTAAAATAACATGTGTGAAATCTTCAGCAAATCCCATCAGCATCCTCAACGGTATGCAAAAGTTGAATTCATTATTTTTACCAGATGGTGTTAGCTCGTCAGCTGTAGGAGCAACCCAACCGGCATTTTGCATCGAAACAATGTCCTGCTTGCTGGCAGATAGTATGGTTTTAATAGTGGATGTGATGCCAACACTCTTGGTACGATCTACTTCCACGCCGGCCAATTCGTAACGGATTTCTTCGAAGAGAAACGCAATCGCATTGTTTATCATTTTCACGTTCACATTACCAGTGGCAGTGGTTTTTTTGCTCAACTTGCCTTCAACGTACAGGAAACTTTCCATCGGTAAAGTGAAGACTTCCTGTTGCAGGATAGGTATGCGTATCTCATCATTATTTCCATATCGTGACGCCGACGCGTACGGTGCATGAGGATGATATTCATAATGTGTGATGTTGTCTTCAAAGAACGGTCGACGTTCAACCGATAAGACTATACCGCTGTCCGTCATGTTACTTATTTCTCTTGAGTTTGAATCCTAGTGAAATCAGGTAGCGTCGGTTAGTTGCTGTTAATCGTGTCAACGACGAACGTCTACTGATACCTTTTCCAAAAGTGTTGTCCTCTTTTATCTTGCAGTGCAAGCCGTCGCTACCTCCGCTCTTCATCATCATGGAGGTTTCGGTGAAATAAATTCCCATGATTACTACACACGTTTCAAATGTATACGTGCGGTGATGACTTCCCCTTGAAAATTCACAATATCACCGTCCTGATCGTGTACGGACACTGTAACGTTACGCAAGTGTAGTACGTTAAGCGGAAAATAAATGACGTTTCTAGGCGTTTCGACTATCTTGAATCCTGGCTCAACTGTTGGATAGAACGAGTGCAATATATGCTCGTTTCGACCCGCCTTGTATGAACCTTGAACAGCGTTACACCTTATCTCCAAAACGTTCACTTTGTTAATGTTTACAGGCGCATCCGACGTGTGTAATATATACGCTTCTAACTTGCGGCTCTTGGAAAAACCCAACATGGTACCGATCGTGTGTTCCGTACATCCGAAATCGATATCGTATGAACAATAAATTTCACATTTCAATGTGTTGTTGTTGGGTCGTAGAGAAAATTTCGGGTCTGCTAGTTCTTTTTTCAGGTATGTTTCAATATCACTGATTTCATACACACCGGTCGGTATATTGACAAGCTCTAACGTTTTACGTGCTCCCTTTAGTACAGGAAAGACATTGTTTTTTCCACTCTCCACGTTCGGTATAGAGTTGTACGTGGTAAAGTCCAGCAGTCCTGCGTACCATTCACCGTCCGTCAATTCAAGCGGTGGAAAAAAGTCACAAACCAGTGCGCTCGGATCCGTTCCTGTGACGGTGACCGTAAGCGAAGACATCTTGTAGTTTACTGATCGTTCGATGTCAAAAACTCTAAACATAAATGTCCGCAGATGACTGTATCCGACGGTTGTTTTCGCATGTAATTGTAATGAACGTCGGTCACGTTCGATCCAAAGTACCGCATTAGCTCGACAGGTGGACGTAGATTGCCGAATCCATCAAAGTACCAGACTCTGTCGCCTCGCTTCTTGTAGCATACCCAGTGCGTGCCCGGTCCGCTAGCATCGTCCAGATTCACGATCGCACTTTCGTTCACCCACGGTGATGTACTAGGAAGTGCGTCGCGCATGTACACACCTCTGAAATAGGGTATACGCAATCGTTTCGTGTACTCATAAAGATCATTATCGGACAATGGACGCACGGGTATTTTGATTAGTTTTTTCGGTACGGTCGAAGATAGAGTCCTGAAGCCTTTTTACCACCACTCCTTCTTCGTCGTTTTCCTGTCCCTGTTGTCGTCGTCGTCCTCCTCCTCTTCCTGATTATCGTGCGTCGAACCGGCTTGCGTCGTCTGGTGCGACGTCGACGTTTACGCACACCACCACCACCACTACAGCATAGCCCGCTGCCTAACGCAGATTTCGCCTTCATTGCTGCTGCTACGGCTGCTGCGTACGCTCTTTCACTGATGCCTGAATTCAAAGCTTTAACTCGTTCCCACGCTTTACCGGCTAGCACACGATCCGCTATACCTCGTCGTTCGTTGTCCTTGTACTTGCTGTAAGCGATATCGTGTTCGCGACAGGCTTCGTCCAACTCGTTGATTCCTCGATCACCACGACTCAATCTCTCCTCTAGTTTCGTTCCTGGTCCGCAGAACCTGTAGCCAGGCAGATGTAGTTCTACCGGTAATACGTCCACCGCTCGATTGATCAGTGTAGGTACTGACTTCGCGACGAATGGTACCGCGCTTTTAACTATTTTTCCGATAAGACCACGCCCCCCTTTTTTTTTATCAACACGGCTACGTAGTTCATACATGACTACTGTTTCGTTTGCTCTCGATAAAGAGATCTCCAATCTTGCTCGTTGTTGGATTTGTCCAGATCACTAATCAACACGCTCGTCTCCGTCTTGTTCATAAGTAGTAAGTCTGCCTCTTCGGCACCAAGTGAAGTACGCGCTGCGCGTGTATGCAATTTATAGATATACGATACCACTTTCTCCCAACGATGTTGGAACACTTTTGCGAGTTTGTACGTTTCGCTCTTCGCGTACCGCTTCACGTCCTCCAATTGACGCGCGTTCACTGCATCTGTGGCCCGTGCGCCACCATCGCCAACGTTTAGAATGGTTTTTCCTTGCGCGTTGAAATAAGCATCGTTTACCGCGGTGATTGTGTGTCGGTTCAAAAATTCCAAATTCACTGCGTCCTTGTTGTTCATGGGTGGAGCTAACTGTGTTATCCGCACATTGCCGACCATTAGGTTAGAGTTCGTATCCTTCGGTATGATTTTCGAGTCCACGTATATTTTGGTCGCGGCGTCTCTCGCACGAATCGGTTCCCTCAGAGACTGTATGCGATGGTCTCGTGCGTCGACGACAGCCCCGTTCTTCTTGTTCGGTACCAATTGTGTGAAACGTAAGCACGAGTAGTCTACGTACTGCTTGTTGACAGCGTCCGCGAGATCGACAGGAGCGCCGACGTTGACGAGCTTACGACCTTTCGCATCTATTCCTTGCGCCGCCGTCGACGAATCGCCAGCTAACAGACAATTGTCACGCACAAAGCGCAGTGAAACGGCATCGCTATCATCGCGCGGTTCGCCCAAATTATGTATTTTTTTCCCGCTACATCAAAGTGTCCGTCCTCGGTCATTGTGATACCAATATCCTCTCGCAGACTGCGTCGCGTCTCTCTTCGCGCTCTGACAGCGCTCTGGTGTCTGCCAAACTTGTCGACACTCATCTCGTGAATGATCCGCCTCGTTCGTTGTGCACGACATTTATACGTATTCACGTAATAAATCGATTAGTTTTGATACGATCGTACTGTCTATGCATTTTATTCCGACAACGGATAGTGCGTCGTTATGTTTTCCTTTTACAATCGTATCTAGAAATTCATCGTACACGTATACGTGTGTGTCTTTGAAGAAATAAATTTTTCCGTCGATATATCGGAACGCACTATCAACGGCTTCTGGTAAGCCGACAAAACGATCTTTAACATAACCATGTTTCTTGATCGTGAACGTGCACTCGTCTATCTCACTGTAATACATATCGTTGTACAACAGAAGAGTTCGACCCGTGTACGTGTGTATTGCAGCGTTTATTTTAGTCATCGTGCGAACACCGAGCGTTGTGATTGAACGCGGATACCCGTTCACCGGCTGCAGACTGTGTATATCAAACATGTATACATAGTTGTCTATGAAAAGCACCACTTCTTCGGTCCGCGGTCTCTGGTACATCGCCGAAACGTTGGTGAACGTCGGCGGTAAGAAAGTCAACCAATCCGTCAACAGAAGCGGACTCTCGCCCGTTCGCTTCGACTCGATATCCAATGTCCACAAAAAGTTATCGTGCACGATATACAGATGTCTGTTGATTATTAAAAATTGGTTAACGTTCTTTAGTCGACATAAATCCGTTGTCGTCCGCACGGTCTCGTTCGTTGTCGGTGTCGTCGTCGTCGTTGACGTCGTCGTCGACGTTGACGTTGTCGTCGTCGTCGTAGCGGGCGGCGGCGGCGGCTTCCCGTACAAGCGTTGAATGCCTCTTATATCGTCGTCTCTCAGGTCGAACGGTCCGTCCGAGCGTGGTACGTAGAACGGGTACATGATCGAATCCCTCTCGAGGGAATGAGACAGTCCTAACGCGTGTCCGATTTCGTGCGTTAGCACCTGAAGAAAACTGGTCTGATCGTCCGGTATTTCGGTTGCGTTTGTATAATTCCACGACTCGTAGTAGTCCATATGTATTTCAGTAGTGTTATACGGTAAATCGGGCGGGTAGTAAGCGTGAGCGAGTATACCTCCTCGTCCGTCCAAATCGTACCCGCAGATCGTGCACCTGGAAGTCAGACACCTGTGTTTAAAATATTTCATAGCGATAACCATGTCTGCGTTTATGTCGTTGGGTCGATATTCGAATTCCAGATTCGAATGTTTCTGCCACACAGCGAACGCTTGTCGCGACGCTTCTATAGCGCTGACGCTACCGTGAAAGAATCGCCACGACAGACGTTTCTTGGCCCACGGCGTTCGTAAGGTGTACGACACGAAATCTTCGTTACCACATCTCCGCGCACGCATCAGATTCATCGTTTCATTGTTCAATTCTCCATTTACGGTTAAATTGTAATTCACTTGAAACGTGCGAAGGTAGGCGTCCATATCGATGGTAGTGTTGTCCGTGAGTCGTAAACTATCGTCGGGCACGTATCCGTATCGCACCAAATAATCTATAGCGAAATCTACATCGTTAGCGTTAACGGACGATGCAACGACGACGGCGCTTGTGCACGCAATAATAAACAGTAGCACGATATCCATGTTGTCGCAACCAATCGTGGAATGTCCCCCGGTGCGTGTACGACAGTATTATTTATACTTTATCGGCTTTCAGAATCGAATAGGGAGCACATGGCATTAACGAGTCCTTTAAGATCGATTCCATGCTGCTGCTGCTGCTAATGTCAGATGATATATACCGCTCTTGTTATACGATTATGTCTGCTTCACGTAGTTCTTCCACTATGGAGACGATTTCGTTCGTGTGCCCACTGTTTCCAACACGTTGTGATGCCATTAACAGTCGCAATCTGTCCACCAGTTCGTTCGGATCGTCCCAGTGCACGTAATCGATTTTGTCTTTTTTTCTCGTTAGCGTCATATACGATGTATCAATATTATTATGCCCCTGTCCTGTACGTTTCGATGGAAACAGTTGCGATATTATTCGTTTATACTTTACACCTCTGTTCGCGTTCACCTGTGCGTTCGCTAAGTAATACTGCTTATGCGCGTTGGTGTTACGCAGTATATCTTTGCACGTTTTCAGATCTGATTCCTTGTAAATATTTTCATTAGGATGCTTCATGAATACAAGTTCGTAGAGTCCGGGTGTACCTTTGTATCGTTTACCGTTGATAAGAATCGTATCGTCCTTATCGATTTCGAACTGTGAATCACCAATCATCCATTTTCCGTTTTCATGTCTTACACCGTACGTATAGTCCATCAGACGATCGCGTTCGGACGAAACGATCATACGCATGTACTTGTTCGCTAACGATTCACTGTCGTATTTGTCCTGAAAATATCTACGCGCTTCACGTCTTCCTTCCGGTGTGTCTAACATTTTTTCAATGTTTTGACTAGGATCGTCCTCATCGTCATCACCTGATGTTTCGGCTATCACGGGTGTTTTCAGGAAAGACGGTTTCGTTCGGGAACGAAGTGGTGTTCCTACATCGCTCTTACTAATTGCATCTAATGGATCCTCTTCTTCTTCTTCCTCTTCTTCTTGTTTCATTTTTTTCACTCTTATCGGCTTTTCATTTGTTGTTTTACGTTTCTTTTCAAGCAATGCTTGTGAAATATTTTGTAACGGTTCCAGAATCGGTTTGTAACTTTTGGATAACGTTGCTTCTTCTTCACGAATACCATGTTTTAACGCACGGTATTTCTTCCGTATGTCATCACTGATCGTGTCGATATCACGTGCTAATCGTTTTTTCTTGTCATCCATCTCGATAAACGGTAGTACGACAACTAAAGTCGTTGACAGCAGGACACGTGTATTTAGCTAAACTTTTGACAATTTTTTTTGTTTAATCGTTAGGTGCGACTACTATGAAACGATCGAAACCGACTCTGTACCTACCGGTGTCGATAGAAGAATCCTTGTCCACAACGAGAAAGCCATAACGATCTTTCCACGCTTCAGCGCACATGTTCTTAAACGTGTCATATTTCATGTCCGTGTTGACATGATCGTTATACACATGCTTCAAGTTGCGATCGTCCTGTTTGAACAATACTATTAGATTGGCATTATCACGAACCAACTGTTTTGGCACTTGACTGTACATCTGACAAAGGTAAAACGCGTCCACACCGCTGTGACGTCCCATAGAGAAATACTTGCGTATATTGTGTTGTCTTTCACAAGACACATCATCGAACACCATAATAGAATCAGGATCGACCTCGTCGGGAGGCGGTACCTCTTCGTTATCGTTGTAGGCGTGATAACCCATTCCTTCGTTGGAAAGTTGTGTCATCAAGGTCTCCAGCATCTGATATTTAGGTTGAAATAGTGATTTAGAAAACACGTATAAGTTCGCGAATCTTAATCCGTTTACATCGAACAACAGGTTGAACATGACGTTTGTCTTCCCGCACGCAGAAGGTCCGCAGATGATCGAACGAACGGTATCGGGCAGAAGACGTCCGTGTTTACGTTTTTTTCTGCCACAACCACCCCCACCACCATCGCCGCACAATTTCGAATAGTCCACGTCCTTTATTTTTAATCTGTGCGCTTGTTGCAATATTTTCATGTTGACGTTCCGTGCACAGTCTATTTAATAGTCGCACTATATTGCAGCAGTCGGTAGATATGTAACTGCATACACAAGTGTCCGGACCCGTTTCACAGTTCGGATCCGACCAAACACATTCTTTGTAGTGATCGAATCCGGTACCACTTGGTACTATTTCGTTAAGACGGAATTTCTTCACACGATTGATAACCCGTTGCCAGTACTCGTGCACTGTCAAGATCCTACGCATGCGTTCAACGTCGTTTGCAGTCGTGTTCACGATGTACTCATCGTAACCAGGATGTGACACAATGTCTTTTACACTGTACACAGCGTGCATGTTGTCATCATAACGTATCGATGCATACTGGTTCTATTTCCATGAGTCGAATAGTTGTTATAGCAAGTTCTTCTTGTGTATCCACGAATCGTGTTTACCATCGAATCCTAACCATCTGACTTTTACACGATCGCCTTTACGTTGTACAATCTTTTCTACCAAGTACACGTCACCAACGTTCGATTTACTGATTTCATGTTCATAAAAACCACCTTTCAACACTTCTCCTGTATGATCCTTTAGCGAATAGGTAATGGGTACGCTGCCGGTACGCACCGAATGAACGAGAAATATCTCGTTTGTCCAATTTGGTGTGTATCCTTTGGCGAATGTCATTTTGTGTTTGCTTATACGCACACGATCGCCTACTTTGAATTTCGGTCGTTTATAAACGATGCTTTTCGCTGTGTTCACACGAATCCTTTGTAGCACTGTACGTTCGTTGGATTCTTTCACCTGACACGGTTTCATTCCAATCGTTCTGTGCACACTGTTGTTGTACGTGTTGACTAGTTCCGACAACATATCCAACCAACGATAATGACCTTGTTCACTGAACGCACGATACATGTGCGTTTTCAACGTACGGTTAAAACGTTCCACAATGGAGGCCTTTTTTTCACTATACGTGGAATAGAGTGTGATACCGTATCTGCTCAGCAATTTTTGTACGCTACTGTTATAGTACTCTTTCCCGTTGTCTGTCTGCAGATATTTCATTTTATTAGCACGAAGAATCGGTTCCAGAGCTCGTGCGACCTCTACGCCCGTTTTTGTTTTCAACGGAACAGCGTACGCGTACTTGCTAAACGCGTTAATGATTGTCATAAGGTACTTGAATCCCTTGTTCACCTTCGCGTGCGGTATCATCTCTACCAGGTGCGCTTGGTACAAGTCGTGAAGTCCCTTTAACTCCACCGCACGTCTCGGAAAATTCCTTCTTACCGGTCTGTGCAACTCCTTCGCGATAGTCTTGCGAACGCTCTGCTGTATGTTCTTCACCTGTCGTTTCATTCTCATATCGTACGAACCGTGATTCACAATACGTCGGAACGTGGTAAAGCGTTAACTCAGTGCTGAATGTAACTCTCCTCGGTACCGTTCTGGTACGTCTGCTTTCCATCGCGTGACTGTAGTAAGATTTCCACTCCACGTCCAGTTATATCATCTCGACCGAACGGAAAAACAACACGTTCTTCTTGTGATTGCGTAAGTACGTTAAAACATGCGCTAAACTGATTTTCATACGTCCATTACGCACGAGACTCATACCGATGTAATATCTCATGAGCGTGTGTTGTTTCATGTCCAACGCTCTTACGGTCTTGACAGAATTCATGTCTTTGAACATGACGCTGCGTATAACGTTGGCACGATACTCATGCATTTCCGCGACTATGACGTTATCGTTTACGGGTAGATGCTCGCACATGTGTTTAGCTTTGAGTTCTATGATCGGACGATGACTTCTCGACTCCATATGCAGGTGTATAAGATACGAGTTCAACAACCAAAACTCGTCTGCCATAGCACCTGTACATCGTTGCCACTGTTCGTATAAACGTCGATCTTTCACTGTGTACCCTTTTTCATGTGAATACTGCAGACCGAAGTATTCACAATACTTGCGGAGTGTAGGCAATGATTCCTTCAGAAAGGCTACTGAAAACAATCCCTGCGCCTTGTTGTTCACCAATGTGAACTGTTTCCCTCTCGCAAGTGTCGGTAACGAAGATGGCGGGCAGCGCACGTCAAAACTTACGTTGTAGCTAGGATCCACTGCGCACTTTGGTGCTATCATAATCGCGCTTCTGTATATTTCAATCGCTGTACGTATCGGAATAGTGCGCTCTGTAATGACAATGCAACACAAAGCGTGTGGGATTGAACTTCCGTAGGCGAGCATGTCTGTGTAGACAGTCGCATAGTTCATTTGTCCGTGTGAATCATGTAAGCCGTGAACACGTTGAACGGCATGATACAGTTCAGGAATCGGTCGGAAACGTGAAATAAAATTCCACGCGTGACGTACTGTACACTTGAACATATTCTTTTCATAAACCACGAGTTCAATCGGTACATTGTTTCGATCACACTCTTCGATAAAATGAAGCCATCGTGATTTGTTGTGTATACGATCAGAGATTATCATCAACAGCACGATCGGCGGGAGATAACCGCTACGTTTCTTAATGTGACGCCAACAACGTCCGTGATATTTGTCAACACCAAACTTATAACGTGTACAGTAGTTACCACAAAACCGTTTTTTCTTCACAAAATACATAGAACACAAGTTGGAACGTATCGTGCTTCGTAACGGTTTTGTTAGTGTGAAATGTTTCCCATCATCGTATCGATAAACATCCATTGTGTCATCGATCTGCGATGCAAGTGATACAGCTTCGAAATTGTCATGATATTTAATAGGTATAATTTTTATGAAATCTTTTGTTTTATTTTTTTATCATTGACGCCATCAGTCAGACATTGAATTGTGTACACACATTTAGTAGTAGTACTAGTAATAGTAATATATATAGTACTATTAGTACTAGTATAGTACTAACACAGAGTACTACTAGTACTACCCAAACGGGTATGTTTGTACATGAGTTTATGTTGGCTCTGAAAAGAGCCGTTTTTGCGTGCGTCGACTTCTACAAGTGTTCACGAACGAAACTACATGTAGGCATTGACGCCTTATGGAATTGGACAGGATCATCACCCACCATCCAATCCATAATTCGTATTTTACAATTGCAGCATCTTACAACATCATCATCGCCTTCATAAATAAACCCGGCTTTGGCTAGGTCAAAAAATCTCACGTTCGTATTCGGAAATTTACGCACGTAAAATTTAATGTTACCTCGACGATGGATGTTATAAAAGCTTTTTAATCGGCTTGCAAAAGAATATGTGTGCACGTCCATATCTGAAGCAAGAATGTTGGTTTGTTGCGCTGCATTTCACTTCCTCAGTGGTAGCTGCGCGCGCAATCGTAGTGGGGATTGCTGTCGTCAATTGGTCGGTATGAAATAAAGCACAGTAGTGGGAACAAATAGCTGCGCACGCACTCATCATAGATAGTATAAGTGGAGCGGTGATCGCTGCCTGCGTTCACCTTCGAGTCTCGTGCAGGCTAACTTTCACGCACTGCTTATAAAATGTTACTTATTTTCTAACTTTGTATCAGTATTCTAATGTTCTTCAAGTGAGCAAGTAATTGATTTTGCTTTTATCGTTATTCTAACAATGCAGACGTTTTCTGTTGATCGTAAACATTCGTTGCGTGGCTCGTTGGTGTCGTACGTTTACACACCTCTTGTAGAGGAAGAAGAAGAATGTGTCAACGATGTCATTACCTTTTTCGATGAAATTCACGATATGTTACGTACGGACATTCTAAACGAACTGACACGTTTGCTTACTATAAAGTGGCATATAGCGCTAAAAGCGAGATTTGTCAAGTACATTGTAAATGCCGACACGAACGAGGACGAAGAAGTGACGAGTGAAGGCTATTTTCATGGACGATGTCATACGACATTGATCGCTGATCAGAACGTATTGCCTGAACGTTTAGAAGCTTCGTACGAAAAAATCATCGAATCGATTTATAAATTCACTCGTGAGGGTAGCGGTTGGGCGTTGGATCATATAATCTCGTTAGAACTCGTTCTCTCACGATACCAACCGCTGGCCGCCTCCAGTTTCATCCGTACACCTCCTGAATTGTCTTGTACTAAATCCATCATCAATGTAAACAATACAGGCGATCAAATGTGTTTTATATGGTCAGTGTTGGCCGCACTGTTTCCACAACACAGAGACAGCGAGCGTGTATCCAAATACAAATCACATATTCACAGTATCACCACTTCTGGTATAACTTATCCCACCCGCCTATGCGATATTGTGAAGTTCGAACGAGACAATTCTGACATTTCTATAAATGTTTTTGGTTACGAAGAAAATGAAATTTACCCGCTAAGAATAACTCCTTTCAGTGACAGACAACACCATTTTAATCTATTACTTCTCACCACCACTGACCGAAAACATTACTGTTTAATAAAAAATATTAGCCGCTTACTATCTTCACTAACCAAACACAACGGACGTTCTTTCTATTGCAACTACTGTCTGCATAGATTCTGTGAAGAACGACTCCTTAGTGAACATGTCCCTCGTTGTTCACCGTATGGTGAACAAAGAATTCGTTTACCAACGAAAGAGAAGGAGAAGGTTATGTACTTCAAAAATTACACGTACTGTCATAAAGTCCCTTTCGCTATATATGCAGACTTTGAATCGTTCATTGTACCTTGCCATCGTTGTGATGCTCCTCCACACACATCGTCCACCACAACAGAGTCGTTACATCTTCCTTCAGGTTTTTCCTACCTCATAGTCGACCACGAGGGCAACATTTTCAAACCACAGGTCGTTTATCGCGGTGTGAACGTGATAGAAACCTTTTTAGATAGACTAATCGATGAAGAGCATGAACTGTACAGGATCATGCGTACCAATATCCCTATGACTATGAGTGATCGTGACGTATTATCTTTCACGAATGCTGTCGTATGCCATCTCTGCGAAAAACTGCTGACTGATGACGACAAGGTGCGCAACCATTGTCATCTGACTGGACGATACCTTGGCGCAGCTCACAACGTATGTAACCTCAACTCCAAGTCCGCCCAACATATTCCTGTCTTTTTCCATAACTTACGAGGTTACGACGCACATCACTTGATACAAGGGTTGGGTAAATACAATGATGAAACTCTCACTTGTATCGCTACCACTAGTGAACGCTTCGTATCAGTCACGTTGGGTGCCCTACGTTTCGTAGACACGTTACAATTTTTGAACACGTCCTTGGATACACTTGTTGGAAACTTGCGCGCGAGCGGTGCGGATTTCGCTTTAACAAAGCAATGTTTCGAAGAACACTTCGAGCTACTCTTACGTAAGGGGGTGTACCCTTACGATTACATGACAGGTAGCGAGAAGTTCGACGAAACATGTCTGCCCGCACGCGAACACTTTTTCAATAGGCTGAGTGAATCACCCGTGTTGGACGAAGATTACGCACATGCACAGAATGTGTGGCAGACTTTCGGAATCCGCACGCTGGGTGATTATCACGATCTTTATCTTAAAACAGATGTACTGCTGCTGGCTGACGTCTTCGAGGCGTTTCGTGAGATGGCCATACGGTACTACCAGATTGATCCGGCTCATCTTTACTCGCTTCCCGGCGTTGCTTGGCACGCGATGTTAAAGATGACCGGTGTGCGACTGGAACTGTTGACGGATATAGATCAGCATCTTTTTATTGAATCAGCCGTTCGCGGTGGTGTTAGCATGGTACCCAACCGCTATGCCAAGGCCAACAACCCGCTAATCGCTGATCAGTATGATGCTTCAAAGCCGACCTCTTTCATATTGTACACCGACTGCAACAACCTTTACGGTGCAGCCATGTCACAGCCACTCCCTTACGGTGACTTTAGATGGCTCGATCGTAACGAGATCGACTCACTGGACGTACGTACTCTGAGTGATGACAGTGACATGGGCTACATACTTGAGGTCGACCTACACTATCCATCCGAACTTCATGATCTTCACTCAGATTATCCACTAGCACCTGTGCGTTCCTGCGTCAATCCTGACATACTTTCACCGTACTCTCGACGACTTCACACACGACTACACTATACAAAAGGGTATAACGGATCAGAAACGCCCTCATCGTCCGTCCCCAAGTTGCTAACGACTTTGGACGATAAGCAAAAATACGTTCTTCATTTTCGAAATTTAAAGTTGTATCTGAACCTTGGTCTAAAATTGAAAGCGATCCATAGGGTGTTGAGTTTTAAACAGAAAGCGTGGATGAAACCGTTTATCGATTTCAACACACAAAAGAGAGCAGCAGCCACCAACAGTTTTGAAAAAGATTTTTTCAAACTGATGGTCAACGCTGTCTATGGTAAATCGCTGGAGAACGTAAGGAAACGAATAGACTTCCAACTAGTCTCTACCAAAGGGCGGCTGCAGAAACTTGTTTCCAATCCACGACTAAAGCGTATGATCCGCTACACCGACGACTTGGTCGGATTGGCTTTACGAAACAGAACTATATACCTTTCCCGTCCAGTGTATGTTGGTTTCACAGTACTTGATGTCAGTAAATTGATAATGTACGATTTTCATTATCGGTACGCTGTCAGCAAGTACGGACAACGATTAACATTATTGATGACTGATACCGACAGTTTACTTTACAGCATACAGACTGACGATGTGTACTTGGATATGAAAGAGGATCTCCACCTTTTCGACACGTCGGACTATCCCTCAGATCATCCTTGCCATTGCGACGACAACAAAAAAGTCGTGGGGAAGTTCAAGGATGAAACTAATGGGAAACCCATCAGGGAATTCGTCGGACTCAGAGCTAAATGTTACTCGCTCCTGTTGTCCGACTGTACCGACAAAAAGGTGGCGAAAGGTGTTCCAAGAACGGCAATAAAAAAAAGGTTACGTCATCAGTTATACAGCGAGTGTCTTTTCGATAGTCGTACAGTTTTCACCTCTGCCGAGTGTATACGAAGCGATCGTCATAAGCTGTACACGCAACGTGTAACAAAACTTTCCCTGTCTCCTTATGACGATAAGAGGTACGTACTGGACGATGGTGTAACTACACTCGCGTACGGACACTACAGAGTGTGTAAACGTGCGTTAACCAATGACGATACCAGTCCTAACATGAAGAGACTAAGATACACAGAGCAGTAACTCATGGTAATAATAAACTTGTATTGCAAATATAAAATTTATTTATTTACTTTCATTTAATTTTCAATTGGTAGGAGAGGTGAGGTAGACGATTAGACATTAATGGTTAATATTTATAACAGGATGTAATCGACTCCCACTGAGACTTTCCCACACTATGCACATGTGCAGTTAATTTTATTCGCTGACTAGCCATATGTTATCGCAGCGTGTGAACTTTGTGATGGCGAGGGGCTTTGTTACGTACAGGATGCAAGCCGTGTGTGTGTGTGTGTGTGTGTGTGTGTGTGTGTGTGTGTGTGTGTGTGTGTGTGTGTGTGTGTGTGTGTGTGTGTGGTGAACACTTTGAGGGTAAGGGGACTTTGTCTATAGCAGACTCCTACCAAGCATATACGTATATATAAGCATTTCGTCATAATAAGTATTATCACATTCATTATAATTTTTCAATTTGCATGTAAGTACTTACTATATTTTTACGTTAATATTAGACATTACACACACACACACATTATTATGTTAGCAAATTACTATACAACATTTTTCTTGTTACGTTTTACAGAATGAGTGGAAGCGATAATAGATTGTATAAAAGAGTCTGTGAGGAGCAGCGACGAGTTCGAAGGTAAATTACAACATTTTTTTTATTTAACGAGTACAAACAGAATACAACATTCGACTGACTTACTGTTTATTTTTTATAGTTCCCAAAGGTTACGTCAGGCCTTATTGGGACCTTCATCAGTATCACAACAAAACTCGAGTCGGTAAGACCATTTTTATTAACAATCACTTGTACTATTGCGTTTACGTTCGGTATTCAAATGTATTTTTTTTTTCAGTGATGCTACCGGTTCAGCTGCTGCTACTGCTGTTGTTGCTGCTGCTGCTGCTGCTGCTGCTGCTGCTGCTGCTGCTGCATCTCAGGAAGCCGGCACGAGTCGGTACGTTTTTTTCATTAACGTTCGCTTGTACTATTGCGTTTACATCTGGTATTAAAAGTGTACTTTTTTTCAGCAATGATGAGATGATGGTTTATGATGACGATGATAGTGACAGTGATACGTTACTGCTTGAAAGAACTAATAATGATGATGATGAAAATAATGTTGATGAGCATCAACAACAACAACAATTACCTACCATCACATTTAATATGTAAGTCTTCTTCTTATGTCTACATACTTTCATGTTTTTTTTACATGATTTTTATATTTATTCTTTTCACCAGTGATATTCGTCCACAAGCACGACAAATAACGATCACACCGCCACAATCACCACCACCACAATCGCCATCACCACCGCCACAACCACAGGAACAGCCGCAACCACGTCCGCAATGGATAAGTACAGCACGACAACCAGAATCGCAATCCCCACAGCCTCAACAGCAGCCACAACCTCAGCAGCCTCAGCAGCCTCAACCACAACCTCAGCAACAGCATATGCGGCACGATCCACGATTACAGTCCCCTCCAGAAGACGCGCCATGCGTGTTTTATGATATTATCGACACGGTGGAACCAAGGATGCATAGCGAAGTCGCCACGATGAGACTACTTCTCAGAAGTAGATTTCCAACGTGGCGATGGAGCCGTGGAGATCTCTGCCCCATTCAGGGTATGTTAGGGCACACATCTTGTAGTGTGTGCCAAGAAAATTATACTGAGGGGCAGAGACTCCTCGGCTTAATGTGTGGGCACACATACCACTATCTGTGCATCATCAACTGGTTTCAAACCGTGGCACTGGAGGGGTCGCCGCCAGGATGTCCGCAATGTCGGGTGTATGCATTCAGCAGGCCAATACACCCATTTTATGCACGCATGCATTTTTGAGGTATGTAACAGTACACATTATTCTAATCCATCCTACGCCTATCAATTATACATCACTAATATTGTTTTTGTTTCTGTTACAGATGGTCGTGCACATTAAATATGAAGAACGTGATGTTTTTTTTCATATAATGTTTTATTTTCTGTATATTGTATCCATATTGTAATATACAAAGTGATGTTTTTTTGATATAATGTTTTATTTTTTGTATATATATTATAACCGTTTTTTTTGGTCTGTATATATATTGTATATAAAATGTAATATAAACTGAACTTTTTATTTATTTTTTCATTAAATTATATTATTTATATGTCTATTTATAATGTTTTTTTTCTGTATATATATATTGTATTTGTAATTTTTTTTCGGTATATATATTGTATATAAATATGTAAATTTTTTGAATTTGCTTAGTTATTTCTTTTCTTTTCAACTATCCTTTTTCCTTCTATCATGCATGTTTTATAAGTGAAGTGTCAATCAAAACAATTACACCACAATAGCCAGTCAACAAGAGTTTCACATCGATGCTGTGCACATTTTTTGTATTTTTACAATATATACTTACCACAAAAGCACACATTCAAATTTACAGTTCATGAGTTGGCAACAATGGTGGCAGTGTAAACATATACAAAACCTGTACACTATAACACCGAGCCGTGGCCGGCACAAGTTGACAACGTCGACGTGGCAGTGTAAACATATACTAAACCCGTACACTATAACACCGAGCCGACAACGGCAGTGTAAACATATACAAAACCCGTACACTATAACACATGCACGAGCCGACAACGTGGCACAAGTTGACAACGTCGACGCTTTTCCAACATGGCCGCCGGAAAAACAAAACATATACCCAAACCATACACTATAACACACCACGATCCGACAACGTGGCCCAACCTTAACCAGCACACACGCACAATCCGACAACATCACAGCTTTCCCAACATGGACACCAGCCGCGGCCATGTTCGCCGTTCGCCCTTCGCCGTCGTCGTTGACGTCGTCATCGTCGCTGGGCGGCGGCCTGGCTTGATCCTCGCCAGTCGTGGCGGGTCGTCGTCCATTTTGTCGACAACGGCGGCCACGCCTCCGCCAATCAACGCACACGGAACCACGCAAAATGGACGACGACGACAACATGGCCGAACGCCGACAACATGGCCGACAACTTCGGTACGCCCATCGAAGTCACGTGGGACACACCACTACCCCCCCGGTCCATCATAACCTCTGCACATGACGACACGCTGCGCCGGAAGTCTACCCCCACCACAGGGATTTTTGAATTTCGCGCCAAAAGGGGGGGCTGTGACGTCACTTCCGCGTTAGAACTCTCATTCTTACCCTACTCAATTCCCTCCCACATTCTCTCCCAGTCCTCTCTCTCCTTTCTCTTTCACCAGCTCTTTGCCTCTCTCCCTCTTTCTCAACAATGCTCATATGTACTCGTGTTCGTAACGGTCTCTAACATTCTCCAACTCTAGCCGATGAACGTTATTGATTTTGTATCTCTTTTCCCTCTCTCTCTCTCTCTCTCTCTCTCTCTCTCTCTCTCTCTCTCTCTCTCTCTCTCTCTCTCACACACAAACACGTAAACACGCGCACCACACACACACACACGCGCGCGCAGATGGATCTAATTTTATTTTTAATTTCCATGTAGGCCTAGTTGAACATACCACATACATGCATATGATACAAGTTATCAAGTTTTAATATTTCATACGTGCAGTATTTTACTATCGGTTTTGCGTAATGAAAAAGCACGCGCGCGCCCACACACATACACACACACACATTGTAACAATACATATATTTGCATATTTGCCCAGGGTGGTATGCTTGTAAATATTTAGCATAGAAAAATATATGATGAACAGTTTATACAATATTATGCAGGCTAAGGATTGACAGAAAGCGTACACCTGCCCCGCGTGAAAACAGCGCTTGTGTTTGTGTGTGTGAACGCAAGCTACGATAGGAAAAGATGGGGTGATGCGTACGTCTGTATCAGGATTTAACCGGATAAAAATAAACTAATTAATACGTTTTAAACCTGTGAACAAAGACTTACCCCAATTATAAAAACACCATTACATTAAGGAAATTTTAACGAATATAGTGATGTAAAAGTATTACAGAAATTTGCAATAATAATAAGAAATTTGCAATGACACTAAGTGATTTAATGTTAATTACTAATGTAATTAAATAGTAATTAATAAGTGTGTTGTAAGTGAGTGACCAGAAAAAAATTACGCAAACAATGATATCGCTCATGCTACGAGTATGTTTACGAAATCGCTAAAATGAAGCAAAAAGTGATTTGTAATTAAAAGAACCCTTTGTACGTAGTGACAATATCTAACAGGTCGAAAACAGTCCTGGACTTGTCAGATGCCGTCCAGTATAAATACCACCGGCAATTTTGGGGCGCTCTCAGAGATTCAAGAAATCTTCACACAACGTCACGCTACTGGTCTGCCGATCGACCGATCATCGTTACCACACACACCTAGACTTATGGAGGAACTCTGGACCATCAAAAACAACAAACCGTAGAGACAGAGATCACAGCATCAGCATAATCATCATCATCATCAAATTCTCAGGATTCAGGACACACACACACACACACACACACGCGCGCGCGCACGCACGCAACGGTAACGGCAGCTGTACGCAAGTGATGAATAAACAATTATAATTTTGTTTGTGGAAAGAACTTTCGAAAAGAAAATTATACATGAACTTAAAGTTTTAAATTGAAATAGCAGTTAAAGTAAATAATTTAATTTAATAAGAAAATTTAAAAAATACTTATCTTCTGTTATATGTTAAAATCTGGGCGTGTCAGTAGAATTAAATACGTATTATTTTTGTTTGTATATGAGTTGCTATTATTACTTAAAAATAGGAGTAAAAGACAGACACACTGAAATAAAAGGGGTTTAGATAATTTGTTTAACATGTCTGTGTAGCTAGTAAGATTATATGGTTGTTTATTTTAATATGTCATGAACAGCAGAGAAGGTTATACGGTACTTTATGTAAACTTATAAAAGAGAATATTTTTTTATAATTCTAAATTTTAATAGTTTTTCATCTTTCGATTAATATTAATAAATATTAGTATGATTATTTTGAAACGGTTATAATTAATTATTTCATGCCAACAACATCTCATTCCTGTTTGAAAATTATTTAATTATTGTGCAACTACATATACTTGACGCAACGAGAATAAAAAAAAAATCCTTTGACCTGGCCGGTGTAATACACGTCATAGTTGCGTTGAGTACATGGTAATGTATTTGTGTGAATTTTTGAAGTACTTGTAACGTCGCAACATATGCATTGCTACGCCAATACACCACGTTCTGCACGTTTCTCGGCTAGCTGCAGTGCGTGTGTGCGTGCGTACATGTTGCTGCTACTTTGAGATGAAAGACAAATTACGTGACACTTATCACGCGTCAAACACCGAGGCTGTTCCAGACTCCACCGGTACACGCGCACTGTGTTCAAGGCCGCAAGCAATTACATTCTAGTGTCTTCTAGTAGTGTTGACGCGTATTATGGATTATTCTGGAATAATAAGTGGTGATTTATTCCAGTGACGGTCGAAATATCGTGGCGAAGTGTTATGTGTTTTATAATTGTGCGGGACTCTATTAGTTGACACTATTATTGCCTGTGGACAATTTGTATTTGATTTAATGTAAAAGACTATCTTATTGATTACAAATTGTTAAGACTTGTGATTAGTGATTGCATTGGTGTCTTGTGTTTTGTTTTCCACTGTACCATACGACGATCACGGAGACCGTCGTAACAATATATAAGTTACATTACAGAATGTGTAACGAACGGAATATTTTTCAACCCATTTGCTTGAGATAATTTTTGCTTTGATTGTATAAACATATAAATATTGCAAAGCTAAGTGAACAGTACGGGAGACACGTATGCAAAATTTTACGGCTACTTTTTTAAATATTAAAGAATGTAGTACAAACACGTTATTAAAATTATTTTCTTCGAGGCTGTTTGGCCGCGGTCCACTGCTGTTTATTCCAGCAGACGTTTCAGCCAGGCCTTTGCCGGCCATCTTCAGTGCTACAAGTCGAGCTAAAAATACTAACACAGGTGTCACTACTAGTGATCACAGTACAGTTGGTAAAGGCTAGCCACCCCGTAAAGGGTACCTATACGTATAAATTTTCCAAGTCCCACGAAGATGTTGTTCGTACACCACCAGCCAATCACGAAGAAGGTAGCACACTACTGGTTCACCAAAACCCGCGTCCACAAAGTACTTAAAGAGAGGCTTTCACCCCGCCGACTCATTTCAACCGCAACATGCTTCTGAATCTGGACGGATACCAGTCTGCAATTAGTATTCCGGCGGGGGGGGGGAGACGAGCGGTCCGGCCGAGAAGAACAGCAAGCCGGCGGAGTCGGTGACGCAGGAGAATGTTGGCTTTGCTGTGTTGCCCTATGTTTATGGGGTGACTGACTGAGGTAATGGGGTATTGGCAGGTTCCTGAGCCTGCGCGGCGTTAGGCAGATCTTCACCATTAAAATCCGCCAGTTCCTGAGGACGGTGAAAGACGTCAGAGACCCGCTCTCGTCGTGCGGGGTGTACGGATTTACTTGATCGTGTGGCCAGCTATACATAGGGACTACGAAGCGCAGCGTCCGTACCCGCGTTAGTGAACACAGCCGCTACTGTCGCTTGAGGCAGCCGGAGAAATCTTACGTAGCTGAGCATGCACTCGCCAATACCGACCATCGTATCTTCTTTGAAGAGACGAAGCTTCTGTCGTCGGTGAGTGCGTATTTCCCTTGCTTGCACATGGAGTCCGTACAGATTCAGAAGCATGACGCGGTTGCCATGAGTCGGCGGGGTGAAAGCCTCTCTTTAAGTACTTTGTGGACGCGGGTTTTGGTGAACCAGTAGTGTGCTACCTTCTTCGTGATTGGCTGGTGGTGTCCGAACAACATCTTCGTGGGGCTTCGAAAATTTATAAGTATAGGTACCCTTCACGGGACCGCTAGACTTTACCACTGTACTAAACGTGACACCTGTGTTAATGTTATTTAGCTCGACATGTAGCACTGAAGATGGCCGGCAAAGACCCGGCTGAAACTGCTAGAATGATGAGTATTGAACCACGGCCAAACAACCCGGAAAAAATAATTATAATACTACTGACTCCGGCCGTGTAAGTCTCCGACAGACTTTACACTACGGACATTTTGACCAATCGTGGCGGCTGGGATGCACCAACTTAGGGAAAAGTACGTAGTTAACCGTTGCGCAGATTTGTCTAAGAAAAATTACAGTACATATTCGTTAGGACAAAATTGCGAAAAAATTAAATGTAAAGCAGCCTGTAGACTTAGACAAATAACGCAATTTTTACGGTAATGTTGTCGACACACATGGTTTATATTTATAACATTGACGAAAGATTACTATTTAATGACGACCTTGTTTGTGATGATGAGGACGATGATGATGGTGGAGATGTTGGTCATGATGATGACCAGTGGTGTGACGTGGGTACATAACAGCTGTTGCCGGTTGTGATAGGGCTAAAATTAATTCGAATTTTTCCCAGTACCAAGTGTTCTTTTTAGAGCCAAAATACTCTTTTTAGAGCTAAAATATCTTTATAGAGTATTTTATATCTTTCGCTGGCAGAAGAAGAGTGTCCCGGTACAACGGGATCTGACTCCATTATACTTACACAGAATAAATGAGGACACAAGTAATCGAATTAATAATAATAAAGACAAACAGAGAAACACATAACAAAACGAACAAAACACAAATAGATAGGTAGGCAGTAACTGTTGCACGTTGGTTTCGAAACGAACATAGCTGCCAACTGAGCGTTTTACCAGTTCGTGCAGCGGCAACACATTGGGTGGACGAATGTCCCCCTCCCGTTTGCACAGTGCAACTACTACGAGGTCAATGACCACGCAGTAAAACATTGCCGATGTCTGAGCCGGCAACACAAGACGGTGCAAGTGCACATAAGTTCGACAGAAATGCTATGCTTTTCTTAAAGTTTCCCTGCTAATATTGTTCTGATTTTAAATTATTCAACAACTAAACTATTTATTCAGCAATATAATTAATATTATTTTCTTTCATTTCCAGGATTGTTACCGCCGGCAGCAACGGTTACGTGGACGCCACGCTACTGATGATGACTGTGATGAATGAAACTGCATGGCGCCTGATATGTATAGGAAAATAACAGCAGAAATGTATACAATACAAACATTTAAATTAAATACAACTCTGTATTTCACACAACTAACTGAATAATCAAACGGTTTCAAACAATACAGAGTTTCAGTCCCTTCGTAATCGTACAATTCGTAAAGCACTCATTCGGCGTAATTAAAAAGAATCCGCACACAATAAAAGTCTACTCGTGTAACGGTTAGAAAAAGTTTCAATTGAAACACATGATTAAGCTGTGAGCAATGAAGTTTGTTAGGTCGTAAAAAACAATTACTTCTTCGCCAACTTTCTGACAAAAGAGGGGAGAGAGAAAGAGAGAGTTGTACGAGGAAGAAGTTTAATTCAGAATGAAAGTTAATGGCATTGTTAGAACTTGAGAAATTAATAATCTGCTTTTGTTGAAACACAGTCTCCCTCTTGTAGTTTATAAATACTTCTCTTTTACTTTTTTCCCTTAATCCTTCAGTATTTTCTGCATGAACTTTAAATCTCCTCTTCTTCTTTTTTTTTCAAAATTACAGCGACTCTAAGCCAGCTTAAACAATAAAAATGTTGTTACTGTATATATTTCATTGTTAGTAAAACAGAGAGGAGTAAATGTATAGGCATAGAATTGTACGAATTGTATTTTATTTTAATCATATGATCTGCAATACTTTTAAAAAAGCAGATTATTATTTTACACTCACTAAGGGATAATAGTATATGTAGACTAATATTAACATACAACATGTAAGTTAAAATTATTTAAATTAAAATTTTTACACTTAATTATGATACTCATATTTAGATTTAAGTCTTACACGTTTGAAATAAAATTATTTACTCACATATATTTATTATTTAGAAGAACTAAAATAGTTAACTTTATTATCTGAGTCAGTCTCCTATGAGTCTGATGTGTTCATTTGATGACATCTGGCAGTTCACATGTATATTTGAAACGTCAGTGTTAGACGTACTGTATACATTCGAAAGGAAACTTCCGAATATGTTTATAAATCTACACGTGTTGTTAGAATATGAAGAGGAAAAACAGCGAATGCATGAAACGTCTGAAGTCATCAGCTTTAATTCTTACATTAGCTTGCGGAGATTGGAATGGAGTCGTTCCCTAAAAATAGACGGGAACCGGGTTGCGAAGAGATCCAGCAGGCAGAGTTAGGGCTAGCGGAAGGTCTGCGTGATCTCAAGTGGTTAAGATTCAGTGTCCTCTGAGGACATCGAGATAGCTAAACAACAATATAGAAGCAGCTGAAGAAGGTGCATATTGTAACGTAGCGGTTTATGTAGAGGTCTTAGCGAAAACTTTGTATGTGGCCTATTGGGTTTTCGTCTTATTTAATTAAGACCCAATGTTGTAAGCGCCAATCTGTAACGTAACGCAGTGAGGTATAGTAGAGTTATATTATATGCCCCACGTTGTATGCGTCAATCTGTAACGTAGCGGTTTTCTTAGAGGTGTTAGGGTACTACAGTTACAGGTATATTGTTAATTCAGCCCCACTATTGGAAGCACCAATCTTGTAACGTAGCGGTTTGAGATATTAAAGTTTCCGCCTCTCCGCAGTCGCCACTTATGAATTATAATAACTGAAGTTTAAAAAAAAAAAAAAAAGTATTTTTTAATGTTACTCAATCTAAATAGAAATCGAGAGTGTGTGATTTGGGGTCAAGGAGTGAAGTTGTTCAGCCTTATGAGGAAGAGAGAGTAAGTACCAATTATTTACACTCGGTTTAGACGATTTCTGATTTTTTCAAATTGTTCGCTGTGATTTAAATCAGCTGATTGTGAAACGAGTTTCCACGCCTAGTTCAACCAGCCTACACTATAGCAAAATATGATCCGATGGGTTGACCTCTTCTGTTTATGTGCTGAAATCTATTACAACTACCCACTACAAAAATTATAACACACTTTATTATTCAATATCATTTTTCAATAATATTATTTATTTATATTATTGGTTTTTGTTTCCTTCCACCAAAATACAAGTATCACAATTGATCTTTCCTTAAATTAAAACGCAATTTCGACTTCATCGAGTAAACATGGAATTGTCTAAAGAAAAAAACATATATGGTTTTGTTTACCAAATTTTACACTATTTTTAAAACATCAATTAATATATAATTCTTAATAATTCCCCAGGGTTAAGGGTAAGTTCTTTTTGTTGTGAGATGGTCAGAAATGGATAATTACTAAGCTTTATAAATACCGAAAAAATATTAAATAAATTTGTTTATTTTTCGTTTAGTATGTAGTTCCAGAAATGTCCGTAAGAGAGCAGCGTGCGTTTGTGTACTTTAAAAACATGTGATTAAATTTGACTAGTTTCGTGTTCTATACCAACATTCGGAATGCATTTTCTTCGTTAACTATTAAACGAAATGTTTATATTACCTCTCTTCGTATGGTTCTTACTGGAATGAAGCTTTTTCTCTGGTGAGGTCCGTCTTGAGTTATAATTTCATTACCGTCTGGCTCATATTCTATCGTCAACTTGAACTATGGCGAAACTAGGTTGAATCATCAGAAGGTTTTCTTTCACTGTTTTTTAGGGAGTATAACCATTTAATTTTGATAAATAAGGTATGATTATATAGTGTTCATGTTGCTTTTTAATTTTGTACTAATTTTCACTTCTCCAAAGTTCCAGAAAGGTTATTTTATTAGAATTGTAGTAGCATCATTTTGTCAACTCGCCAGGTTTTATTCCAAAAAATTATTATTAACAATACTTGTTATTCTCGTCACTCTTAGTAACCCATAGTATTTTTATTATACAGGCAGTTTGTAATTATTATAAATTTATATTTTATTTACCGAAAAATAATTCTTTTCCATTCCGGTTTCTTTACCAATTTGGTTTACATAATAAGTTTTTGTTCATTTTCTTATGACCTTGTATATAAGTATTTGATAATTTGATTATCTTTAAATAAATTTATATATATTATTTATTAGTCTCTCATAGTATTCCTACACTGCACTACTTCCTGCTGCCATTTCCCTCATAGTATTATTTTAATTTTTTATTATCCTTTGATATTTAAATTTTTATGTTTTTTTTTTCTTTAAAACTAACCCTGGGTTATCTTATATTATAACACAAATATTTGAAAAAATATAACATTAATTTAGGTATAACAATTGGTTGTCCATACAATATAAATATTACAATAAATAAATAAAATACAGAATCAGTTAGTAGTATTATAGTCTACTCTCATAGTTTTATAATTCCCAAACCTACAGCACAATTCTGTAATAAGTTACCTTCACTTTCATTTTTTACCTCAATGGGTACACTATAACTCACTTTGCACCGTATATCACTCGAATTGTTTATCATGTTTAGTGATATACTTTAATTTAGAGCTAATTATAGGTTACCCATTTCTGACCTTTATGTTCTTACATGATTTAGTTTATTGGGACCGGGTTATGTAACGTTACATAAAGCCCCCCCACTAGAACAAATTTGTTTGTTTACTCGTCTATTAAAATAAATTGTTGATTGTTTCAATTCTCCTAATAGTCTTGGTTTTATTCTTCATAATAGTCTTGGTTTTATTCTTCATAATAGTGTTTCATTTTCAAACTGGTTGTAAACTGACTGGTAATTCAGACTGGTGGTAATTGCTGTTTTCTTACTCTACTCTCTCTCTCTCTTGGAGGCAAATTCATCAATTATTTATTTCTCTGGGTAGTGGTACTTCCACATTTTATTTGATAAGGACTGGTCACACTAATTATATTAAACTTGTTTTAACACTCATTTCTATTTACTTCTCTAAATTAGCTTTATCAATTAAGCTTCGGTCTGCTATCTTCCTTCTATTTTCTTCATTTATACTTCTGGAATCTAATATCACTCTTTTCAGCTATTTTAAATGATTATCCCTTAAATATTAAATTTCCCTAACATTTTTCCCTATCCTGTGCGGTGGTATCAGTCGGGTGGCCACTCTGGGTCCATAACTCCGCTGTCCATCCTTACACCTTCTGAGACCAGGGGAACATCATCCCTGCTCATAAAATTTATTGCCGGAAAATTTCTACGGTCAATACATAAAATAAAAAAATTATAAGTAGTAGTCAATTAGCGACTAGTACTAAACACTTTTGGGATTCTTCATACTGTAGCTGTTTGCATTTATTTATATATTTCTTCTTCTCCTTGATTCCTTCTTCTTTTCCATTAACTGATAGCATATAACATTATTGATAAGCATTATGTTAAAATTCTTTTGACTTTACTTCTTGTGACATTTTTCTCCGTATCATTTCTTCTTATATAATCTTCAATTCCGAGAAATTCTAATTATTGTATTAATTATCATCCTCCTTCAGTTTCATTGGAGTCATTAAATTATTCTTTATTCTTCTTATCTGAGCACATTACCATCAATTGTTTTTGTTCATTTAATTTTTCTTCTGTTTGTTACCATTAAAAATATTACCTTTTCCTATTATTTCATTTTAAATCAATTCTTTATAACTCTTATTTACTAATCAGTTCTTATTTTTTGTTAAATTAAATGGTTTCAAAATATCTTAAGTCGTATTATTTCTGAATAAATTAAGTAAGTTGTCCTTACATAGTTTTTATTAAATCGTCTTGTTCCTGAATAAATTGTTGAGTAAGTTGTTCTTACATTTTTTGGAATTTTGGGGTATTTAGTCTCTTTATTTTATATTATATGGTTTCAAAATAACTTGAGTAAGATGTCCTTACATGCTTTTAGAATTTTGGGGTTTCTTCTTTCCAATGGGTTGCTGGGTCGGTTTTCAGAAAATCAGTCCCCTTTTTTTTCTGGTTGGTTATTGTTTAGTTTAACCATGGTCCATTAATTCAGGTACTCCCTTTACTCGGATTACTGGGGTATTCATAATGACTTTGGTATTTGTTAAATACCTCTCTTTCACCTGGCATCGTAACTCAGCTGATACAAAGTCTTCGTAGAAGTCACAGTTTTCCGTCATAGTTCGTTCCTTTTTAACTAATAAGTATTGTACCTCCTCTAACATAACATAGTTGCTCATATTTAATCTCATTTCATTCCCTTTTACCTCTGGATTATTTACCAAATATTTGAATGTTATATTCCGTCTTGAAGATATGACTGATATTGTCTGATACACTTCGATCGTCGACATATTTAATTGAGATCTAGACTTAATTATCTCCCTCTGTTCATTAATTGGAAGGTTGAATACATTAATTAATCCACCTGTAATCATCTCCCATTCTTCCTTGGTATTTATTATTCTCTTTCTACATGTGTTTCTTATTTCCTTGGTCTTTACTCCCTTAATGTTAATTTCTATGGGCCTTATCTTTTCTTTCTCTCTGTTAGGTTTATCTTCATATAACGATGCACTGTGGTCCTCTTTAGTACCTTCGGAAGTGCTGTTTAATGTTTTATCCAAATTATTAAAACCGCTGTCCATTTTCTTCATAAATGTGTCATGGTGTCTCTTTAAGTTTTCCTCCTGTTTCCTAAAACTTTCATTCATTTTCTTGAAACCACTGTCCATTGTTTCCTCTAACTTTCTGAAACTTTCATCCACTTTGTCAAATTTTTCGCTCAAGGTTTCATTTTGTTTCCTTGAGTTTTCAATTATTTTATCCAATTTTTCCTCCTGTCTCCTAAAATTTTCTTTATTTTCCTCATTGGTTTGTCTCAAGTTTTCCTCCTGTTTCTTAAAATTTTCATCTATTTTGTTATTGGTTTGCTTTGAAGTTTCCTCCTGTTTTCTAAATTGTTCAGCCATAAATTTCATCATGTCTTGCCAATTAGGTTCTTCTCTGGCTACCGCTTTGTCTGGTTGGTCCCCTTGGGCATCCTCTTCAATTATTTCCGTTTCCGGGTCCATAACTACTTCGGTTTCTTCTTTATCACCTGTCTGTTGGTCCATTTCACTGTCCGTGACTAATTCTATTTCTTGTTCCTGTCCACCTTCTTCCTTCTCCTTTTCTTCTGCCCTCTTCTTCGATTTGCCTCGGGTATTATGCATTTCTTGTTTTCTCATAACTGCCGACGATAATTAGATTTTTTTTTGGTATATATTTTTATTAAATATATCAAAATTCTTTTCTAATTACAGCCCTTTTACGTTGAGCGCCAATCTGTAACGTAGCGGTTTATGTAGAGGTCTTAGCGAAAACTTTGTATGTGGCCTATTGGGTTTTCGTCTTATTTAATTAAGACCCAATGTTGTAAGCGCCAATCTGTAACGTAACGCAGTGAGGTATAGTAGAGTTATATTATATGCCCCACGTTGTATGCGTCAATCTGTAACGTAGCGGTTTTCTTAGAGGTGTTAGGGTACTACAGTTACAGGTATATTGTTAATTCAGCCCCACTATTGGAAGCACCAATCTTGTAACGTAGCGGTTTGAGATATTAAAGTTTCCGCCTCTCCGCAGTCGCCACTTATGAATTATAATAACTGAAGTTTAAAAAAAAAAAAAAAAAAGTATTTTTTAATGTTACTCAATGTAAATAGAAATCGAGAGTGTGTGATTTGGGGTCAAGGAGTGAAGTTGTTCAGCCTTATGAGGAAGAGAGAGTAAGTACCAATTATTTACACTCGGTTTAGACGATTTCTGATTTTTTCAAATTGTTCGCTGTGATTTAAATCAGCTGATTGTGAAACGAGTTTCCACGCCTAGTTCAACCAGCCTACACTATAGCAAAATATGATCCGATGGGTTGACCTCTTCTGTTTATGTGCTGAAATCTATTACAACTACCCACTACAAAAATTATAACACACTTTATTATTCAATATCATTTTTCAATAATATTATTTATTTATATTATTGGTTTTTGTTTCCTTCCACCAAAATACAAGTATCACAATTGATCTTTCCTTAAATTAAAACGCAATTTCGAATTCATCGAGTAAACATGGAATTGTCTAAAGAAAAAAACATATATGGTTTTGTTTACCAAATTTTACACTATTTTTAAAACATCAATTAATATATAATTCTTAATAATTCCACAGGGTTAAGGGTAAGTTCTTTTTGTTGTGAGATGGTCAGAAATGGATAATTACTAAGCTTTATAAATACCGAAAAAATATTAAATAAATTTGTTTATTTTTCGTTTAGTATGTAGTTCCAGAAATGTCCGTAAGAGAGCAGCGTGCGTTTGTGTACTTTAAAAACATGTGATTAAATTTGACTAGTTTCGTGTTCTATACCAACATTCGGAATGCATTTTCTTCGTTAACTATTAAACGAAATGTTTATATTACCTCTCTTCGTATGGTTCTTACTGGAATGAAGCTTTTTCTCTGGTGAGGTCCGTCTTGAGTTATAATTTCATTACCGTCTGGCTCATATTCTATCGTCAACTTGAACTATGGCGAAACTAGGTTGAATCATCAGAAGGTTTTCTTTCACTGTTTTTTAGGGAGTATAACCATTTAATTTTGATAAATAAGGTATGATTATATAGTGTTCATGTTGCTTTTTAATTTTGTACTAATTTTCACTTCTCCAAAGTTCCAGAAAGGTTATTTTATTAGAATTGTAGTAGCATCATTTTGTCAACTCGCCAGGTTTTATTCCAAAAAATTATTATTAACAATACTTGTTATTCTCGTCACTCTTAGTAACCCATAGTATTTTTATTATACAGGCAGTTTGTAATTATTATAAATTTATATTTTATTTACCGAAAAATAATTCTTTTCCATTCCGGTTTCTTTACCAATTTGGTTTACATAATAAGTTTTTGTTCATTTTCTTATGGCCTTGTATATAAGTATTTGATAATTTGATTATCTTTAAATAAATTTATATATATTATTTATTAGTCTCTCATAGTATTCCTACACTGCACTACTTCCTGCTGCCATTTCCCTCATAGTATTATTTTAATTTTTTATTATCCTTTGATATTTAAATTTTTATGTTTTTTTTTTCTTTAAAACTAACCCTGGGTTATCTTATATTATAACACAAATATTTGAAAAAATATAACATTAATTTAGATATAACAATTGGTTGTCCATACAATATAAATATTACAATAAATAAATAAAATACAGAATCAGTTAGTAGTATTATAGTCTACTCTCATAGTTTTATAATTCCCAAACCTACAGCACAATTCTGTAATAAGTTACCTTCACTTTCATTTTTTACCTCAATGGGTACACTATAACTCACTTTGCACCGTATATCACTCGAATTGTTTATCATGTTTAGTGATATACTTTAATTTAGAGCTAGTTATAGGTTACCCATTTCTGACCTTTATGTTCTTACATGATTTAATTTATTGGGATCGGGTTATGTAACGTTACGTTACGTGTATAGTGTGTGTGTGTGTGTGTGTGTGTGTGTGTGTGTGTTATGTAACGTTACAATATTGTTACGCGATTACAGAACGTTCTACATGTTTCCCGGCTACTCCAGCAGAGCCTAGATGTAATGTTAGTGTGCGTACGTGGCACTTAGCATGCGAGGCAGTGTTACGTAATACGCAACACGCTCGTATATTGGATAGTGTTGTTCGACAAGCTTCTCAATTAGCCCAACGGTGCGTGTTTCTGCCAAGGCCGCGCTAAAGTATCCTCTGGAATTTTTGATTGCTTGTTAAGGACGCATATTATGGAACCCTTCAGACTATAAACAGCCCACACCTGCCGTTTAGTTTTCAGTTATTGTCGGGCGATTTACACAGTGCGTCTTAAGTGGTGTACTAGTGAAAGGTGATTATAGTGAGGAATTCTTTATATTTGACATTATTATTTGTGTGGACTGATTAACGTAAATTATTGTACGAGTATAATCTTGTTGAATAACTTGTTGATTTCAAACTCTTAATTGAGATTAATTAAAGCTGGTGATTAGTGACTTAATTGGTGTCTTGTAGTATACGACCATACAACTGTACCATAGGACGATCAAGGAGACCGTCGTAACAATACGTATTTTACAGAAGCGTAACGACTGGGTGAGTTAAGACTGGCAAATGTCCAGAGGCCCACAAGTTAAAGGGAGCCCACCTTCCTTACTTTTTAAACAAGGAAAAAACATATTCTGGCAAAAACTACCAAGTAATTTTGAATTAGAGACAAAAAAGTCAAACTTGAGGGTAATTAAAAGACTTTTGTGAAAATTGTACTTGGCTAATTAAGCAAAAATCACTTATACACATGGAAAAAGTTAGAGCATTGGTGCCATTTGCAAGAAATTTTAATATTTAATATTTACTATTTAATATTCAATATTCAATATTTAATATTTAATATTCAATATACAATATTTAATATTTAATATTCGATATTTAATATTCAATATACAATATTTAATATTTAAGTTCAACATTCAACATTTAACACTAAACGTTTAACATTTAATATTTTAATAATTTTAATAGGTGGCTTTAGATAAATTTAATTACCCTCAATTTCGGCTACTCGTCCCTGTATTGAAAAAGGACTTATTAATTTTTATTAGACAATCTTTGTTACTATATTTCATATGTGTATAGCCTCTTCAATTATTCTGTAAAATTGCTGTATTAACACTCCTGTCACAGGCGAAAGTGTAGAGCGTTTATTTTAAGAACTTAAAATTATAAAAAATTATTTGAGAAGCAACATGGGGCAGGAAAGTTTGCAAGACTTGGCTGTTATACCCATCGAGCACTCCGTAACTAAGAAGCTGGGCTTCGGGGAAGTTATAGATAACTTTGCTGAGATCAAAGCCAAAACAATTTGTTGTTGAGCCCAGAACAACAACAACAACAACAACAACAACAACAACAACAACAACAACAACAACAACAACAACAACAACAACAACAACGACGACAACGACAACAACAACAACAGCGGCAGCAGCAGCAGCGGCGGCAGCAACAGCGGCAGCAGCAGCAGCAGCAGCAGCAGCAGCAACAGCAACAGCAACAGCAGCAGCAGCAGCAACGACAACAAGAAGTAAAAGAAGTGTCACAAGAAGAACAACAACAGCAAGTAAATAAAGTAGTGGATTATTTAGGCGCATTTGTTTAGTTATTATTTTATCCTATTGCTTTATTTAATATAAATGCGAGGTTTATTTAACCATTGTAATTATCGTGATGGAGTACTATGATACGTCAAAATGTGTTTGCTGACTGTTTTTTGCTATGATTCAAACTTGAATACACAAGATCACTTTGTCAACGGCAGACTTTAGAGGCAGGCTTGATGTTAATGTACAGATATACAACCACTTGAACATAATTGTCACTTGACCTAAATTGATACTGAAGCCCCAATAGTGTGATTGAAGCTGAAGTTGCATCTAACGCGCGTCGGCATGCTGTCAAGTGCGATTATGTGCGATCCAGAACTCAAACGTAAGCCGCGGTGAAATAAAAAAAATAATCTTTTTAAATGATAGTCCTAGTGTAAGTTATAGTCATCCAGTGGGTAAATCTATAGGACGATTAATTTATATTTCTTCCAGATGTGTCCGGTGGAATTTTACGTCTAATCAGTTGTTTCCAAACGACACGAAATTTAAGAGGAATTTGTTGTGACGGAAATCAACGTCATACCACATCTGACGGTCAGGCAACATCTAGTTTGCCCAACGCTCCAGCAAATGCGTTAGCCGAAACGTGTTGAAAGACACTAAAAGAGTGTAAAAAACATTTAGGCTTGCTTGAAAAGAATGAAAGGAAATGTAAGACTAATATGTTTTACAGTGGACCGTGGTCAGTTGCGACGCAGTCGTGTAAAACCCGGTCAGTTGCCACCAATTGAATTTTCATATTATTATATCAATACAGAAATTACCATTATAATTCTATCAACTCCTAAGCCTATTCTAACCTAACATAACTTACTCTAACCTAACATAACATAACCTAATCTAACCTAACTTAACCTAACCTAACCAATCAAACGTAACAAGAATATTGGAAGAGGCAATACTGGAAAAAGGTTACTCGCACAAATGGAAAGTTGCAGAATTGAAATCTCATCGAAGTTCAGAATAGCAACGTTTCTAAATGACAGATTCGGTCAGTAAGTGAAAGTGCGGGGCGCAATTGACGGCGTAAGAATAGGTAAAAACGTTGTTTCGTTGCAACTGGCAGAGACCTTTACTACAGTTGCTGCATTATGCAACTGTCCACTTTTCTTTTCATAAATTTAATTATTTATCGTGTGGAGTGAATAATTAATTCGATCATTTTTATTATTACGTGAGAATAATCTCTAGCAGCGGGAGGGATGTTAGTGCCACAACCATTAATTTTTTTTTGGAGAGGAGGGAAAATTCATTATGCACCATCAGAAGGCTACCAATTAGTCTTCCGGTGTGTGGAACTCTCATCCTATCAGGCACGGTACCCACCTCGGGACTGCTGTTCGTATTACTTAAGGATGGTGCCTCGTATCTCGCCTACTGGGCTCCTACATTTTAGCTAGCGTTCTTCCTCACAATGTGAATTTGTCTGATGCCGGCTTCTTTAACACTTTCAGCCCCATGTGTATCAATTTGATGCACACGTGTGTTTTACCAGTGGACTACGTGTATCAGTTTGATACACACTGCATTTGTCGTCACGGACTATTTGTATCGATTTGATACACATGAAGTGGTCATTTTCAAACACTGTGTAGCCTATAACACTTATTCACAGTTATTATTGATATAAATGCATATATTGTTCAGGCTTGGATTGAGGTAAAACACCTTGCACTTGGTGTTAAAAAAAATTGTTTAAATGATATTATCTCATTTTAATTCATTTTGAATCAGTGTCAGCAAAAAAAAAAAAAATATTGGTCCACTGGTAAAACTATTCCGGAAGGTGGCTGGTTCACTAAAAAAGTAAACAAAATTTGGCCTAGTGCTGAAAGTGTTTAACATCCTCACAAAGGTCCCAATCCTCACAAACCTAGTCCCAAACTTTCTGCTCCTGAACATGACGTCTATGATGTAATCGGTCTTCATGGGGCCGATTTACATCTCAAGCCTTCGTCTCTCCCAAAGCCACGATCACAGTTAAAGAACGTGTGGTGGGCATCATCAACGACACATCACGTGTCTTCCACCTTTCCAATCCTGTAGAGATACGCAAAGACGTATCCGTGCCCTGCAAGGAACTAAGTAAACAAGTAGTCCACCTTGCCAAGCTTCCCATCCACCCACTCAGCAAAGTGTCCTACCAGCCTCGCCATCCATCTGGCTCGAATTTCCTGATTCCTTCTGACCTGGCGCATGGAGTGATTCTTTGCTTCACGATCCCAACTTCTTGCCTGGCCTCGTAGATCCTCTTCGCCTCTTCAAATCTATTGGTTCCGCTCCAGGCATGGTCAACACTACAGGCTCCGAAACCGTTCTATAGGAGCTGGCAATTCTAAGTGTTCCCCTTCTTTGTAAAAAAGCTATTTACTTAGGTACCTCTCTTTCTTCAATGCGCCAGCCCAAACTTTACACCCGTACGGGAGGATCGAGTTGTTGACCGACATCAGGAGTCGCAGTCCACAACGATCTTAACGGCTTTATCCGAAGAGTGCTGGACGTGTTCACAGGTTATACCCGTTCTCACAACCATAATAATAATAATAATAATAATAATAATAACAACAATAGTAATAACGATACCGATGATGATGATGGTGGTGGTGGTGATGATGATGATAAACGTTATTAATATTACCTCTGCTACATGTTTGTCGTCGATTGATTATTGAAATCTTGCGAAGTAAGCTAAACTATGCAATAAAAATTGGATTTGGACAAGGAAGTAAAAAAAAATAAGTAGTAAGTAAAATCTGCACAAGGTTACCGGTGTGCGTATGTAGGACATTTCTGCTTCTTCATAACAATAGAGTTTCTTTCTGTAACCTCTTACTTGACACAGCCACTTGGAGATTTCCAAAGGTAATTTACAGTAAGTTAAAATCATAATATAGCCCTACCACTCAGATTAGTTTTAAATAGATCAAGAGAATCTATTACTTTTTCATGCTTTAATTATGATAAATTCATATCGTTAAAGTTTCGTAAACGATAGGCCTATTTACTTCCTATTCCGACAAAGTATATTATTTAATTTTGTAGTTCCGTTTTATTAACGTTTAGTTAGGAATGAATGGATGTAATAAGTCTTAATGTTCCTGTTTTATCTTAAATTCTTTTTACAGATGAAATTGTAGACTAACAAGACTAGATAGAGTGAGAAATGTAGAGATAAGACAAGCGATGGGAATCGACCTTGACATTATAGAAACAATAGAAGCAAGAAGACTGAATTGGTTAGGACACCTAAATAGAATGTCGGATGAGAGATGGCCAAGGAAGGTATGGGAATGGATTCCACCCTCTAGAAGAAAAAAATGAAGACCTAAACGTTCATGGAAAATGGACGTCGAAGATGCAATGAATGCAAGAGGACTTAGAGAACAGGACTGTTTAGACCGGCGCCAGTGGAAGCCAGTATGCGAGAGGCGGCGCCAGCCGTAATTAAATCCCAAAAATGCAAGTGATGAAACGGTTCGCGCAGATTGTAGTGGGGGATGGAAGGCAGTGCAAGCTGTGGGGTGTGAGGTGACCAACCATTACACTCTACCATGTGGCACACCATCCATGTTGCTGTTCTGAATAAAAAATAATTGGTCCGAAAACGACGCGTCAAAACTACGCATGCGGAATAAGATATTTTGGCACAGGCTACCAGACACCCGTTTTCACGTCCAATTATTTTAGGTGTACATTCCAATTGAAAAAGAGTGATATAGAAGAACAAATAAACATCAAATAAGATGTTATTTTCAGCAAGGTGAAGATGTATCAAAGAAGGTTGGTGAAAAGAAGTTGGTTTAATAAAGAAGGAGGACAAGCAGAAGACAAAGAAGAAGACGAGGGAAAAGTAGACAGAAAACAGGAAAATAAGAAAAATAAATGAAAGAGAGATGAGCTACGATCGTTTTATCAAAAAGCGGGGACAATTTTATTCACAGGGTTTTTCAGAAGGTTGGTAAATGACCTGAAGATGGCTTGACTGCCGAAAGCGCTCGTCAATACCAAAGACAACATAGTAGTTTGTATAAAATTACTAGTAGAAAAATTTTTTCAGATAGTTTCTAGTTGTAAATATGGACGTTGAAACGTGTACACGCCCACTGGCTGGGTGGACGCATCGGTGGGCGGGCTTGTAGGTGTACACGGTTGTAATTATAAAAGCGTCAATTTAAAAGGCTCCCCAAATGAAAAGTGTTCAGTGCTGCTTTCACTACACACGCACACATGCGCGCGCAGCAACTATAGTACAGTGTGTATGTAGGCTGTGTGTAAACTCGCACTCTGTTGAAAATGTAAAAACCTAAATTTTTTTTATTAAATGCAAAATATACGTATTCCGTTCTATAAATTTGCAGGATTTCAATTCCAACTCAGCGAACTCGTCGTTATGTTACTTAAACGTATCATAATATGGCTGTAATAAAGACGTGATCCTTTGTTGTATGTTAAGCTAATACATGAATTACTGGAGAGTAAGTTCTTAGCCTCTCCAACCTAACTCAAACGGAGGTGTTTGATAAACTGAATATTCTATTCAAAAATGGAAACAACAAATTCCTGTGATGAAATAGGAAAGTGAGCTGACGATAGGAGAGGACTTCTCAGAGTAGTATGTGAGCGATTTATATTGTGGCCCAAGAACTCAGTACACAATTAACACTAGTACGTTATGGACCGTGGTAGTGGAAGCTCTTCAAGTATGCAGTATCAGTGCATATAGTCTTAATATGTAAGACTACTGTGGTTAGAAGACACATCTCCATAGACAATGACATGGTGATTGCTGTCTAGAGCAGGGGTCTCCATCCGGACCGCGGCAACCCGGCCGATGCTGCATGCAGTTTTTAAATAGATCGTCAAAATACTTATAATATTATAAGATTTTACTAAATAATTAATGCAGTAAAATGTTATAATATTTTGTACAAGTTTAAAACATTTACGTGGTTACTGTGCCTGTTCGTCTGACTGCCTTGAATGAATCATGGATGAACCTATATACGCTAACAAATGTTTTCAAAAATGAACTTTGTAAAATCAAAGTACAGGGTAACTTGTCAAACACTTGAAATACATTCTAGTGATAGGAGCATAAAAATCTGACCCAAATTCGACAGACATTGTTTGTCAGAAGCAACTCCACACATTCAATACGTACATAAGAAAGAAAAAATAATACATAAGAAATAGCCTATCTTTGAATGTTATTTTTCTTTACTTTTATTTACAATATTTTGAATAAATGAATTTGTTTTCTTTGGATAAGTCTGCTTAATATTTATTTAAATACCTATTTTATTGACTTGATTATTTCGTAAACTTAAATAAAATAAGTTTACTACATATATATGTGTGTGTGTGTGTGTGTGTTGTTGGCCCGCCTGACTTCCAAGATTTTTCAATTCGGCCCTAAAGTGAAAAAGTTTGGAGACCCCTGGTCTAGAGGATGGGAATCAGAAAATCATGATAAATCCACTCCCCCCATTTTGGGATTGTGCGATGGGTCTATTCTCCGTCCACGTGAAACCTTATGGCTACTGTGAGTTCCGGAAATGGCTCTTTAGCCAATACCACTTCAGGGATATTAGTAGCAATAGTTCATGGGTATTGCTGCTACAGTGAAGTTACAATGTTGCCTCGCAATACATTTAGAATGGATTCGAAAAAAACATGACGCTCTGCTTTCTAAAAACATGTAGGCCTACTGTGACCTCTAGACAACACTTGACTTTTTTCTAAATATCAGTTTTTGCCAGTTTTTGCTACGACGGGTGTAATATAGGAATGTATATAATTATTTTTCAACATATACAGCGTCTAACAATTTATCTCTTATTTATTAAAGTAACGGTGGTAGCATTTATTTCTAACCTTAGGCGTGTACAGTCTCAAATAGGAAAGAAAATTAATCAGGTTTCGTCGCATCTATAGACGTCTGCGCATAGTGCATCATCACATACGTTTATACATACGTCGCTTATATATATATATATATGTGCACACTCGGTTTATGTTCACGCAAATTGTAACGTTTCAGATAGTTGAATAACGACATTAATCGCTGTTTTATGTTAGTGTAGCTAGCACGTGGATGAAAGGTATAAAACAGTACAGTAAGTAGTGTAGCAGTTATCAGTAATAAAAAGTCTTCGCAACTAAAACTTCAAACCCTCAGATGATAACGGTGTCATTGTCACCATTACAGTCACCATTAACAACTTTAAAATAATAAAAACAGGACTATTATTAATAAAACCAGTGGAATTCGCTAGAATGAAACATTGCCTACACTCAATCATATCACAAGTTAATATCTCGGGACACTCAGATGCACGTGTACTGTCATCATATGAGAGAAATATGTATTTTTAGAAATACAATAACACTATATAGAGTAATGGTAAATCCCGCGTAGTTAATAACTTTATTTCTGAAGTATGGAACTTTTGGCGAAGCGTACCACCGTATAAATAAAGCACAACATGAAAGAACATGCGGCGTCTGCGGCCCATGAAGACGATGTCTCCATGATGGTCAAGGTCGGGCGTTGGTAACGCCGGTGGACAGCGAGACAAATACGCTCAGTGCAGCAAGAAAACAGATCAAGAGCAGAGTGAATTTAAAAAAAGTAAAGGAAGATTTAAGGTGAACAATAAAACTGAACAATAAAATCACTCTAGGACACTAAGGTCGTATAGGCTACACACTTAGGTATAGAATTTTCATTCTAAAATTATGTGATTGAACCAAAATTATATATAGCTATAAATTAATCTTTTTTCTTTATTATTCGCTCCTCCGTAAAAAGGGCGTTTGTTGATTTAAGTCCACTTCCGGCTGTCTAGCTAGAATAGCCAGCTGTAACGCGTCTGAACTCTGTATCTATCTAGTAAACGAACATTTGATGTGAAAAAGCGTGATAATTTATTACATTTATTATTATAATTTATTATAACCATATATTAAACAGTTTTCTAAATTAGGCGTTATTGCCTCCCCCTATTGCCTGCACTCGAGGTTTAAAGAGGGTTTTGCTAGTCTCAGGTGCAGTACAGGGATATTAAAAAGTAACTGAACTTCAACTATACACTTTAGATAAAAAAGGCTTTAGTGTAGTCGCAAAGCTTTTGAATAAAACAAGTAACAACTGTCCAAATATCGGGATACCTGGCAATTTAAAGTTGTAACATACAAAAGTGTTATATATACAAATTTATGTCAACACAACAAACTACTCTTCTATTGACTATTATTTTTTATTTTAATCCTATGAGTAATATTAATTACCGTGTTCATGTGCAATTTTATTTTTATTATTTCACTTAAATAGGTAGTTATACAATTTTAATGCCAACTTTTATAATTCTGAATATTATAAGTATACCAGATAAAACTGCCTAATATCGGCTAAAATGGTTGGAACATCTTAACCGAATGCATCGCCAAACAACTGTTGAAAGGACCGAGAAGTGTGAAACGTTGGAGTGATCAGGTCTATGGGACCGGAACAAACTGTTTATGATTTAATACTTGTTGAAGACGATTATGCTGAAGTTGTGTCATTCTCAACCTAATTAACACAACAATTAAAAACACAGAACCACTAACAATTTAGTTAAAATACAGAAATTACAGACACAGTTACACTTCAAATTTTATTATTAGATAAACCAGAGATACAGTTTTACTGAATGGGGGAGAACTTTGTCTAAATAATTATTATTTAAAGGTACTTTCACTTGTGAAACTTACTTGTTGATATTCTCTCAAAGCCCGTTTCGGAGTTGTATTCTCCTTCTTCAGTGAGGTTTGAATACGGAATGTGTCAAGTAGTCGGTAATTTGTAACGGTCTTTTTTAGGTGACTGGTTGTGTGTGGGGGTGTGGAGATGGAAGGGAGCTGGCGCGGGATTCTGAATTGTTGTGTGCGTTGTGTATTATTGTGTGTAGAATGCATGCAACAATTCAGATCCCGCGCCAACCGCCTTCCATCTCCACACCCCCACACACAACCAGTCACCTAAAAAAGACCGTTACAAATTACCGACTACTTGACACATTCCGTATTCAAACCTCACTGAAGAAGGAGAATACAACTCCGAAACGGGGTTTGAGAGAATATCGACAAGTAAGTTTCACAAGTGAAAGTACCTTTAAATATACTAATAATTATTAAGTGCTGTGAAAAAAGTAGTGATGAACATTCAAAATAATATTTGTCTAAATAATGTGAGGCGTGACGTGCGCCTGACAGTAAATAATACACAAGTTACGTCCAATTTATAGATTTTATTGTTGAAATGTAGTGAAGTTTAGCAAGCTATTGAGACAAGCAACTGGAACGCTTGAAACTTTTTCTTTGTATATTTGCGTCCGCGAGCGTTAGTTACAACTGCGTTGACAACGTAAACTCTTAAGACTCTCGACGCAATTGTTACCTCAGGAACGTCTGCTTAGGCTAAGTTATTAAAATAGTTTATACATTGTCCGCACGTGCGTACGTACTCACTTCAAGTAAAGGGTAAAACTTGCAAGTGAAGGCAATTAATTACGCCATTGCGTAACAAACAAAACTAATTACTTTAACAGACTATGTCTCGCGCAGTTTCTTTTCGCTACTTTTAATTTTTTTTAAGACGCTTGTTCATTACTTACTTAGAATGCTTGAACGTACACAGCGCTTCTGAAAGCTGAGATGAAAGTGTAATTTATGTACACAAACGTATGTGGAATTTTGAACATTCTGAATATTCGTATATTGAAAAAAATTTACAGGCATTGCACAAATGCAATGCACAGAGAAGGGCATTGAAAATGCTTCAATAAATCTAAAAAATATATACAGTATATATATTGCAATAGAACGTTACAGTAAGGGAAATGTAGCCAGGACTACTGCTGTTATTGTTATAACAGGTTATGACGTTATAGACATGTTAATATTTGATTTTGTCCGAATCTGTAAATTAGATGTAAGTATTAATATAAGAATTGGGCAAAAGACTATTATGTATTAAAACACCCATAAATGTATTTGTGATCATGTCATGTGCGAGTAAAAGGTGCGAGTGCGCGTGTCAGTCGTATTTTTATGAATAGCTCAAGTATAAATGAGCGTACCGAACTGAGATTTGGACAGCCCACGCATCTTAAATAGCGCTGTATTTTCTGGGTGTCAGAGGCTTGCTACGTAGTATGTAAATTGGGATTTTGTTACTAAAAACCGTTTCTATAAAGTCCTTATCTTTTAGAAGGCAGAAAAGTCATTAGATAAAATCTATACCTGCTTCTGCAGAAATCTGCAAATCGTTCCAAGAAATCATCTATCAGTTGTAGCCAGCAATCGCGTGATAAGCTGTTTCGACCAATCAGCGGCCCCAATTTTCCACTAAGATTGGGTCTCCGCCGACGAATATCAAGTTAGTTCTATCCTGCAACTCGAATTTTTCAGACGTGCTCTCTGTGCGAGTTATCCGTGCAGAAACGTGCTTTGAACGAGTGATCAGGGTCAAATCTGCGACGAGTTACCCGTTGCTGATACCTTGCCGGGGTACGAACTCATTATATAAAAGTATTAAGCTATTCAATAGTGTTAAACAGTGCTAGTATCGCGTGAATCAAGATCTCCGCATAGGGAAGGTTTATCCACCCGGGATACTCCTATGTGATAGCGAGGACACCTCAAGACGCGGGAAGGTGCATGCTTAACGCACCAAATATAAGTGAGATAAAATTACAACCCAATTGTGCCCTGAGATTAGATTAGACTGATTACCGGTGTGACGGCGTGAGCGCGTACAAGAGGAGCCCCAGCGAAGCGGGAGTTTGCAGAAAGGAGGAGCAGATTGCGGCGATTCACAGGACTGGCAGTAAGACGAATCAACCCACAAAAACAACATTCAAGTAACCAATTGACAGTTCTTTTAAAAATCAGATCAATCTGATTGAGAGACGATTTGAAATAAAATAAATATTTTGTGAACTACAAAGCATATAAAAATGTTGTCTTCAAATATACAACCTTGCTCCAGATAACTGTTTGTGTTCCATTATTACTATGCCTAACATTTGTTTTGTCGCAATATATATATATATATTTATGTTCATTCACTAATCAATGAATTCATTCTTCATTTACCAATGTACAGATTATAAGTTAAATGTAGTCGCATTCATAAGCGAAATTTTACATGTGTACTACGTTATTGACAACAAAGAAGTAGTTTCTATGGAAACTCACCGGTTCCCATTTTCGATCACGCACCAGCGATCGGCCGCAAATGTGCGACACGTCCTTATACACACTTTCAATGTTAAAACAAGCAATGGAAAAGGAATGCCAGAAATCATCCACGGATAAGACGACAACAACTAAGAAACAAGACAGTAAAGCAGGCCTCGGAAATGGCATTCTTAAGAGGATGGTCCAGTGTTGTAAACTGGACAGTATAAAAAATGAGGGTATAAGAGGAGAGTTACAAGTTTTTAACTTGAATGAAAAATTAAAAGATTACAGACAACTGTGGAAAGAACACTTAGGAAGATTGTCAGATTCCGGACTGGCCAAAAAAGTCTGGAAATACAAACCTTTTATCCAGAAAGGATGGCTGGAGGATTTTTGAATTCGGAACAGGCAGCACATTGCCTATGCCGTGTTGTGAAGATGATACTCCCATTTATTTTGTTTTTATTTAATTTTTATTGTCTGAAGGGAACACGTTACTTTATACATGTAGGCTACGTATCCTCGTGAATGACGTTAAACCCTTATCCTTGTGGATTTTCATCATTTTATAATCACTCTTGTTGCCTCAAGAATTTTTATTTCGATTTGATTTTCCAACTCTATTTTCGACTGTCCATTTTTACTTAGGTGTTCCTTTTTCCTGATTACTTTGTCTCAGTAGAATTATGCGAATTACGCATCATCCGGAACCTCGGTTAGACATAAAAAATTCTAGTTTTTTGCCTATCAGAATATTTATTTTCTGTGTCGCTCTTTTCTCCCCAGTTCCCATTTCCTCCTGTTTATACTTATCTAAGCGGATTTGATAACCCCAAAATTTCTATATGAAACCTAAACTCGTATTTTAAATACTTAAAATTATAAATGTTCTCATTAAAAATAACAATTTAGTTTACGCTAACTTGTTTGATTGTTACGCTAACAAAGACTTAATTGTTTACGTTAACTTGTTAAAATTTCTTCAGTTGTTCTAACAACAATTTAAATTTAACCTAAAGGAAGAGACAAGTTCTTCACTTTGAAGACTGCCAATTATTAGGATAATACTACTTCATCAGATTTGCAAACAATACAGTATGAAAATCTCCACTACATAAACAAAGTTAACGGAATTTCGAGGTTAGGAGGCAATAAGAACGAAATTATTGATTGAATTATAGAACAGGTTAGCCACTTTAATTATTCGTGGAAATGTTATTGGCTATGATAGAAATTATGACATTTATGTTAAGTTAGGTAAATTCCAGACGATATGGAACAATCAACCGTACTTTTAGAAACAAGGTACGTCGAGATTAAAACGTTTTACAAAAATTATGGCAGTCCCTGTACTATGGATGCAAATTATGGACAACAACCAAAAACAAGACAGTGAAATACAGGCCTCGGAAATGGCATTGTCAAGAGGAGGTAAAAGGTGTTCTAAACTTTACCGTATAAGAAATAAGGCCATAAGAGTTACAAGTTTTTAACTTGAATGGAAAATTAAAGGATTACAAACAACGGTGGAAAGAACACTTAGAAAGAATGTCAAATTCCAGACTGTTCAAGCAAGTCTGGGAGTACAAACCTATGGGATACAGGTGTGTTGGTAGACCCAGGAAGAGAGGAGGTTGGAGGATCTTTGAAGGCGGAACAGGCAGCACCCTTGCCTATGCCGTGTTGTGAAGATGTTGATGGTAACTAGTAATTGCAATAAAGTCATTTCCATCTGTCAGTAATTAGCTACATCGTTAGCCTAATAGTGAACGCATAAAGAGACCTAATCTTTACCTATAAATGTGAAGAGGTTAACAGCATTAATCGTAGTTAGCAATCCGAGAGTGACAATATTGACACGATACAGCGACAGCAGGAGTTCATTTAACTTATCCCCCAGTACTATCTTGGACAAACAAACCACCTGATGTTAACCACCATTTTGTGGATGGTTTAATTTATAAAAGAATATACAGTCCCCCAATGCAAAGACTGCAAGGATACGTCTAGAATGCTCTAAGTCGTCTTGGAAACATAGTACTTTGAAGTACATAACTCTATGTTTCAACGGTACGAATTAAACTTATAAATTACGTAAAAACGTATGTACCGCTTGTTTCACAGTTCTGTGTTTGGCGTCAGCAACAATTGTCTTTTTGATGACAATAAACACTGTCGAAACGTCGACACAAATAAGTTAAAATTTGTGTTATGTTTTTGACCGATCTTCACAAACCCTTCACCGAAAAATTCATTGATTGACGGTCACTACGAATTTAAAGATTTAAATAAAAACCTATAACTCTTCTCTTATGGCCTCACTTCTTACACGGTCAAGTTTGGAACACCTTTTAACTCCTTTCAAGAATGCTATTTCCGAAGCAATACTGTCTTGTTTGTTGGTTGCTGTCCATAATTCACATCCATAGGACAGTACAGGAACTGCCATAACATTGTAACACTGTAATTTTGTAATATCTTCAAATAAATACACTGTAGGCCTAAGTAACTTCATTTTCAGCTGACGCACGTTTCACAGAAACTAATCTGTATCTTACAGGAATCTCAACGAGTTACATACAAAAGAATACCTTTAATGTTGTTTATAGAATATTGAAACTTTCAACTTGTGAAACTTACTTGTCTTTTCTTCTCGTACGCGTTTCGGCGTGGTGTTCGCCTTCGTCAGCTTTGAGACAGACTGCCATTAATTTGTAACGGTTTTTATTTTGAAAGGTGTAGTGGGGGTGGTGTGTGGAGGAAGGGGATTGGCGCGGGGATCCAAATTATTGTTAGTTTTTTGTATAATTGTGTCAAAAAGTGTGTGTGATTTATACTGTAATTGGTCGTTAAGAATGTTGTTTCGTTGCGTTGTGTGGTGTTTGTATATTTCATATTGTTCTGCTGTGTTAAGTTTTCGACCTTTGGGTAAGTAGTGTAATATTTCAAGATTAGTATCTATGTTGGTGTAGCTGTGGTTGTGTGTGTGTGTGTGTGTGTGTGTGTGTGTGTGTGTGTGTGTGTGTGTGTGTGTGGCAAACGCGGAATGTATATTGTTGTTGGATAAAGCTTTTAGGTGTTCAGAGTAACGAGATGAAAAAGATCTTCCCGTCTGGCCTATGTAGAAACTATTGCAGTTATTACAATTTAATTTGTAAACACCTGTTTTGTTGTATTTGTCTATGTCCGTGTTTGTATCATTGATGTGTTTTTTGATGGTATTGTTTGTTCTGTATGCTATTTTGTACTTGTGTTTTCTGAATGTGTTGGCGAGTTTGTGTGTGTTGGAGTTATGGTATGTGAGTGTGATGTATTTAGTTTGTAGTGTGTTGTTGGTATTTTGTGTTTTGTTGTTTTTGTTTATGATGTGTTTGTGTAGTTTGTTTATTAAATTAGGGTTGTATCCGTTTTTTATTGCTATGTATTTGATTGTGTTGAGTTCGTCATTATAGTCCTGTTTACTTAATGGTATTTTTATTTTCATTTGCTTTTAAGTAATTTTTATAATTTACTTATAATTTTTCCGCTATTCGGTATCCAATTAATTGCTTTTATTCAGCTTCTACATTTAGCAATTACTGTAAACATTGCCAATTGTAAATTTAAAATGATCTTATCATACAAAATATTTACAAACTCATACAAAACAAACAGCAGACCAACAAATTTCAATACACTGTCGTGGTAAGACTTGTTAATTTGAACTATGCGTATTAAAAAAATATGAGCTATAAGAGCGTATAGAAGTGGCGCGAGGGTGTGTGTGTGTGTGTGTGTGGTGAAACATATCGTGCGAGGCAGGTCATAAATATTTATCGCTGGAGGTCTGACAGTTTTCCCCTTATTACTAGCTTTCTCCACTTTATACTCCCCTCTGCGCTTTTTACATTCTGATCTACTTTACTCCGAGCTAAAGTAGCCTTAGAATATTTAATAAAAAATTGCTACTCTTACAACAAAAAGCCTTCTCTCTCTAGCGCGCTCCGTATCTTTCCATATAGAGTAATATCGCCTTTCAATATTGTTTTATGAATTTTTCAGGCGATGCATACGTGAGTCGTATGTTGTCGCACGGCGTCTCTTTTTATGAAGCGAATCTTACTTTACGATTTTAGCCGGGGTTTAGAGAAGAGGTGTTTCATTTTCGTACTTAATGCATTATTGATAAACGTATCAGGACGCTACGATGTTTTATTACGTGAACTTAATATTACACACACATCGTAAAATATGATGTCAAACTAGTATTTTTAAAACTTAAAAATGTGTAACAAATCAATCAGACACGCACAAAAATACACATACTTTTTACTTGATCTGAATTAGAGACAACAATTGATTGAACATAAAAACTTCTTTGGCTACCCTAACGAATCGAGAGTTGTCTGATTCAAGAGTCCGTATGTGTTTCCTATTCAAGAGCTTCAATCACTGCCGGGTACAAACTACTTAAAGGTAGTTAAATTCTTACAAAAGATATTCATGCTATCAAAGAATTCGTACCTACCACACACTATTTTAGAGAAAATTAATGTATGCAAATGTAGTGGACAAGTACACATTATGTGATAATTGTTTCAAGAGAGAAGGCAAGAGGATGATCATATGTTGGCCAGCGCACTGTCACTGACAAATGGTACGGTCTTAGAAGCACTGGCAGCTTGTAAAGGCAAAGCAAATTAAACGCGCAACCCTCCCCTTAAATTTGTAATCAAAGTTTTCAATAATACTACTATAACGTATAGAGGGCATTGGCTTTTTTCATTGACACTTTTTGGACGCATTAATAAACGACGATTCTGTGATTTCTCCATGGTCTTAACGCTGGTCGTTCTCTCTGTTTCCCACCTTCATGATATAAACTCAAGCCATCTTGAGGGCAGCGGGGAAAAAGCTAGTGTACATTTTTCAGTGCAGCGACCGCCTTAGGAGGGGTTTGGCCACGTGGTTAATGATTTTAGTACTTTAGTTAAATAGGTCAGTTTTTTTTTTTTTTACGAATCCCCTCTTATATAAATCGGATTCAGTTCATAGTCTCTTGAATAATCTTTTTTTCTATATAGATTTTTATGTTTGAAATGTGCTTTAAATATTAATTTATTTATATATTATATATATTAATATTATATGGGCCACATTCACATACATAAATAATAAAATGACAAAGCTAACAAAACTGTTTAAGAACACAGACATTAAAATAGCATACAGAACTAACAAAAATAATCTATAAAATCTAAACAACCCACACAACAAAGGTAATACAACAACCAATGGTATATACAAAATTGAATGCCACGATTGCAATAAATGTTACATAGGACAAAAAAAAAACAACTGAAAAAACGTTATTTTGAACACCTAAACGCATACAAAAACCAGAAATATACACATTTCTAATTTAGCCATACATGCATTAAACACTGGACATGAATTCCCAAACATAGCCAACATTACACTAATAAAACACATACCAAACAAAGGCACCATAATGAACATTTGGGAAAATTTACAAATATACAAACATCAAACACAAAACAAACTAATACCTGAAAAAATACAAATCAATACAAAACATGACAGAATTTTCAAAGCGCTCAACATCGAAAATACACAAAATAATAACACATACACCACAATCACACACAATAAAACCAATTTAAAGTATCAGAAGCCAACAAGAATCCACAATAATAACCAACTAACACATATGTACTTCACCAGACAGAAAATCCGGAAGGCTGAGGATGGGTACAAGATGGTAACCGAAACATGTTCCAAATAAGGAGAAAATGTCTTGAGGTAAAGTGATTATAAATATTAAATACATTAATATTATTATATTAATATATAATAATAATTTATTCTTTAAATATTAAAATTCATTTATAATCCTCTGATGACACTGATGTAATCTCAGTGAAACGTGCGTCAGGAGAAAATAAATTAAAAGTTTATTTGCCGAAGTAGTTAATATTTGAAGAACATTTCACACTATAGAAAGCTGCAAGAAATTAAAAGTTACTTCTAGAAATAATGGTTTTTATGTTTGTGTTATACTTTGTATAAGGAACAATAATTATGTAATTATTTATTCTGTTAGCAAGGGTGTTTGTTTATAACTAAAATTAGCTATGAATTCAGAAATTAATATTAGACATTTGATACGACAAACTTACAAAATTATGAAACAAAAATATAACGAAACAATTAGGATAACCAATTCCTAACGTAAATATCACCAGTAAAAAAAAACATGCATCAAACAAAAATATATTCTTTTCTACTAACGACATAAAAGGCATAATTTAACTACAAACCTACTTTACAAGAAACGTAAAAATGGGCTTTACGTAAAAATTGGATTTTTGTCTCTCCGCTTTAGTAATCCCATCACCAGTCATTGATGTGGAGAATGGTTAGGCGTTTAAAAGCCTCTCTATTTTAATTTGCCCCACAATTTTCATATATATTTTTTATCTTAAGAAAAAAATTAGAGCAACGTTGATTACAATGGTTCACTATAGGTTTTATTGATTACTATTAGTTGTAGCTTTTGAAAAATACAAAAATTTAGTTAAACGAATGCTGACTAATATTCGGTAATACATTTATATTGGATGTATAAATTATGTGTTTTAAAGTGTACAAATGTATAAATTACGTCAGGATTGAAATGAAAAGCAACGACGTCGCACTAATTTCAAGACATTTTTTCCTCTTCCAAAGTAAGAAGATTTCAATTAAAGCAATCGATAAAGCGGTGCGAAATGAAGTTAGTTAGGTTGTAAAAGACAATCTTCTCTCCAACTTTCTGACAAAAGAGTGCTTGGCGCTGGTGTTGGCGGTGGCGGAGTACAAGGAAAGGAAAGAAAATTTAATTCCGAACGAAAGTTAAACGTATTGTCTAGAACTTTGGAAATTAGTAATCTGCTGTTGAAACATCGTCTCTTTTATTGTTTGAACACTATGTCTTATTCTACTTTCTCTAATCCTTGAGAGTTTTCTACATTAACTCTTTTAACCTAATTTCGCTTTGAACAATTTATACAAATTTATTAAGCCTGCGTTAAGTAGTAAGAAGTTGTCCTTAAAAGCCAATACAAGTTAATTCGGGGAAAATATAAATTACTAAATATAGTTCTTAAATAAAAGTTAGTGATCATAACGAAACTTATACTTTCTTCAATTATAAAAATGTAAATTGAAACAAGAAAACGGTTTATAATATTATAAGTTATTTTAATGTTTACGGTAAAGTGATTAAAACATAAAGTGTTTAACACACATTAAAACATATATAATGAGAGCAATGTTGTTACAAAAGTGTTACAAAAATTAATATAGACCGTAACATTGATGATTTTAGCAAATCAAATGTATTGATACGTTTTATAGTTGCGTTTTTAAATCACCGAATTTTACTGCCTCCTGGCGTAGATCAGAAATCCGACTACGGATTAAACACGCCACCCTGTAAACAAAAACCAGGTATACTCTATAATGGCCAGCTGCAGGCTTATCACAATTGGAGTTTGTTTATTTTTTTATATAGAAATTAATAGGGCATCGAATCAAATCTTTACCAACTGCTTACACTACAAGTGTAGAATTTTTCAGCCGCTGCAGGGTTGCCCGACCAGGTATTGTATTAATGTACGTAAAGCTTGGCTTGACTTTACAAGAAGAATTACGGAGCTCTAACCAGTCAAGTATAGCACCGCTTATTTGTTTGTAGGAAGGAGATCAGTAAAAAATAATGTTCGCCTCAGGAGAGTTTACACTCTTGCGGAGTGTTAAGCTTTCATCAACCAAAATCTCGCACCCTATCGTCTTGACAGCTGTCCATGGTAGAACCGTATGCGCGTTACTTCAGGGTGGCGTCAGTCTTACTTTCCTTGATTAGGCGTCGTTGTTTCAGCTCTTTAAGAACAATACGTAAGTTATATGTTTTATAACTCACTCGCAGTTTCTTCAGCTGGCAGTCCTGTATTGCTTCCACGTTCCTCTCTTTTTTGAGGTGGAGGAAACCCTCTACATGCACACCCACTCTATCTAACCGTTCCTCGCTAATGCACTGCTGAATAATCATTTTGCTAATAATAATAATAACAATATCAGTAATTATAGTAGTGATAATGATGACGATTATAAAGGAAAATCATGATGTCGATAGTGACAATTGCAAAAACTCTGAGAGAAAAAAGACGTTTGTAGTTCCTTTAATGTACACTACTGTACAATTTCATGCAAATTCTTGTTCCATCATTTCGAAAATACAAAAATCGCCGAGCGTGTTAACATGTGTCGTCATTGTTGAAATTACTACTACTACCAGGGCTGTTATAAGCTGAGGTTTACGGTTGTTGTTGTGGACAGTCGTATCGCTCCCACCATCGGAGGCCATCATCAGTGTCTGAAACTATTGGCACGGTGTCCGCCAATTCATTCATCACTGGGGCAAACTGGCGGACAGGTACTGGTGTCAATCGTTTCAGACACTGATGGTGGGGCCGAAACGTTTGCCCACAACTGTAGACTATGGCCTAACAGCTCGGCCAATAGTAGTAATTTTAACAATGTTTAGGTCGGCCGTGAAAACTTGTAAGAACTTCCATGTTTCGTCAGTGTTTGCTTGTTAAACACATACTCAGCGTGTAATATTCCCAACAATTGACACGTACGTCACGGAGAATGATACCAACGTGAGAAAAACAAAATTGTAAATGGAAAACGTGTAGCACACGAAGTTAAGAAATTCTCTTTATTTTTCTTTTATCACACGTAGCATGATAACCGGAACTAAAATTGCAGCACCTGTGTGGGGTGTCCATAGAAAAGTTGGTGAAGTGCAACAGATCCAGTAATCATTTTTTGCAAGGGTCTTGTTTTTTACGAAAATTCACTTGAAATCAGGAAGCACAAGGTGAACACGATTCTAATACGATGTTGATTGATACTGACTCGTTGGGTACCTCGTGAAACATATTAATACAAATTTTTTAAAAAACACTCAATAGCTGAATAAGCTGAAACAGCTGTCAGAGGTAAATAATAAACTGTGAAACTTACCAAGTGTTTGTATGTTTTTTTTTTAAACGATTCTAACAGTTTATAGAATAAAGCATTCTAGTAGTTTATTTTCACTGTATTGCGTTAACTTATTTCGCTTTTTCGTCGTCGTGATAACACGATTATGTATACACTATACGCAGCTATATTCACGTCTCCCTTTAATACATACATCGTTCTAGATTTACATTATAATTTTCTTAATCGTGCATAAATTATTTGCGTCCGATACGCGTTCTGTGTGTCAATTTCATTGAAAGGCAACGATCACACGTTCGCTAAATCTTTGAATTCATTTACACACGTAACACGGTTTGCCAGTCGCACGGTATAATTCCTATCCGTTTTTATATCAATTGTATACAGTACGACCGTGCTAGGACGTATGGGAGTGTAATTATTTGAGCTGGCCTACTGAATAAGCAACGCGTAGTTTCCAATTCATATTAAAATCTGAATTCTTATGAAATCGTTATTTTCTGCTTCCCTAAAGAAACTTAATATTTTATTTTCGCACCGTTCACTCATTGAAATTCAAATATCAGATTTGCATTAGTCGGCTTTGTATTATGATGAAAGAGTTGGAACTGGACAAAAAAAAGTCCGCACAGATTTCCGACTCGATCCGAGTATTGATTTTGCGCTGGGCCGTTAAAAGTAAACAGTTTATTTTCGCAAGAGACGTAGATACTTTATGTCTCTATTGACTAAGTGTTTTTTGGTATGATCTTGTCTACAGTTATTTTACTATAATTATAACTAAATAATTGTAAACTTTATTATTTTATCCCTTGCGAAAGAAATTAAAGTTTTTTATAAGTAAATAGTTACATGTATAGGTTTATACGTTTATATACATGTGTGTGTGTGCGCGCGCGCGCGTGTTCCGCTAGCATAAAATATAAACAACCTACTTGAATGGAAGAGATTTCTTGCAAGTCGGACGTCTACAAGTAGAAGCTTAGGAGTCAATATAAATCATTAAATAGAACCGTATTAAGACACGAATGGAGGGGAAGGTCAAACGGGGGGCACTTACGGAGGTCCCCCGTACGGAGGAGGGGATCAAACGGGTCCTCATTGCCGTACGGAGAGCGATCGCTACTCAGGCATTGTAAAGCCAGGTGTTTCAAAGGGCTGGGGACGTATAACACACACATACACACGCGCGCACATGCACACATATGTATGTATGTATGATATACTTTTACTATACCCAATACAAGTATGAGAATGGAAGCATCCTCCGATAGGCAAAGGAAGATCTAATAACAAGACCCAATGGAGATCATTTTTGATCGATGTAAAAATAGTTGGGTATTCAAACATTGTACAGTGCGATATTCCACAGCGTAAAACAATTAGTAATTTAGTCAAATCGTGAGCTTGCGTGCAAAGTAGCCTTAGATGTAGTCGCTTGTTAAAGTAGGCTTATGTGTAAACACCTTTCACATTCTTTATGTTCTGACTAGTAAGACCGTTTTTTATCTATATCAAACATCGCATTTACATAAATTATTCCGAAGTACATTGTTCCTTAAAATATAGAAAGTTACTACCGAAATATATTTGATGAATGTAATTAAAAGAGCGCTATCCTTATTCTAACGCAAAGCCAAGGTATTAATCAACTTTTCAGCATGGCTGTTCATAGAGGTATACGCCTGTAAGTTTCTAGAGATTTATATACTCAAGGGATATATATATATACATATATATATATATATAATCAAGACTCAAAATCAGGAAGGCTGAAGATGGGAACACACTGCTTCTCGAAACATGTTCCTAACAAGGAAAAAATATCTTGAGGTAAATTAATTATACATATTAAATATAATATATATATATACACACACACACACACACACACACACACACACACATATATAAAATTATATTTATATAATTTATTTAATTTTATAATTTTTTTACTTCAAGATGTTTTTTCCTTTATTTGGAACATGTTTCGGGAATTCTATTGTTACCATCCTCATTCATCTTAATTTTATATCTTGTTGAGTAGGCCTACTTGTGTTTTGGGTGGTTGTTATTATGATTTCCTGTTGGTTTTTGGTATTTTAAATTGGTATTATTGTGTGTGATTGTGGTGTATATATTAGCTTGTTGAGTATTTTCGATTTGAGTGCTTTGAAAATTTTGTCATATTTTCTATTGATTTGTATTCAATAAGATGTTCCAAATAAGAGAAAAACTTCTTGATGAAAAGAAATTATAAATATTAAATAAATTATATACGCATCAAGAAATAGACTGTAACAAAAGTGCTTTAATATTTATATATATAAATTTATATTTATATATTTCTATTTTTATAGTTATACAATGTATATAAATAAATATATTTATTAATAATGAATAATCTTGTACGTTTTATAAAAAATAATTTACTTTTTATTATTTTATTCACAATGTTTCGAGAGTCTTTATATTACTTTTTCCATAATATTTTATATTGTAATATAAATTAGATAAATTCATGTAAACAAATAAGTTTTAGAAACTTAATATACAAAGATATCTACCGTGTCTATTACTATTTACGTTCACATACTTCAAACTTAGTTTTTTTTTAATGGTAGTCTATGTTTACAACTTTAATGTAGTGTAAATGTGTAAGAAAGGGAGGCTTCATTAAAATCAACTAATCAGTTATTCAAGTAATTACGTTTTCAGTTTCCCGCTGTGTAATCGAATCTTCTTTCGTACAAAAAATTAAATTTAAACTGAGAACACATTTATTTCCTTACTTACTTTTAATAGAGACGATATGTTTGCAAAAAACATTTTCAAACATCGGGTTCGTTTTACAGTCAACACCTCGCGTAGCAGCTTTCTGATATTAAATTTTCAACCGGCATGCAGTTGTTTGCTTGAGTTAATTGTATGTACGTTTGCATAAGCTTTTACAAGTGAATTAATCGAGCGACTTGATTGCAAGCAAAATTAAGTGTCTAACAAACAGAGAGCCAATGTGTTTTAGTTTAACACTGTTTGCTAAAAAAATGAAGTTTACTTTAGATGCTAGTAATTAATTTGTGATGCTGAAGTTTTCTGAAATAATTACACCCTTAAATTAAAAGAATAAACTTATTGAGCTGCGTAATTAATGAGTAGATAAATATATTGGAATTAGCAATATTGTTTACAGTAATTGCATCGTGCAACTTTATAGTGTAATTTATCTCTTTGTAATCATTAAGAGGAGAATCGCTTCACCATTAGAACAAATTATAATGTAAACCTAAGTAAATGGTTTACTTAAAGCTCACGTACTTTTAAAACCTCAAAACTTATAATTTATATCAATAATTTATTGGCGTAGAAACAGGAAACATTTAACAGTTTCTTATATCGAAAGCTTTTTGGTCATTTCTGAATCCTGTTGAAATGGACCTGTTGCATGTGTCCCATCCTTCTATGTCAAGTTTGTCTGCGTGCAATTCCCTACGCCTGTGTTTCTTATTGACTTGTAATATGAACCTATGGTCTTATTTTATCATTTTTTATCTTAAAAATAATGAATTTCTCAACGAAATTGTAAATGTGTCATGAGATGTTATACCTTCAAAAGCAGTAATTTGTAAGTGGCCACTCGAGTTTAAACGTTGTTGTGCAGGCATTGATGATGATTCCCTCAATGGAAACTAAAGAATTTGCAACGACTCCAGATATCAATAAAAAAATTTCATACACGGTGTTGGAAGACTAGCGACGGTGAGTGGATTACATTTCTGAGATCATAGACATCTCACATGAGCGTGTGTATCATATTTAAAAAAAAACTTTGTACGAAAAAACTGTGTGCCGCATTTGAAGTTGTTGCACTTTTGAGCGTCCACTGAGGGGATCACTTTGAGTGCTCGTATGGTCACGTTTAAAGTTGAGTGCCCATTAACAATACATTGTTTGTGAAGGCGCAGCATCTAACGTTTTTATCACTTCATTCTGTATTGTCATTGGCTAAAGACGTTTTTAACAAAGAATTATTGATTTCGTCCACTTTTTTAAAACTCGTGTGACACGTAAATTTCGAACAGCTTGTAAGTAATTAATAAACAGACTGACAGAGTTGAAAATTGACGGTTTTCAAAACTGACAGAATTCGAAATTTGAATCTTACGACACACTTAAATTTTAATACTACCGCTGATCTATAGATGTCGCTCCGCGAACTTTTCAACTGACCCTCGTAAATAAATGACAAATGTGTTATTTTCTAAAATACTTTCTATAGTTTATTTCATCACTACATGTGAAGGCACGATTCCTTCCTAGTTGCCATTCTAATACTCTTTTAAAACCACACACGACCAAATAACCTATATGCGGGATATTATTTAAATCAATTGAGACATATATTCTTTGTCGTAACCCTCCCTCTTAACATTGAACGCGATTCGGTTTTTTCAGATTCAGAACGTTCTTCTGCTTCCCAGGCACATATCGATATACATATGCTTGCTTTATATCCCTACAGTATATCGATTTGTGGTTGGATAATGTGCTAGAAGATCTCAGAAGAATTGGTGTGAGGGGTTACACAGAGATGGCAATGGATAGGAGACTTTGGAGAAGTTTAGTGTTGGAAGCCAGGTCTCACGTTGGTCTGTAGTGCTAAGGAAGTAGAAGAAGAAGTAGAAGAAGAAGAAGAAGAAGAAGAAGAAGAAGAAGAAGAAGAAGAAGAAGAATCGATATATGGTGTTAGTATTCTTAGGTATCTTGGATTTTATTAAATTTAGTGGGTGCATCAATGATAATATACGTTAAAGCCATACGATGTGCAAGTTGAATATTTGAAAAAACGTCCGGAGGAACGGTTGAATGTAGAATATAAAATAAATCTCACATAATAATTACGAATTCTAATTCTTTTTAACTCGTATTTGTTAAAGGTTGTGCGCGCGCGTACGCGGGTGTGTGTGTGCAGACAATGGTATGGGACGCGCGCTAGTGAGTTGAATTAAAAGCATTGAATTCAGCGTTTTAGTTCCCGTGCAGGACAACGGTGAACAGAAAACAGGGGACAAACTGGGGTAAAAGAATTTAGTATTTAAGTCACACGCTGGTGGATGGGTAACAATTAATTCATTATTTTAAAAATGATTTTTTTGCATTAGGTTTGTACGCAATTTGTGTAAAAGTCGCTGAGAAACAATTAATTTTGTTTTTGTTTTACCTTAGATCGTCCGCTTTTTTCTGCTAAACCAGTGTCTTTGTTATCAGATACATACGGTAATGTAGCCTATAACTCAGGCAAACGGGGAGAGGGCAAACTTACTTAGTTGTAGAAAATTGTCGTTTCTCTCAATTGGCGCTACAGCTCTTGGAGAGCCTTGGCCTCCAGTCGTCTCGATCCTTTGCTCTCAGTCTCCATCTTCTTACACGGAGCCTGTGCAGGTCGTCCTCGATATCATTCTGGGTCGACCCCTCCTTCTTCTTCCACCAGTTCTCCCCTTAAAAATTTTCTTCAATGTGGATGTCTGACATTCTCTGGACATGCCCTGGACTGTTTTCTTCATGTTAGTGACGATATCTGGTTCTCCATAGATTTGCTGGATTTCTGCATTCGTCCTTATTCTCCATGTTCCTTGGACGTTCACTGCACCAAACATCCTCCTGAGGACTCTTCTTTCCCACCAGCTTTTACAACTTTTTGAAATTTGTGTTCTCCAATTACCAGGGTGCTCTTCTCTCTTACATTTTACTGGCTTTTAACATGTATTTGGTCTTTTCAGTGATTACGTTGAGACCTAAATTCGTTGCGGCAAAAATTGTTGCTTCATGCCTTTTAATAGTCACTTGTAGTCTCCTAATGGTTTAAAGTATGTATAAATAAGACAGACGAGTTAATGTAATTTAAAATGTCTGGAATACAAAGTTTTGTATTTTGTAGCGCATGATAGGCATAAACCAAAGAGAATCGCGTCGTAGCTGGACAGATTTAAATTTAGTGGAACCTGTGTATTTACAAGAATTATTGTTGAAAAATTAATAATATACCTGTTATTATTAATAAGATAATAAATTACCTGTTATTTATTATTAAATTATATTATTTAATTTAATAATATAATTATTCAGTTTAGAAGAACTGAATAATATGAGTATGTGTGCTCGCTTCCTTATGTTCAAAGTAAAAGAAAAGGGAAACAAGAAAATATTAAATTGCCTGACAAAAAAAAACCTAGGTAGTAATAGTGAATGCCATTTATTTTCTCAATGTTTTCCTTTGCACCTAGAAAACAATCAGCAGAGCGACGTCCGCCTCTTATTGAAGCGTTTCTCCGCCAGTCTTACCCAGAGTTTAATTTTGAGTCGTGCAACATACAGTACATCTTCAGTCATTGTGCTCCCCAAATATTCAAACTGCCTCACTTGCTCTGTCTCCTAATCATTTCTGAATTCTAATAATACGTAACCTCTGTCCGTTCCCGCCTATTGTCACACTCTCGTCTTATTCTTCTGTAATAACAGTTACAAAACTACTAATTACTTTATCGATAGTAACGACTGGTGTGTGGGCAATGCTCTAGTGTATCAACTAAAAGTCATTCATGACGTACCTAAAGTATTGATTTTTACATTTTTAAGAGATGTAAAATTGATATTGGTCCTCCTGGTATAAAGAATATTTTCAATAAATAAGAAATAATTAAATAAATAAGTAAGAAATATTTGATCGTTCAGTTTAAAAAGCAATGAAAATGGAAGAAAGTGCGGTATTACAAATAGGTATATTTGGTGGATATGACAACGACAACAAATATACGTGTAACAAATCCTAAAATAATGGTGAAATTATTGACAGCCGTTCTATAAGTACAAACATTAATGCGGTTGTGACAAATAATAACGCAGCATAAATTATAGCATGCAGTTGTTTGTGCAATTTACATTTGAACCGTGAAAATATTCATCATTAACAGAGAATTAAAAAAAAAGTAACGTTGACAAGAAAAATTATGCAAAACGTTTTCAAACCCTCAACGTAGTGAATGCAACCTGATAATATATTTTTGTTGTTGTTGTGAATAACGGAAACAAGTCGCGAAATATAATTGGGAATGCTTGTATAATGTATGTATTCACAGTCGTACACTGTCAAACTGTTGTTAGAGAGCAACTCATAATTTTACCGTTTCATTGTAGCGTTTTTTTTCTGACAATAAAAACATGTTTTATACTCTCAGGAGACACGGCTTACATTTAAAATTGTGGAAAAACCACTATTGCGTTTCGCGTTTTTCATTCCATGCAATTATGATAGGTATGACTGCTGCTTTTACACACAAGCGCGCGCGCACACACACACATACACACACACAATCAATATTATTACCCCCCACCTCTATGTTAATATTTAGAATGGAACGAAAAGTTAAGCCTACGCCTATTATGTAATAACAGTCATAAACAAGATTACTTGTATTGTTTCCCCTATAATTGATCCACTAATAAAGGCGACAAGATCGGCTATAATTTATCCTAGATTTCTTTTTGTAATATAAAGTTCTCAAGTCTCTTGTCACTAGTAAATACAAAACAGCCCTTTTTATTAAGGGGCATAGGGGACACTCAGTATTGACAAAGTGATACGGGACAAGCAAAATAGGTTTGTAAATGACCTGAAGATGGCTTGACCGCCGAAAGCGCTCGTCAGTACCAAATACAACACAGTGGTTTGTATAAAATTACTAGTAGAAAAATAAAATAAAAATAACGTAGATATACATGCTGCTTAGTATCCAAGCGGCTGAAATGAGATTTCTCGCCGCACCCTGCACGTGGCAGGGTATCTCTCCATGATCATAGAAGAAACACAGATATACGGCAGGAATTGAATATTATGAGTATACTCGACAGGATTGCCCAGTATCGGCTGAAATGGTGGAAACATCTTTGTTGTTAAGGTCAAGACATATCGCAGGGAATGGTTACAGCATCTGGACAAAATGGAGGATGGACGACTACCTAAGGTTGCGTTTCAATATAGGCTCTTTGGTACAATAGATGTAGGAAGACCGAGAGTGAGATGGAGAAATACTCTGTGAAGACGAAACAGGCAAAGTGCCTACTCCGTGAGGTGAAAAAAAGAGGAAGAAGAGGAAAAAGAAGAAGAAGAAGAAGAAGAAGAAGAAGAAGAAGAAGAAGAAGAAGCAGAAGCAGAAGAAGAAGAAGAAGAAGAAGAAGAAGAAGAAGAAGAAGAAGAAGAAGAAGAAGAAGAAGAAGAAGAAGATGATGATGATGATGATGATGATGATGATGATAATGATGAAGATCTTTGTCGAATGGATGACTACCACATCACAAAACAACTGTGTATTTATAAGCAGAAGGGACGGACAGGTGTGGGACGCTCGAGGAAGCGCTGAAGTGACCAGCTCTAGACTTATCCTGTTTGAGACCGGAACAAACCATATTGGTTTAATCCTTGCAGATGATGACGATGATAATATACATGCTCTTTAACTTTCCAAACGCGAATGTCAATAAACCTATAGCATACAATGAATGCCTCTATTACAACAAATGTTTTCGGAATAATAAATCAGTACAAGACTAAAAAAAAATATGATTGAAGTCATAAAAACTGCAAAATAATTTCACTACTAACAGTTTTATACAGTATTTTTAGCAACAGTATCACAAATGAATGCAACAGGAAACGTAAGAGTCAGAAATCGCTTAGTTGAAAAACGCGTCAGAAGTAACTGAACCGCAATAGCCATTCAAGAATGTTAGTTACAATGAATGAGGAAACTACTTCTTATAATTACGATACGGTTTTAAAGGATACATGGCTATTCTAAGCGAAACAATAATGGAGAAGGTTTTAGAAAACAGAAAGATAATTACAGACTGTTTCAAAATCATGTAAAAAATAAAAACATAAAATAGAATGTCACACATTGTCAAATAATATAAGTGAACCTAGCGAGGAGGTGTAGAAGCACTGCCGTCAAAACTATCCATATTAAGCATTATTTAATGATGTACTCGTATTTACTGAATTAAAATAAAAATAAACAGAGAAACGACAGTAGACGGATTAGGTCCTTTTTAGTCTTATTTGTGCATATAAAGTAGTTTTAAGGGCAGATAATGTACATAGGAGATAGAAAAATAGCTCAACCAGACCAGTGGTAACAAAGTTATAGTGGAAAAAGAAACGTCTGATATAGTATAAGAGACACAAGTTGATGAGATGAAAGGGGTAAGAGTTTGCTAGCTATAGGCTATATTGAATATTTATAAAAATAATGATAACAATGAAGGTTGAATACTAGAAGTTATCACAGTGGATTAAGACCAGTATGGTCTGCACTTGACATCTTCTCCATCTGGACCTTTAAACTTTTATCTGGACATTCTCCTTCATTGTTACATCAAACTTTAATATTGGAGGTTTAAATGTAGCTGAAAAGTTCTGTTTGTATTCACTGATTTTATAATTGACAGAAAATACTAGTAGTTCTGATAATATTCTACATTTTATAAATATGTAGAATATTTATTCGTTATTCCAACCCTTAACGTACTTCAGATAGGTGACTTCAAAGGCCTGAAGCTTCAACCGATATTTACTACCCACTGTTTTAATTAATTCGAAAGTCTAAAACTGCCACGACTATATCGCATTTACTTAGTATATTATTATCAGGTATGATGGCAATATTAAGATTGTCATTAATTCCGTCCTTAAAACTTTACCTGTTAGATTAATTTTGTATTATTAAATACGTGTGGCTAGGGTGAAGAAAGTTTTACTCATTTCGCCAGTGAGGATGAAAACTTTTTACTCATCATGGACCACGCTATTTAACGCGTTTCCTTTCGTAGGCTTTAACTTTTGCACAGCATTCCCGCATTTGTTTTTGGTGCATTTTTTATCTTTGATTAACCTACGTCATGCTGTTCTGAACTTGGACTTTTCCTGGAAGCCTTAGTGGGCTCCAAGTTTCTTCTCAAGAGGGTCATGTTCCTTGATATTTCCACGCGTGATCTTCGCTTCCTGGCAAATTCTTTTCTATCTCGGTGAACTAGATCACCTTGGTTTTCTTACTTAGAAAGTAGGCAAAGATCGTGTTGGTCAATCTGTCTAGGCTCAATAATGTTATGTGGCCATAGAAAGCAATTCCTCTTTTCCGGTTGTGTCTGTTATCTTTTTCACATGTGTGTATAGTTGGTGGTTGTGCCATATTCTATACTCGCCGTTTTATTTGATTGGACACAAGATTTTACTTATGATCTTTCTTTTCTTCGCTTCCAGCTTCTAGATCAAACCTTTCTATTCATTCTATAGCGTACAGGGCCTCCAGTCGACTGTGCAATACTGTGCAACAGTGGCTGTGCAACCAAGTTATAGAGGAACATTGAGGAACACAGATCGTTTGTTGTGTATAGAATTTGAAGAATTTATTAGATTTTTCAGATTCAATTAATATGTGCCTTCGTTTGCCGCAGTACCGTGGAAACTGGCAAACAACATACTATTTGCCTTAAAAGTCGTAACACTGAAGATGGCCTGCAAGGGTGGTGCCGAAACGTCTGTCTCAAGCGGCAGCATTAGACCACGGCCTAACAGCCCGGTGAGTAGTCAGAACATTAACAGAGTTGACACCGCCACCAAAATCAAAGGTACTGTACCAATATGCGTCTTAGTTGTCTCGGTTGTAGCCACGTCTGAGTTGTTAGTTGTCCTGTAAAGAACCATTTCTGTTGTAACATTTTTGCACAGTCCCGTGTTCCATCTTTCGACTACATATGCCGAGAAAATTACAAATGGATCTTTTATACACGCATCCATCAAACACGTTACAGCGTCCTTTTTTGACCGTTGAAAACATTTTCAAACGTAGTTTCAGCAGATGACTGAAAAGGTGGTTATTTAACTTGGCCCGTACAAGTAAGTACATTCCGATCAGTCAGACAGAGTCTTTGTTACATAATGGACATCAACATTTTTGAACACCGATATCAGTACTTGGTATATCAACAGAACAGCAATATAAAAGCAATGTTCAAAACCACTTACATTGAACTTAAAACTGATTTTTATATGAGACAATTGGTTGAAATTTATGGTTAATTTTCATCTTAATGCGTTATGAATAACAAAAAAAATCCACAATGAAACCGATTAACACCAACTCTTGTTACAACTTGCACGAAATGTTTTCATAAAACGCGCACATGCTTGAGTAGACAGATGGACTATAAAAATTACACTTTGTACTAAAAACACATAATTTATCAAAATAATGAAGTAAATTTAAAAACAAAATTACATAATACATTTCTTTTCTCAAGAGGCAATCAGTTCATGAAAATTGAAATTCAACTACTCGAATGTAGACTGGCAGTAATTCTAAACACACACACACACACACACACACACACACACACACACACACACACACACACACACACACACACACACACACACACACACACACACACACACACACACACACACACACACACACACACACACACACACACACACACACACACACACACATTTTCTTTGTGGTGGCGACAGGAAGGTGGTGGAAAACAGTGAAAAATACGTCTATTACGAGCACCACAGAAAACCAATTTGCTCACAAGATTGACGTATACAAACTTATTAACCTTAACGTTTATACTAAAACCAGTACATAAACACAGTAAAATTAAACAAAATGTATCAATGATTTAAGAATTGTGTAACGGACAGTCTGTACATCTGTACCTTGCCTGACATATCTGTGATGTCACCAATAATAAGAGGTTTATTATATTTACCTCTTATACTTAGATCTAAAATTTATCAATTGTAATTTTTGTTGACTGATTACAGCGGCGAGTTAATCTACGTTTTCTTGTTGATTATAGTAGTAACAATGAACACGAGATTGTGTCGTCTCTAGAACAAGAGGTTACACGTGTCCGTTTGTACAAAATATTTGAGCTTTATAAAAACCGTCGTATTTTTCTTGCGAACCTATTGCGTGAATAAACGCAAAAGGGTAGAGCAGAATGCAGTTAGGCAAATTTGCAGTTGACACACAACTGGCTACTTGCGGCTTCGGATCCGCCTACCAACTATTGATTTTATCTCGTGGCAGCTGGCGACCGTGCTATCTGCTTATCTCACTATAGGCCAACTTGGCAATTACAAATCAATTATCTCCATTATGTGTATGGAAGCACATAATACAAGACTTTTAGGATTGATGTGTTAGTTATTTAGATACACATAAGAAAAACTATTTAAGGAGACGCATCCCAGTCGCTCTCTCTCTCTCGCTCTCTCTCTCTCTCTCTCTCTCTCTCTCTCTCTCTCTCTCTCTCTCTCTCTCTCTCTCTCTCTCTCTCTCTCTCTCTCTCTCTCTCACTCACTCTCTCTCTCTCTCTCTCTCTCTTCAAACACACACAAACACAGTTTCACATGTGACTTCACTTTTTTCACTATTATCTGATTTAATAAAAAACAGTTTTCACGAACTAACTTTGTTTTTCAGCATCACTGCTAAAGTCACATCAGGTCCACGATTGCAATTTGAAAAATCGGTATGGGGATCCATATATGACTTCCATGTTCTAAGATTTACGTTAAAATCATTTATTTGAATTCGGTTCGATAATTTCTAAGAAAATATCCCTCAACTTGTAATCGAGTTTTATGTTTGACAAACTAAAATGAAATATTTCCATAGAAACTACTTCTTTGTGCCCATAACGTAGTACACATATAAATATAAAAAAATTATCCCCTCCCCCTTCAACTATTATTTTCATTTATAGAAAATAACCCCCACCCCTTTCAACTACCCTTTTCAATTATAGATATTTCATCTACCTATCTACAGTGGAATATTATGACCGTCTTTTCATGATACTTTATTTATCAAAATTGAGTACTTTAGTCTTGTTAAAACGTGAAAAGTTGGAAGTAAACTACCCCTTCCCTTTAATCGTTCTCCAC